>JAANYP010002414.1:5000-177992 GCA_020465985.1 Centrapalus pauciflorus | reverse complement strand
GGATCCAGAAGCTGCTGCTCCCACCAGAAAATCCAAAGCCAGGTCCAAACTTGTAAAGAGGACCCTGGCAACTGCTGAAGCTGGGCCTGTGAAAAAGAAGGCCAAAACAGCTCAGTCTGAATCTGTCCCTTTAGCCTCTGTGGCTGAGGAGGAGCAGATTCCTCACCCTGGTTCATTTGTTGAGCCTGAAGCCTTAGTGGCTGGTGCCTCTGTGGCACAAGAGACCATGGAACAGGTTAGCCCCACTGTTCCTAACCCAGTCTCACAACCTGTCCATACAGATCCTCTCCCCTCTCCACAATCACCCACTTCATCCATTCACTACCAACGCAAATCTCTCTCCAAAAAGAAACCAGCCCAAAGAACCACTTCCTCTGTTCCCTCTCAACAGGGTTCAGTTGTAAAAGAAGCAATCCCTGCTGCCTCTCCTATTTTGGGAGAAGGTTCAGCTCATTTGGAGCCTGCTTCACTCCAATCTGAGTCTACCCAGAGTCAGCCTAGACCCTCTGGTTCCTCCCAACAGGAACCAGTTGTACAAACGGAGATACCCACATCAACTATCCCAGCCTCCCAACAGGCTGAGGATATTGAAAGACAGGAGTCTTCTCCACTCCATACTGTGTCCACACTGTCCCCCACTCATATCTCCTCACACCCTGAGTCTGCACGAGGTGTCCACGCTGCTGATATAGACCAATCAGTAGCTCAGCCTCAAACTTCTGCTCCCCATGATACAGCTGTTCTACACCAAACAGCTGCTGAGGGACCAACAACCCAAGCTGATGAACCTCAGGGATCATACCATCCCTCTGGTGAGGCTGCTTCCTTCATGCAAACTCCATCAGCAGGTTTCACCACTGCTGATGTTGAAATGCATATCCCATCTCCCAATGATGAGGTGCCTTTAGACCAAGGCACTGCAGAGGGAACCACCCCTGGTCTTCATGAGGGTGTTGCAACACAAGCAGCATCTGAAAGGCCCCAAACATCATCCCCTTCTCCTGGTGATGCAGCTACAGCCGCTGCTGAAGGACCTCTTGATCCCTCCAACCTGGGCCATCTTACTTTTGCCCAGGCTATGGAGCTTCTGTCCAAAGTCCCTCTTCCATCTCCATCACATCCTCAAACACCAGCTTCATCATCATCTTCTCCATCTACCCACTCAAAACAATCTACCCATACACCTCCATCTCCCAAAGACCTGCCTTTGAAGGATCAGCTTTCTTTGCTGACCAACAAAGTTGGTTCTTTGGAAAACACCATGCACTCTCTACCCTCAATCATATCAGACTCTGTGTCTGCACAGCTTCAGGGGTTCTTTGATTTGTTCAAGGCCTCTTTACCTACCACTCCACAGCCTGATCACTCTCCACAGCTGTTAGCACTCACTGCTCAGCTGCAAACTGTGTCCACCTCCCTTTCCTCTATTCTTTCCATTCAGCAGGACTCTGTGTCCTCAATGACAGCTATTTCTCAATAGCTGTCATCACTTCTTACTTCTTGCAACTCTACCCTTCCAGCCACTCTAGCTAGCTTACAAACTATAATTGGTTCCCTTTCTAACTCTGTGTCATCAGATCTTGCTGATGTGCGAGATTCTCTAGAACTTCATCTTGCACAGCTTCAATCTCTGCTGTTCACAGCGTCTGACAGAGAAAACATTGTTAAGCTCACATCCTTTGCTGATTCCCACTCCACTTCTCTTCAGACCTGTCTTTCTCAGCTTGCTGAGGTGAAGGATAACTTGGCTTACTTAGTGACTAGCCTTGTTGGTCCTAAACCTTCTACTAAACCTGCTGGCAAGCCTGCTGACTTTGTGTCTTCAGGCAGACCAGGTGTTGAAGTCGCTGCTTCATCTCCTTCAAAGGGGGAGAAGTCATC
Source organism: Centrapalus pauciflorus (assembly GCA_020465985.1). Taxonomy (NCBI): domain Eukaryota; kingdom Viridiplantae; phylum Streptophyta; class Magnoliopsida; order Asterales; family Asteraceae; genus Centrapalus; species Centrapalus pauciflorus. Next base: position 176,111 of record JAANYP010002414.1, on the reverse strand, counting down.
TGCCTCGAAGACTAAGTCTAAGGGGGAGAAAACTTCTTCTCCTAAGGAGATACCAGTGTCTGCAACTCACACTGGTCAGCCAGCAGATGTCTTTGAAACAGGTACGGCTGAAGGTGCCTCTCAAGCTGCTATGCCTACTCAGGCTGTCTCTCCAAACCCTGCTCAGTCTAAGGGGGAGGAAGTCATTCCTGAGGACAGGCCTAGCAGTAAAAGGAGGCACTTAATTTTAACTGAAGAAGAAGAAGAAGAAGAGGAAATTCCTGAGGCTGCTGTCACTACAGCAGCAGCTAAAGGAAAAGAAAAGGCAGCTGATGATCCCATACAGCAGAAACAGGCAGAAATTCAATTTCACAAGGCCAGGGCTAAAGAGATGGGTCTTCCTATGCACAAGTACTTTGAGTTTAGAGAAGAACAGCTTCAAGCTCTGGAGGAATTGAGAAAAGAAGAAGAATCTGCTAAAGCTGCTAAATCCTTTGCACTCCAAGAAGCAAAGAAAATTAAAATGTCTACCTTGGAGGTGCAAAAGAAAATAATGGAAGCTGCCAGACAATCAGCAGGGGAGAAAGAGAAGGAAGTAGAGAAAGGTACTCAGGTCTCTGTGACCAAATCAACAGTACCCCATGCAAGAGCTCAATACCACTTTGACAACTTGGCTAAGAAAAAGTTTCATGATGTTGCTGAAAGAAGGCTAGCCAAGGAAGCAATTGTCAAAGCTGTCCCTGTATCAAGGAAAGGCAGTCAGTGGAAGCTTAAAATAACAAGGATGGGTGCAACAGGCCCAGAATTGGAAACTTATGACCACACTGATGTAGCTCAGATGGGATACAGGGAGTGGATTGAGCTGGCAGTTGCCCTGAGTGAATCAAAGTCTGAAACTGCTAAACAGATCAGGGCATATGTCAAGAAGTTGATGGAAAGAGTAAAGGATCTTGGCCTGATATCTAAGGAAATTAGTGAAGGTGTCTTTGTGACACATCCAAAAATAAAGGCCAGGAGAACAAAGAAGGACACAGAGATGGAGCTACTCCTTACACTGATCGAACAGGGCGACTATGCCATTGAAATGAAAGGAGTTGATCATAGCCTGCCAAGTGGAATAGAGTTTGAGGATGGCAAAATTATTGAAGAACCTGAGCTGGGGGCATTTTTTGTAGATCCCCTAACTCAGAAGAAGTGCTTCCAAAGAGCCTCAGAGCTGTACAAAGTTGATCTGAGACAACTTGCCGCCTTCAGACTTGCAGTTTCATTTAGGCAGTCTAGCAAATGGAGAGCAGCCATCTGGGATCAGCTCAGAGGCTTCTATGAAAGAGGAGAGCTCAATGATCCCAAGTTCATGATCATCAGAAGCGAAGTTGAGGAACTTGAGCATACAAGGGAAGAACTGGAAAAGATGGTTCAGGATCCTTCTCCATTGTAATGAAGTCCATCTGCCATCTGGGCAGGTGAAGAATGGAAGCTGTCCATCAGTTGGACAGGCTTACCATTATTTGCTCCCAACAAAAACAGTCCAATGTACATTAGTTGTACTCTATGTTACATATGTTGTAATTCTCTTTTACATTAGTTTTAAAATACATTAGTACATTAGTTGTACTCTTGTAAAAACATGTGTTGTTGTATGAAATCAAGAATCAGTGTATATATAAACTGATCTTTTACTTTACTGTAATGTTGTAAGTTTATTTCAGCAAATGTACTGTAAAAATATATAGTGATTTTTGATAAGACCAGCTTAGACTGGTTATTGCAAATAGGGGGAGATTGTTAGGCACAAAAAGGCCTCAGTCAAACGTGTTCTACATCTGAGGGGGAGATTTATAATCAAACCTGTTGATGCATTTGAAGGTTGAATTTTAAGGCCTGTTATATGCCTTATTGAAACCTGAAAATGATTTGCAATATCAGTCTAAAGCTGTTCTATATGTTGCATGTGTTGCAACTAAGACAGTTTGTCCAAGCTGCTCTGTCTGCTGAACAGGCTGGACATAAACTGTCTACGCTGCTCTACACTGTCGAGCAGCTTGGGCAATTTTAAAGTGTTCTGTTCTTTGTGAACAGAACCTGTTCTTTGTGAACAGGCTAAACACTTTATGGAATATGTTTCTAAGTCATCATGTATTGTTTTTTACTACAAGATCAGTTTACAAAGTCGAAGACAAAGTGGAAAACAGAACTGCTCAGCCTGCCCACGCTGTTCTGTAACATGAAGACAAAAGGTTATTTGAAAAAGGGTGTCAGACCTTTTTCTTATATCAAAATAGGCCTTTACAAGGAAGAAAGACGCAAAGTTGACATTCCTAAATTAGTTAAAGGCAATGCAACAGTAGACAAAGTGAAAAGACAAAAGTTCTGCACATGTGAAGACAAGTCTGCTTTTCAGAAAAGTGCAGAAAAGGTTATGTTGTCTTTTCAACAAGACTTCTCCTTTTTCATTTCGTCCAATGAAGATGTTTCTCTTAGATCCTCTGAATGGGTATAAAAGGAAGCTTCTAAGGACAGAAAGAAGTGTGAAGAAAGCTAAGTGCTGAAACCAAGAGTGAACGTGCAAGTGTGATTTTCATGCATGCAAGCCTTCTGTGTAAATCAGTATCTGTGTGTCTAAGCTGTTTTACATAAGCTGTTCCCTTAAGTCTTGTAAACACAGTGAGTGCTTCTTAGTGAGTGTATTCATTGTATACTAGTTTGAGTTTGTCTTAGACTAGTGAACATACTGTTGTATCTGTCATCTCAGCTTGAACTATTCCGCATTCAAGCTTGTTTGTAATTAACAAATTGTTGATAATACATACAAACATTGAGAAAATAGTGTGTAGTTTTTAAATAGCTGTATTCACCCCCCCGCCCTCTACAGCTTAAAGCTATATACTTTGGGAACCTCTCAGGACCTACAGTAAGATAAGCCTCATGACACTGAGTTCATAGGTTTACTCAGTGAGTTGTAAAATAAAAAGCGAATCATATACTTTAAGTATTAACATAAGCCTCATGACACTGAAACTTAACTTATGAGCGCCCTTGGGGTATCCAACACCATAATACCAAGAAATGTCAAATAATTATGTACCCGTTCACAATTGGCGCGACCAACCCGGATGGGGGCGTCAACCTATATAGATCTATCCACAATATTCACGTTTACGTAGTAATTAACTGTTCATGATTGAGGGAGGCGTTGAAGTAACAATCTTATGTAATACGAAAATGATTCAAGTACTTGTGTCCATATAAAATAAAATGTTGAACATGTATTCTCACCCCAAAAATAATAAGAACAATTAAAAATGGGGCTATGACAACTCACCGCAAAATGATGGCAAAACGACCGTAAAACGTAGATTTTTGTTGGTGACTTGCGATGAACTTGATGTGATTAACCGAGTCCTAAGTGATATGAGGGACTTAGTAACTTCCTTAAATGATAAAATGCATGTATGAGGCTTTTTATATTTTAAGTCACCCAACTCAACAAGTTCATTAATAAAACCCACTTATAAGTTCATGTGTATATATATATATATATATATATATATATATATATATATATATATATATATATATATATATATATATATATATAATTTTCCACCTTTTATCGAGGTTTTTCGGCTTACTTTGAGGCCGTTTTTGACAAAGCTCCAAAATGATTTGGGCTTTGATATTCATAGTCATAAAACTAATATATACAAGGAATTTTTTAAGGTAAAAACGGCCATATTTTGAGGTGTTTAGGTTAGGAAAAAGGCTCGTTAAAAACCCTATGTTGGCCATTTTTGAGCTGTTAGACCTTTCGGTTCCCAAATAATATTTGGGGTTTCAAAACTCCATATTAAATTATGAAAACCTCCAGATATATAGTAAGGACATAGATATAACTCTTGGAACAAGAATCAACTCATTTTGTTATGTTTTGAATTAGTTATGATATTTCAAAGTCTATGTAATATTTCTGCCTACAATCCGGCTTTCATAACCTTGAAAGAACTCGTGATTCTTGTTGTTCATTCAAAAACCACATGTATAAAAGACTATGAAACACATTATATAACTTATTTTCATATTATTTATACTTACATTATATGTTTATATATTTATAAACACATTTGAAGAAAACAAACTATAAAACAAAATTAGTTATTTATAAACTTGAGTTTTAATGAAACTTGTTGTTGGTGATTATATATATTATTCAAGACTTATATAAACATATATATAAGAAGTAATAAGTTAATACTTACATAATTTGATGTATTAGAAGAATGCAAACTAGAAGAAGTTGAAATCTTGAAAGGTTGCACCAAGGAAACTTGAAATAAACTTGAAGAACAAAGTTGCAAATTTTTGGCTTTGCACTTGACCTTTGGCTTGATTTTAAGAAGGAAAGGAAGAGAGTTTTTGTTGTTTTGATGGTGTGAATAAAATGAAAGAGTTGGGTCTCTATTTATAGAGAAAAAATGGTCATCAAAGTGGAGGTTGAGTATGAGATCTTGTATGAATTGCAAGGGAGATGATGAAAAGGATTTGATTTAGATGGTGAATGGGTTGTGTAATAAAAAAATGAAGTCAAAGTCTAGAATTGTACTATGATGGCCGGCCTATGTAGTGTATTTATGTAGTATTTTAATTTTATTTTTCGTATAAAAATATTTAAAATGCATTCTTGTATTCCCCTATTTATGTAAATTCACAAATACTTATGCATATATTAGCTTTGTGTAATTATTTTTGTCTTGTATAATTATGGTTATGTAAGTTTGTTAATTTATGATTAGTGTCACTAATCTTAATTTAATTATGCACTTAGTTGAATTATTCCATCATATCGTAAATCAATCGGATTAATTAATTTGCCATTTCATCGCACAGATGAAATTGTTTCTAATTGAAATGAATTTCCTTATGAAATTTGTTAATCATATTGAATAATTGCTAATGACCACTGATTAGGTTATAACTTGCTAATAACTACTGATTAAGTTATAATTACTAACCTGATTTTGTGTCGGTCGTTACAAGATGCAGACACATGACCTAAATGGGAATGCCATAAATAAAAGTCAGATGACAAACGACTCAAACGAAAAGAATATAAATCAACATCCGAAGTAGCAATATTAGATACCATGAGATCATCCATAACACAGAGCTCACCTAGCCTACGGCCTGTCCCGATCACTGTATGAGAACGTGGGTCTTGCGCACAACACTTTTTATCAGAAACGAAAACCCAATAACTAGATTTACACAATTGAATGACCGATACAAGATTTAAGGCAAGTTTAGGAAGATAATACACATCAGGAAGTGACACATGAGGTGTGTCAACAGAACCAACACCTTTCAATGGCATAGGAGTTCCACTAGTAAAAATAATAGACATAGGTGAACTAAGAGATAAAAAAACAAATGAAGACAAATGTGAATGATGACAAATATATAACCGAAAAATTAAATGTTTTATTATTCAAGCAAAAGAATAATACAATACAACGGAATGAATAGAAAGTACAAGAGCAATACTATATATAGAGAACACAACTCTAAAAGGCTAAACCCTAAAAGCCCAATTACATAAATGGTCCAATATTACACAAATATTCACCCTCAAACTCACAATGCCACATCAATGAACATTGAGAGTTTGTCAGACAAAAAACAATATCAAGAAGCAGAGTGCGCCTTAGTAAAGATGTCAGCAACTTGTAGAGAGGAGGAAACAAACTGTAAGGAAATAGTTCCTATCTGAAGATAATGACATGTAAAGTGACAATCAGTTTCAATGTGCTTCGTCCGTTCATGAAAAACAGAGTTACGAGCAATATGTGTAGCACTCTTATTGTCACAGTGTATCGGGGTAGTAGACATACGATCAGTAGGATTCCAAGTCCAATCAGCATCACTGTAAGCACGTAGCTCAAAAGAAAACGAGGAAGGAAACACAAGCGTCTGGAACTTAGTACCTCTTAGATATCTCAGAATGAGAAGGTTTGCACCCCATTGTGCAGTCGTGGGAGCAGTTACAAACTGACTAACTACAAGAACAACATCATAAATATCAGATCCAGTGACCGTGAGATAGACCAAAATACCCATAATAGTACGATACAAAGTCGGATCATCTAGAGGAAGACCATCACTAGGAGAATAACAAGCATTAATTTCAAGAGGAGTATCCACAGTCTTGTTGTTAGATAGACGAGTGCGTTCGAAAAAATCTAAAATATACATGGATTAAGATAAAAGATATCCATTGTTAGAGTGAGCAACCTCTATTCCCAGAAAAAAAACGAAGCAACTTCAAGTCCTTCATAGCAAAACGATGAGCTATATCACACTTCAAGGACTCAATACCGGCATAATCATCACTAGTAATAATCATATCATCAGCAGAGTATCTGTCTTGCGCTCATACATTTAACAAACAATGCAGAGTCATGGTTCTTAGAACGAAAACCAAGAGACGTGATGACTGTGGAAAACTTCTCAAACCAAGCATGATAAGCTTGTTTGAGACCGTATAAAGCTTTGCACAGATGACATACTTCTCCTGGGTTGTCAGCAATGCCAGGAGGAGGAGTCGTATAAACCTCCTTATTTAAATCACCATTCAAGAAAGCATTCTTGACATCCATCTGTGAAATCTTCCATTTGCGAATAGAGGCTACTCCAATCAACGTACGAACAGTAGTCATTTTGGTTATAGGGGCAAAAGTATCCTCATAATCCACACCATATTCTTGCGAATACCCATTAGCAACAAGACGGACTTTATACTGATTGGCCGTCGTTGTGACCCATCGAAATAATCCTTATATCCACTATTTAGCTTAGAGAAGTAAGGGTCGAATCCACAGGGAGTGAATTTGTAATTAGGGTTAGGTAATTAGCCTTATAAGTTTTATTGAAAGCACTGTAAATTGTGAATTGTGGATTTGAATGATTTGTTTAGATTAGTGACTTACTATTGCTTGTGACTAAAATTAGAAGCAAAATAACTAACGTAGTAAATAAACAATCAATAGACGAATAACCATTCACGGGATCACCACGACATAAGTATTACTCACTTGAATTTCATGCAACAATCACATAGACATAATTAATTGCGCGACTAAATTACTCAAACATGTTTTAACCAATAACTCTCGGCATAGCGTATGCAATATTAATAATTGTCTTAATCCCTAAGCTAATGGACTAGGCACAAATAATAGTACCACAATAAACTATCTTGCTTTTACCAATCAAAACATACAATCATAATCATAGTCGAATGCTTATCATTTGCATACACATAATAGATCTCACTCAATACAAATACATTAAAGCATGAGAAATTAAAGTTGACTAAACTTAGGCGTAGATCCTCCGCAAATGGCTAATGGGATTAGCCGCTCATCGTATGCTCTTCAACAATGTAGATCTGAGTCATTGCGTAGCTTGAGAATCACTGTCTTCGTTCTCGTATCATAGATCCACTCCGGCAGAGCTTCGGCACACTTTCACACACGTTCGGGACTCCTCTCAATGGCTGCCATCGACCTCTATTTATAGAGGAGTCGATTTTAGGGTTTTTAGGGCTGAAAAACGCGTTTTTGCACCGACCCAACGCAGGCCAGGCGCAGGCCTGCGCCCCCCCTGCGCCAAGGTGCTGTTAGGGTTACACTGGGCTATGCTAGATGTTTTATAGGGTTTTTACGCCGCAGAGGCACAACCCTAGCGTAGCCCTGCGCCCCCCTGCGCCCGGGGTATAGCCAGCCTGCGCTGGAACTGATTCTGAAATTGAAATTGTATTGGGGCGTAGGGTGGGCGTAGACCTAGGTGTAGCCCTACTCCCCGACCTGCTTGGTTTGTTCTGAATTTTATCGAGTTGCTTTTTTTTTTTAATCTCTTGACCCTGAAACACAAATTTGGAGTAGTAATATGGAATTTACGAAGTATCGGTGCTTAAAATGAACATAAAATGACTCTGAAACCATATAAATTATAGACTCATCAAATCTCCCCAACTTAACTCTTGGTCGTCCTCGAACAAGCTTTAGAATCAGAACTAACTATGTACCAACTGTATTAGCAGTGTGTTCGAATAAATCTAGGTTAAGTCAGCCTTTGCAATAATGAATTAAAATTTTGAATATAAGCTAAAGAACATTTTTAGTTAGAACACATTCTCTCTAAGTAATTATAATGTATCTCACATTTCAAAATTACTCTTTTAGCTCAAGGTTACAAGCTTAAAACGTGTGGGTCTTTTGACCATCTTTTCCCTCTATGCATGTATACGTTAAGATATTACTTTTAATTATCATTCTTATATCTATTTTTTTTTATCTTGAGTTTTTACCATAGCTTTTGTAGTTGGTCCATGTAGCGGGATTTGGGTCAATCGCTCCCAAACCAGATGGCTTTCGGGGATTTGGCATGAATGGTACCCCTATGGACTTAATTTCCCGAACCAATTAGGCTACCCTCAAATCTTTTGAGGCTAAAAACATGATTAAGCTCTCCCCCTTATTGCATGAGTTTTTCAAAATCTTTTGACACATTACTTTCATTTAAGCACAAATATATCTTAACTTACTTGAACTCAACTTACACTAAAATATTAATTATTATCACGACTCTTAACATAATTCTAGAATTTCTTACTAACACTAACTAATTCTGGGTACAATTTTTCTAAGTATCATCATCTTCCACGGCCTGATCGGCAAACAAGAACCATTGGGGAAATTCAAAAGACTACATTGACACTAAGCATCCACATTCAATAGGACTCAACAAATGAAAATAAAACACACACAATTACTGAAATAACAAAAGTTAAAATTCTAACCCAAACAAGCAAATCTAAATATGATAAATGTGAAGTGCAAGGAACGATGGTACCTGATTACTAGTAATGAGGAAGAGGACCAAAGATATTATTTAAGAAGTCACCAGCCTGAAAATCCTCGTGATGACAAACCTCCTTTCCAATATGCCCAGATCTGATGTTCATGATATGTCGTAGCTCTCTGCCGAGGTGGTAAAATTTCAGTCTAATAATAAATAAATTTTTCTTTGTGGCGACTCATTAGATCATATTAAACATTTCAAAGAACCTACCCTCCCCAACATAGACCATTGTTGACGTCCTCGTCTTATAAACACACTTATAATAAGCAGACAATGAACACACTCACATTCTTAATAGGATTCTTTTCTTATTGAGGATAGATTAAACTAAAGTAAAAATTAACATTCATTAAATTAGCACACCTGCATAAATATAAATAAACTTAATTCTAGAAACAACTAAAATTGGATTGGAAATCCTCCCCAACTTAGTTGGTGACACTAAATCAATTAAACTAAAACAAAGAAATAATTAAAACTAATCCGCCTTTTTGTAGGGAATCACGATTGCACTTAGCACGTGCGACAAGTCGTTAAACCCCTCATCCCGAGTGGACGAGTGTTGTCTCGTGAGGGTTTCTAGAAACACACCCACAAAGTTCTCTGGGTTGCCTCCCAGGAAGCGCTAAGTTAAGCGCTAAGTTCAACCATACATACTGCTCCTATACTAGCCTAATTATGTTTTGGATCTTCTTAACCTGATTAGTTCATAGACTAGCATATTATTGGTGGCCCATTTAACCTATGTCTAATGGAAACAATGGTATTTTGAAAATTGATAATAATTGTTCATCACGGAAGGAGTCCCTAATGTGATTAGTTAAGTACACAATTAGTTTTGCCCCCCAAATATATGATCTGAATTTATGAAGGGCAAATAATACGACTAGCAATTCCTTTTCCATAGTGGTGTAATTCATCTGTGTGGGAGTCAGCCTCCTTTGTGCATGTCTTACGCGTTTAGCTCCGGGATCAACAATGATTCGATGCATACACAAAGTAGTATTGATTCCTTTCAAATATGCTATTGTCCAACCTACTACCTCTTTATACTTTACTAGTACTTGTAGTAGGGATTTTCTTGTGCCTCGATGAGATTTGATGTAATAATGACTGGTAGAGTGTCATTATGACCTAAGAAGGAATACTTTAAATGTACGTGCAAGGTTTTAAATTCTAGAACAAGTGGTTATTCTATTGAAGGCCTTGCAGATTAATGCAAAATAATTGGCAGCTTTTCAGTCTTATGGGTCCACGGTGGTTTTTTAGGTTTCAATGTGGATTCCATGACTGCCTCACGTTCATTGCATTTTTCAGAGTTCAATATGGCAGTGTCGTTTTCAGCAACGGATAATTCGGTGGTATCCTTGGCACTGATTAGTGAACCATGCTACTTAAGATCATCCACCGCATCTATCATATAACATTCTGAATTGATTGAAACAACGGTGGAAGCATTAAACACGTTTAATCGCAGCTTGCGAGTTCCAAAAGCAATATCTACAGCTCCCGTTCTACAATTGATTTGAGCATTAATAGTAGCTAAGAATGGTCTACCTAAGATAATGATGGTTGGTTTTCTCCAAAAAAAAAACTCTCAGTTTCTAAGACTAAAAAGTCAACAGGATAGTAAAACTCTTCTACTTTTACTATAATATCCGATAAGATACCCCATGGATATTTCATTGACCGATCTGCCAGTTGTATAATTATATATGTGGTTTGTAACTGGCCTAGATCATGCTTGTCAAACAAATTCCCAGGTAAAATATTTACAATGGCTCCGAGGTCGAGTAATGCCCTTTTGATTTGCACATTGCCAATTGTCACTGGAATCAAAGGTGACCAGGATCTTTCAGCTTTGGTGGCAAGGAATTAGAGATCACTGCACTCACTTGCTCAGTTAAATTAATCTGCTTGGAAAGCGAGACCTTAAACTTTCTTTTATGCGTGCATAGATCTTTTAGAAATTTGGCATAAGAGGGTGTTTGTTGAATAGCCTTGACCAATGGGATATTGATCTTGACATGATTGAATAAGTCCCACAAATCCTCGGATTGTTGACCTCTCTTACCATACGGAGACGAATTTGGATTTTCTAGAGTCGCGGGGTAAGGAGGAGGAGCTGTGGTATCCTGATCCTTAACCCCTTCCCCAACTTTGGAAGTTTGGATCTCTGTCTTAATTGATTCCTTGAAAGTAACTTTCTTAGAACCTTCATTCTTTTTAGGATCCTCTGTCTCATCATACACGACCTCAGTGTCGGTGTCTTCTTCTTCCACTTGCTCTTTTAGCATTTCGATCTTATTATCTACCTTTCTACCAGTTATCAGGGTCGTCACCTTAGATACTTCATTCACTTCATATGTCTTCTCTTTACCATGTGCATGCGAAGGGTTTAATACAATGTTACTCGGAAGCTTTCCCTCCTCTCGTCTTGTGAGCGATTCGGCTCTCTGACCAATTTGGCGACTCAGCATCTTGCTAAAAGCCGAATGTTGCTTCATGAATTCTGTGAACTTTGAAAATTGTGAAGAACAATTCATCTCCACATGAAAGTGAGGTTGATCACGTTGGTTTGGATTGTAATCTCGCTCATCCTTGGCAGCAGAATTTGAACCATATTGATATCTGTTCATGGTGGTGGTGGTTCATACATTGGTTTAGATTGATGATCGGTAGGCTGATCATTTTTCAATTGAAAATTAGGATGATTTCTCCATCCCGGATTATAGCTTTCCGAAAATGGGTTATCCCTCTCCCAATGCGCTCTGAAACCATACACTTCTTTAGCATATTCCTTAGTGGATTGCAATTGAGGACATGATTCAGAATGATGAGATGGATCTCCCCATATTACGCAGTTAACTGATGCAGCGGGGTTTTGGGTAAGTCCCTTTATCAGTTGATCTATCTTCTTTCCAAGTTCTGAGATTTCACTTTTTACTTCAAGTTTCCTGGCATTGTCTATACCCGTCACCTGAACTCCAATATTATTTTCAGAATTGAACCGGCTTGAACTTTGAGACCTGTTGATTAAGTAATTCCCAAGCCTCATCATCTTCTTTAGCTAAGAATGAGGCACCAGTAGCGGCGGTGATCAAGTTCCGGCTTTCTTGACTCACACCATTAAAGAAAGTTTTGACGAGCATCCATTTTGGAACTTGATGGTGTGGACAAGCTCTTAGCAATTCGTTCATCCGATCAAATGACTCGTATAATTGCTCACCAGGTTTTTGTTTAAAACCGATGATCTCTTTTCACTTCTTAGTGGTTTTACTTATGGGATAATATTCAACGACAAATGCGCGCTTCATTTTATCCCAGGTTGTGATGCTATTGATGGGTAGTGGCACGAACCAATTTTTGGCTTTTTCTTTTAATGAAAAAGGGAATAAACGAAGATTTAAACAATCGGTGGTTTTACCTCGAACATGGTTAGCGATGTGCCGCTAGCACACCTTAATTTTAATTAAGAAATGGAAATAAATAAACTAGAACTAGCGGACAAATAGGCAAGTATCACCTATCGTATACTAGTATAGCTTACGTAAGTCCGGGTATCAAACTCAGGGACAATCTGGTGGAATGATGATAATAAGTCGTCGGTTAATAATTAGCTATGTATTTAAATTGGTTTAACTATGAATAATCTAAATTAATGACTAAAGATTTACCAAAACTACACACACAATCCTAAGGAATTAATTACTAAGATTTTTGATAAAATGAAACATGTATCAAATGGGATCACTCCCCCCAAACACTGGATGAACAATTTTAAAGCACAAATCAGATAATATACCAGTTATGATTCCCAAGCAACAAACACACGAATCTCTAAGATATGTTTGATACTAATTTATCATAACAACCAACATTATATCCACTCAAATCTCTTATACATGAATACAATATCTATTTCGCATATGAACAATGATCATCTAGCTATATGGATCTCTCGCTATAGCACAATAATCCCGTAACTCACGATGTGAACACGAAAACCTATTTTAAATGTTCAAACCTTGTGTTATGCAAATCCGAATGTTCACAACAAGTTTACGTCTTTTGAAAGACTATTCAGTTAAAAACCAAATACATAAAATTCATGCTATATTCTGATAAAAACATAAATCCCCTCTTGTTGGTACACCCTGTGTGACGATAGCAGTCTAAGTGATCCAACATTGTGTTTTAGCAAGTGTTTGATATATATGTTTGATATTTATTATTGTTTGTATGTTTGAACTTAATGTAACGTTTTACAAGAAGTTCAAACATGAAGATCAAAGATAAAATTAATCATAAGGTAAAAACATAAGTTTCAATACTTAGTCAATTATGTGAAAAGGTATATTCGAAATCTCTAAGGACTAGGATTCGAATCTGGTTAGATTCGAATGAGTCACTTAGACAGATTCGAATGTGACCACTCAGGCAGATTCGAGAATGTCAGATGGGACAAACTCGAATGGGCCTTGGGCCGGATTCGAGTTTGGCCCATAACAGACTCGAATTAGCCTCTATAATTAGGGATAGACTCGATAAATTATGTGACTTTTTTCAGAATTTGAGAGTGATTAAGCATTAAGCGATTTCGAGTTTATCATCAGTGTTAGTGTTGTTTCGGAGAGAATTAGTTCGTAGGTTCGTGCAGCTTCTGATAGTCTCCGTGTTTCTGGTGAGTGTTGTTACCGTCTACCCGTTAACGAGGATTCCACACTCGTTGACGGTTCCGCGTCTAGATAGATCTGTGTTTGTAGACCTTACAAGTGGTATCAGAGCCTACGGGGTGTTCTTCGTCTTCTTCGTGTTCATCTAGATATATCCTAGGTTTCTTGACGCTTTTGGATGGTTTTTCTCTCATCTTCGTGTTTTTCGTGTTCTTCGAGCATAGCAAATTGTCATCCGGGAAATACTTTGGGTTTTTCACGTTTTTGATCGAAATCAATATTTTTCGTTGTAAAAATATTGATTTAATCTGCAAAACGTTAAGAAATCAAAGTATTAGCCGTTTTTCGAGTTTGCGGCGCTCGAATCTATTAGGAGTAATTAGGGTTACACTTAGTCTCGAGTCTAACCAAATCCGCTCCTTTCGAGTTTGATACAGAGTGTTTTCGAATTTAATTCGAGTTTGTGCTAAAGTCGATTAGGGTCTCGAGTCTGCTGTCATTCGAGTTTACTTCGAGTTTAGTCTAGAGTCGAATAGTGCTTCGAAACTGCTGAGTATTCGAGTTTGCTTGACCTTCGAGTTTAGGGGCTTTCGAATCTGTCATCACCTTCGAATTTAGTTGAGTTATCAAACTTAATCGAATTTAATCCCAAACAGATTTAAAATTAATTATATTCGAATCTATCTAAAGTCGAAAGAATTAAATTAAATTAGTTTCGAATTAAATTAATTAAGTTACAATTCAATTACTTTCGAAACGATGTCACATCTTCAAAAGTTTCTGGAAATGGACCACGAGGTCTGGAAGGCAAATACTCCGCCTAAGCTGATGAAACTCGAGGATTATTATTGGTGGAAAGATCGGTTTGCCGATTTTGTGCGTTTCAATGACATGCACATGTGGGTATGTATTGACGAAGGTTACATTCCACCAATTTCTGAAGTTGAAGGCCGTCAGAGAGTCTTATCATACCAAATGATGAAGGAGGATGATAAGAAACTGTATGAAGCCGAGAACATAGCTTTCTCGATAATTCGAATGGCGTTGCCTCAGGATATACTACACACATTTAGGACTCAAAAGACATCTAAGGAACTTTGGGAGTCACTATAAAAGAGGTGTGAGGGTAATCCTAGGGTTCGTAGAAAGCGTATGGAGCTGTTGAAACAACAGTTTGCGATTTTCAAGGCGTTGAAGGATGAACAGTTGGATGATACCATCACCCGATTTTATCATCTATTGACGGAGCTTGAAAGCCACGGGATTGACTATAATGATACTGAGAAGAACAATAAGCTTCTTGATGCCTTACTAGCCAAATGGGCTATGTATGTGGCAATGATAAAGCTTAATGAGGACAAGTATTATACCCAATCACTGGAAGATATTGTGGGAACGTTGCGAGCTTATCACTTCGAGCTACTGAAGGCCGAAACAGATTACGAGCAAGTCCAGAATCCAGCAATGTATTTTGGAAAATCAACAAAACCTTCAGCCGCAGCTGATCTGAAGACTGCTACAGCGTTTTTCACCGGAGAAACGTCGTCACCAGCAGAGACTGATGACACACTGAACAGAGTGTTCTTAGGATTGGGAAGATCGGAAGAACCGCTACCTCAAGCAAATCAGGCATCAACATCTCAGGGCTACTCTAAGATGCCCATGAGCGCTAAATCAGCGGAAGAACATTTGAACTTACTTGCTTCATTTGTGGCCGCGTATGGGAACTACGTTCAAGGGAAAATTAACGATCCTGCTCTCTGGGATGAAGACTATGATCAGGTCGACCCTGACGATCTTGAGGAAATGGATCTAAAATGGCAACTGGCCATGGTAACCCAACGGGTTAAAAGATTCATCAAAAGAACTGGGAGGAATCTGACGATGAACAATAAAGGAATTGGATTAGATAAGTCCAAGGTCAAGTGTTATAACTGTCAAGGTCTGGGGCACTTCGCCAGAGAATGTCAGAGACCGAAGGTAGATACGTACCAAGGGCAAAACCAGCATCATGGACAGTTTCAGAATCAGTCCCAACAGTGATACCTTCCAAGTTCATCATCTGGTCAAGCCAATCTAGCTGGTCTACTATCAAATGTCACATCAGACAGACAGCTAGATGTTACTTACGACTGGAGCTCACATCCAGAATCAAATGCTCGGGCTTTTATGGCTGAAGTCACGGAGAATGGGTGTGAAGGTGAAGAGCAGACCACAAGGGAAAGCAGTCCGATGTGGGTGGAGAAGACGAATGATCAGACGCTTCTGGAGTTTGCCGCTCAAATGGCCAACGTGGAATCTGATAACACAAAGGTTACTCTGACTTACTCTCTTTTTCATGAATTATGTGTGTTGTGTGTTACTTCTAACGATAGGTTAAATCTAGTCTTAGAATCACATAAAACCATAACTGCTCAAAATGAGTCTTTAAAAGCTGATAACGCTAGCCTAAACGATATTAAGCAAGATCTTAAATAAAAACTTAAGGCTGATGCTCAAGATGTAATAGTTTTGAAAGACAAACTGAGTGAGCAGTGTGTTAGGTTAGAGCTTATGTATGAGCATGTAGAGGCCTTGAC
This sequence comes from Centrapalus pauciflorus, assembly GCA_020465985.1. Taxonomy (NCBI): domain Eukaryota; kingdom Viridiplantae; phylum Streptophyta; class Magnoliopsida; order Asterales; family Asteraceae; genus Centrapalus; species Centrapalus pauciflorus. The sequence goes on along the minus strand of JAANYP010002414.1, from coordinate 159,961 downwards.
CAAAAATCTTAAGGACAAAGACATAGAGCTAGCTGAAACAAAGGTAAAGGTAGCCGAGGCGAATAGTAAGTTAGAAAAGTTTAGGAATTCAAGCCTGAACCTAGGGAAAGTTTTAGACGCTCAACGCCAGTCTAAAAAGCCTGTAGGTCTAGGATTTCTTGAAATTCCTCCACCTTTTAATGCAAACTACGTGCCTCAACCTCAGGAGAAAACTGATAAATCAGTACACTTAGAGGACATACCTACACCGACACCTGAGCCTGTAATAGAAAATACACCTAAGGTGACTGATACAACCGTCAAGGTTAAGAAAGTCAAATTTGTGTCTTCCTCCAGTGAAACACCTGCAGGAAAACATATATTTGATTTTAATGATCAGGACGATGAACCAGTCGCAGTAGATGTGCAAAAGGACCAAGACACTAGTGAGACACCTAAGTCTAAGGGAACACATAAGAAGTCCATAGATAAGATGTCCTGTTTTAGATGTCATGAAAAGGGGCATGTTGCTTCTAACTGTCCGCTTAGGAAACCTGAAGTTACACCTAAGACAGGGAAGCCAACACCAGTTAAGCCCTCAACCAGTGTGGCAAGCACTAGTAGTTCTCAGAGTACCGAGAAAATTGTGCAGGCCGCACCAAAACAAGTTGTGAAACAAGTACCGGTAAAGGTTGGACCAAAGGAAGTGGTTAGGACTAGTTCACCGAACAGAGTCATAAATCAATCTAGGTCTGTACCTCAACAACAGTATAGGAGCACAACACCTAGCAGAGCATACACTCCGGTTAGGTCACACACTCCTATTAGACATCACACACCGGTAAGAGCTCAGGGATCACAATCTGAAATGCAATATAATAGAAATTATTCAAGAGCTCCACAACAAATGCCTACTCCAAGGCAAAGAGTGAACCTACATCACTCGGCACCACAACAAACTCCTGTTCAACGACCCAAGTCACCTGAAAGGCGAGATGGGTATTTGAAAGAGTTTAAGTATGTGGACGAGAATGGTATAACCAAGTCAGTTATGGCTTGGGTTCCCCGTGATAACTAACCTATTTACTTTCATGTGCAGGAGATTACCACAGGTCCAAACAACAAATGGTTCATCGACAGTGGATGCTCCAGGCACATGACAGGGGAAAGAAGTCTCCTTACAGACTTCAAGGGTGGGACGGATTTGTAATCATTCGCGGGAAACAAGGGAGGAAACATCACGGGTTACCGGAATGGTGCGTCCTAATGGGACGATAAGTTGGACCAGTTTATCACGTTGATAACTGTTCACAATCTCATTAGTGTAACCCCCCTCTCAAATCCTGTGACAAGAAGAATCTTAAGTGATTTACATGACACTGAAGCGCTTAGTGCTATACCGGGATTCAAGATGTCCTGAAGAATGGGTATTATCTGCCACAACCCCCCCCCCCCCCCCCACCCCCCCCCCCCCACCCCACAAGTCCCCCCGGCGACCAACAACAAGGAAGAATGTACTTGTACGATGCTCAGCATATGAAACAAGCCGGAGAACTTCGATGGGGCAAATCTGTTTGTTATCAAAGCTTCGGAGGACGGAATCGGTTGGTTTCTTTGTGTCCACAGGATCGCATGGCTCACGTGCACCTAGAGAAATGAACTACTAACGAAAAATTGTATGGTTGCAGGGTTCGCCTATGAAAGCTTGCAGTTCGAGGACAGTGTCTACCCATGCAAGAAGGGCAACACACATAAGAAGACACACAAGTCCAAAGACGCAGAACTCCATAACCCTCAACATTCGCTTGTTGCACTGGACCTTTCGGCGAACAATCAACACAAAGGAGTATAGGACGGTAGTTGGTATTGTTTGTTATCACTGACGATTACTCAAGAGTTTTGTGGGTTTTGTGCTTTCTAGGTACAAAGGACGAGAACGGCTCAAGGCTCATCGGGTTCTTCAGACCAAGTGGAGAATTCCTACGGCAACACGGTTTAAGCAGGATACGAGTATGATAATGGAACTGAGTTTCAAAAACACATGTAAGTGGGTATATTGCCTCTCGAAACGGGCATAGTGGCATCATTTTAGTGCACCATATGAGCTCAAACAAAATGGGTGGCGAACGTCAAAACGGACCCTGATTGAGGGAAGCTTAGACTTTGTTGTCGGATTCAAGCTATCCTACCAGTTTTTGGGGGGAGGCAAGTAATATCCGCATGTCACATTTCAACCGGGTCCTGAATGTCCATCTTTGAACAAAACCTGTTTATGAAATTTTGAAATAAACGGCGCACCTAATTTAACTGCTTCGAACGTTGGGTAGCCCCCCCCCGGTACCCCCCCACCCATCGCACTTTATTGCCGCTACAAAACATCAAACCGAAGTTTGCGTGAAAGGCTGGGCGAAGGATATTTCCTGAGGTTATTGCCGAACTCACCGAACAACGGGTTTTTAACAAAACAAATGGTACAGTGGAAATTGTGTAAACATTGAAGTCACAAGTTATACACATGAACCCCAAACATGTCCGGAATGGATATTTGACTATGATAAATTATTTGAGTCATTTAACATTCCTTTGGATGAAAATGCAGGTACAATCGAAAAGGACATGGCGACGTTGCATCTGAATAACGATGGTCATACCTTTCCGAGGACTACGTTTGAATCCACATCCGAGCCTACTTCGACTGTAGATGGATCTCCAGAAGTCAATGTTCCTGAAGCACCTTCAACTGAGAACCAGACTCAGGAAACAAACTCCAACTCTGAGGAAAATGTCCACGACGAGGAAAATGTAGAATCTGAGGAAGTTCCCCCATTAGGTGAAATAGGATCTAACTTAGGAGATAATCTAAGGGTTGATGAGATAGAGACCTCTAGGATCAACAAGAACCATCCTATAGAAAGCATCATACGAAATCCTAACGAGAGTGTGAGGACTAGGAGTAGTTTAAATAACAACACTGTGTTGTTGTCGATGATAAATGACTCTGAGGCATATCACAAATGTCTCTATTCTTGTTTCATATCGCAAGTAGAGCCTAAAAATGTGCAAATGGCACTTAAGGATAACTCCTGGGTTGAAGCGATGCAGGAAGAACTCTCGCAGTTTAGGAAACTAGAAGTGTGGGAGTTAGTTCCATTACCTCGAGGGGAAGTTGCCATAGGAACCAAATGGGTTTGTAAGTGCAAAAGAGACGATCGGGGTATAGTCACTCGCAACAAGGCTAGGCTAGTGGTAAAGGGCTTCAACCAAGAGGAGGGAATCGATTACAATGAGGTGTTTGCACCAGTAGCAAGGCTGGAATCCATTAGGTTGTTTCTAGCTTTTGCCTCCTTCAAGGGCTTTAAGGTATATCAATTAGATGTTAAGAGTGCTTTCCTATATGGGAAAGTGAAGGAGTTGGTGTATGTAGAACAGCCGCCCGGATTTACAGATTCAAAATATCCTGATAGAGTATATCGCTTAGATAAGGCTCTATATGGATTGCATCAAGCACCAAGGGCGTGGTATGAGACTCTATCCAACCATTTATTAGAGAACGGGTTTGAAAGGCGTAGGATAGATAGTACTCTGTTTGTTAAGAGGAAGGGAGAACATTTCATCTTGGTACAAGTGTACGTCGATGATATCATTTTTGGATCATCAAACGAACAGATGTGCAAAAGATTTCGAGAAGGTGATGAAGTCGAAATTCGAGATGAGTGCAATGGGAGAGTTAACTTTCTTTTTGGGGTTACAAGTTGACCAGAAGAAAGAAGGGATGTTTATCCATCAGACGAAGTATGTCTATGACATATTGGAACGTTTCGGGATGGAAGGAACAAAATTGACTGCCCATTTCAGCACGCCGATTCAAGTGAATCACAATCTCGGACCGGGTACTGAAAGTGATACCGATGTGGATCCGACACTATATCGGGCCATGATTGGATCACTTATGTATTTAACTGCTTCAAGACCTGACATCATGTTTGCTGTGTGTATTTGTGCTAGGTTTCAAGCTAATCCGAAGGAGATGCACATGAAAGCTGTGAAGCGGATTCTACGATACCTCAAGTTGAAACCGAAGCTGGGACTTTGGTATCACGCGGAGGGAGATCTAGAGTTGGAGGCATTCACGGATTCTGACTACGGAGGATGCAGCTTGACACGCAAATCAACAACTGGAGGTTGTCAGTTCCTAGGAGGGAGATTGGTATCCTGGCAATGCAAGAAACAAACGTCGGTAGCCGTGTCAATGTGCGAGGCCGAGTATGTTGCTGCTGGTAGTTGCTGCTCACAGGTTCTGTGGATACAACAACAATTGCGGGATTATGGTTTGGCTTACACTCAAACTCCCATTAGGATAGACAATCAATCTACAATAGCTATAACTAACAATCCAGTTAAACAGTGTAAAACAAAGCACATAGACATTAGGCATCATTTTATTCGTGATTGTGCTGAAAAGAACTTAATGAAACTGGTAAAAGTGGCAACGGATGATAGTAATGCTGATTTATTTACCAAAGCATTTGATAAGTCACGGTTTGAATATTTAATTCAACTAAATGGAATGCGCAACCCAGAGTAATTTGACCTTAGTGGTAGTTTATTTCCTTTTATAGACGTAGTATTTCTTTCTTTTTATAGTAAGTCTGCTAATTTAGGATAGTTTCTATTTTTAGTAAGTTAGTAGGTTATCTTATTTTATTGCTATTTCTTATGAAAAACAAAAGAAAAAAAGAGAGAAAATCAGAAAAATACAAAAAAAAGAGAATATCAGAAAATGAGTTAACTCTTAGATGCATAGGTTCAAAGTGACGAAAATTAGCACAGTCGTTACAAACTCTAAGTCTTTAGGCTTTCACACATAATGCACCTAAAATTCTAAGTGTTATACTTTATTTTAGTTTGATGTGTTGGTAGGCATAATACATATAGGGAGTCTCAAGGCTAATAAAATATTCAAGAAAAAGTGAAACGTGTCACTAACTTAGATGTATGACCAATCGGTCTTAATTTTATGTACAAGACATACAAATTTTGAGTCTAAATGAGGTATGCAAACTTTCTAGGGGTATAGCAACATCAAATACATCTTAAAATGGAAAGAATAGAAAAATCATATAAAATTGAGAGTCAAAAACATGTAACTCTGTTGTACGTAAGTACAGACCTGTTGCCTCTGTTTAGATTCGGGTTAGCAAGATAAGTCGCTTTGTTGTACGTCGGTAAAGACCTGTCACCGCTGTCTTGCTAGTTTTAAAAATAAACCTTAAGTCAAACTAAGACACTTTGTTGTATGAAAATACAGACATGTGTCCGATGTTTGTCTTTTAAAGAAAGTTTGCAAATACCAACAAGTTAGAATCTTTGTCTGTATGCCTTGATCATAAAAGTATGTCTATATTTGAGTCACGTAAGATAATTTCATGATAGATAAAAATGCCAAGGGATATTCCGAAATGTAGCATGTTTAAAGGGGTAAAATACCAACAATCGGCTAAAGGGGCATTTCACGACAAACAATCAAAGGAATCAAAAATTCCAAAGTGTGAAAGTTTAAGTACTGAAAGTGAGTATCTGACACCGCTATCTGATTGAACTTTTCTTTGACTATACTCATCAAAAATATTTTGTTTAGAGTTTAGCATAGGTTGTAAATTTTAATAAGTATAGTTTAAGCCTAAGTTAAGTTTTGGTCAAAATTTTAGAATTTTATTTTTTACTTATTTTATTTTATTTTATTTTATCTTAGTTTATTTTATTTTATTTTATTTTATTTTTACTTAGGAAAAAGGTCAAAAATTACTGAGGGTGCATTCATAATTGGATACAATAAACACTGCGTGAAATATCTTGTGCTTAGGGTAAAAGATTTGGCATAGTTTATCATGTTGCACAATAAAATTGAAAAAGTTGAATTTATTTCAAAATTTTCGAAATTTTCCAAGTGTTTTAGGTAATTCGAGTTTAGTTTAAACTCGAAAATGGGTAGTCTCGAATCTGTCAGTAGATTCGACTCTGGCCGTAGATTCGAAGTTAGGTAGTATAAATAGGTTAACAGTAATGTCATTAATACATCTGTTTTCGAATCTATACTCTCGAATCTACATGCGATTTCGAATCTATTTCCTCGAGTCTACCGTTTTCCACAAAAACGACAACTTGTCGAGTTTCTTGCTTGGTGTTTCGATTCTGCTGATACATCTAGGTATAATCAACTGGGTTGTACAAGATTCATGTAGTTTATACATCATTTAAGCCAAAAATCACCGATTTTTGAAGGTTTATGGGTCTAAATCGTGTTTTTCAAAATTACCAAATTTGGACCGATAAATAGTCAAATTAAATGCACATATCTGTGATTAGTAACTAGTAGGACTAATGAATGTAATTTTCTGAGTCCAAAAAGGTTAAAATCATGGGATTTGGTGTTGAGTTGGGCCAACGGGTTCGAATCTGTTCCAGACGATTCTCGAGTCTGTCAGTAAACTCGAGAAGGTCACTAGATTCGAGTGTGCCATTAAACTCGAAAAGGGGTTTATTCGAATCTGATTATTCGAATCTGTCATTTTAGTTAAATTATTTAATTTAAATTTTATTAAACTTGTAGAAATTCTTTTGTGTTGGATTTTGTACTTAATCAAGTTCAAAATAAAACAAATTTGAATTTAGGCAAGTTTATTGATTTTTATTAATTCTAATAGTTTATCTATTTTGCAGATATGGCTGTTCGAGTTTTTGTGCCGAAGCATAATATGGTCATTCCCCCTGACCATTATATCCCTAAGGCGCAGGGTTTTCGTCAAATGCTGGATTTTTTAGTAGAATCTAGGATTGCTTTTGCTTTGTCACATAACATTTAGATTGTTATTCCATATGTACGCCAATTCTATGAGCATCTACAAGTTGACTGCACTGTCACCCCGACAGTTCTGAGAACAAGAATAGCAGGACAGCCATTGGTGTTCTCTGCTGATATGCTGCGTCAGGTTTTGCAGCTAGGATCTCAGGAAGAAGAGTCTGGGCCTATTGACTTTCCCTTAAGTATTAGGCAAGCAGCTTTTCAGAGGATGGGTTATAGTTTAGATGTTACGAAGACATCTTATATGAAGAGCGGGCTTATTGGTCAATGGAGATTCTTGGCTCATGTGTTTATGGTTTGCTTTGCAGCCAAGAAAGCTGGTTTTGATTATATTGTCTCGAAGATCCAATCTGGGATGATCGCTTTAGTTTATAATCGGCCCTTCAGCTTTTCTCAAATGTTTTTCTCGGAATTCGTTCATCAAATCTCGGCTCCAGAGCAGCAACAATTTCTGCTATATCCTCGTTTCATAATGATGCTTATCAGGCATTTCTTGCCTAACTTGCCACAGCAAAATGAGATTCAGAGTGTGGCGGTTATGGATAAAAGAATTTTTGCTGACTGTTCTGCGCACAGAGGAAGGCTAGCAGTTCCAGTCGAACGACCGTTGTTTGGAGCAGTTCTAGACAGGAACTTTGAAGCACCGAATAATGCCAACTGGGCAGGAGAGGTGGAAGTTCAAGCTAGACAGCAACCGCAACAACAACGACAACAACCGCGCGCACAGCCACAAAGGAGACGACAAAGAGCTTCCGCAAATCAAACTCAGGCAACCAGACCTTCTACAAGTCATCAGCAAGAGGTACAATAAGCAGGGCCTTCGAATGTTCCAATTGAATCTGATCAGTTGTGTCAAACACTACATGAAATTTGGGAAGCTGGTCCTCATGCCAATGAAAAAATATCGGCAGCATTAGTTGGAGAATTGCTAGAGCCTCCAGAGGGAGATGAAGATGTTTTAAGGGATGTTGACGAATATGAACCGGAGCAGACTGGTAATGATGTGTCATCGTCTGCAACTGAGTCAGAAGAAATGGAGGAGATAGAGGTTGAAGCTCCAGAGTCCGTATCTACAGAACCTCCTGTTCAAATGCAAACTTATGGATCAAGGTTGGTAGTAAATGAAGCAGCTTCAAGGCGTAGAGCATCAAGAGAGTCTGATGACTCTGATTTTGAAGAAGAAGAGGTGGTTCCATTAGTGACAAGGCAAAGGGCCAAGCGTCATCGATTTATGCAAGGATCTACTTCAGCTTCAGCAGAACAACCCGAAATTCCTGAACCTCAAAATCCTCAACCTCAGGACCCTCAAACCACCATTCCACCATCACCACCTCATGATGAACCATACATACCATCGCCGATCATTCCAACTCCAATTCAATCAATTCCATCCACCTCATTCACTTACACCGACATCAAAGGTTTTTGCAACTTAAAGATAGAGTTGACTTCCAACATATCCAAATCTTCGGCCTGACCACGACAATCGGTGAACTTCAAAACCATAACGCCAATATTGATAAGGAGAATGCCGATCTAAAAAAGATAGTGGAAAAAGTTCAGGAAGAGAACTTAGAGTTAAAGACTTTTGTCGCTGATCAGGCAGCTGAGCTAAGATCGATGCGCTCCCTAGTTGAGCAGTTAATGAAAACTATACAGGCTCAGGGGGAGACATCCTGCCGTGATCAAGTGGAGCGGCCGAGGGATGATGATAATGAAGATGACGAAGGCAATGATCCCAGCTCTCAAAGGCAGAATGAGCCAGTAGATTTTTCTGCTGCTCAGGATGCTCAATCTCAGAGGGAGCCAAGTCAAGCAGGAGCTAAAGAAGGAGAGGCCAGTTCGTCTAAACCTACAGAATCTGAGATAAATGAGATGATTGATGCTCTTATGGATCTCGACGACGACCCGATGGATTTTGGCTTTGACTTTGAAGATGATATGGAGGAACTAGAAGAGGGAGAATTTGTTCCTGAAGAGATTGTTGCTTGGAGATCAGATGATGAGGTGTGTGCTGACGAAGACGATGAAGCCAATAAGATCGTCGTTCAGCAGAATCTAATTACTGATACGTATGTAATAGAAGGAAATGATGTTGTGAACATAGAAGTACTTAATGCTGCTTTAAATGTTGAGTCATCAATAGGAGAGCCTGCCAGAGAGCTGACTAATGAAGAGAAACGAAAGCTATGGTTCAGGGCAGAGCAGAAGGACTTAGAGCTGAAGAAGAAAATGAAAGTGCCGGGTACTGGAAAACTGTCAGGTAGCATTTTAAGCTGGTTCTTTGATCGGGAACTGCAGCTATTCATAATCAAGAGAAAAGATGGGCTCCAGTACCTTAGAAGATCTCTGAAAGTATTCAATTCACTGCCGAAGATTGAGATAAAAGCTTTAGCCTGGAAAGATCTAATCAATATCGGCAATGATCCTTACGCAGATATAATTGCCAGAATCATAAGGAAAGAGGGAAGGTCAAGGAAGTTTGAACGACTTAATCCAAGGATAGGAAAAAGAGTAGAGGATCATTCTCGAATAGATCCTCTAACTGGGCGTCCATGGATGAAGATTCAATACAAACCCGTAAGATGTCTGAGAAAGGTGCCACTCAAGCCTATGCCACAGAACGTCATGAAAAATCTGAACTGGTGGTATGTTGAGAGTGAAACAGGAGAAGCGGTGATGGAAGATTTTGAAGAAAAAGGTGATTCTTAGAATCTATGATCCTCTTCACCTGGTAAACCTTTCTCGAGATGACCTCCAAATTTTGCATGCTCATAAGATTTCAAGTGATACTCATATGGATGGTGAGGCAAGAAAGTATGAGAATGTAGTTAAAGTGTGTGTTGAAAAGGGTTTGTATGCTGGAAGCAGTTTGAATAAATAATAAACAAAGTACTTAATCATATGTGTGAATTATTAGAAGCTATCGTCAAGGGGGAGTCTGTTGGTACACCCTGTGTGACGATAGCAGTCTAAGTGATCCAACATTGTGTTTTAGCAAGTGTTTGATATATATGTTTATATATGTTTGATATTTATTATTGTTTGTATGTTTGAACTTAATGTAACGTTTTGCAAGAAGTTCAAACATGAAGATCAAAGATAAAATCAATCATAAGGTAAAAACATAATTTTCAATACTTAGTCAATTATGTGAAAAGGTAAATTCGAAATCTCTAAGGACTAGGATTCGAATCTGGTTAGATTCGAATGAGTCACTTAGACAGAATCGAATGTGACCACTCAGGCAGATTCGAGAATGTCAGATGGGACAAACTCGAATGGGCCTTGGGCCGGATTCGAGTTTGGCCCATAAGAGACTCGAATTAGCCTCTATAATTAGGGATAGACTCGATTAATTATGTGACTTTTTGCAGAATTCGAGAGTGATTAAGCATTAAGCGATTTCGAGTTTATCATCAGTGTTAGTGTTGTTTCGGAGAGAATCAGTTCGTAGGTTCGTGCTTGTGTAGTTCGTGCAGCTTCTGATAGTCTCCGTGTTTCTGGTGAGTGTTGTTACCGTCTACCCGTTAACGAGGATTCCGCACTCGTTGACGGTTCCGCGTCTAGATAGATCTGTGTTTGTAGACCTTACACCTCTTATTATTAAGAAAACACCGATTAAACCTACTCTTTCACCATCTCTAGTAGAAAGATTCAACTTCACCAAGGTGTTTGATTTGTCAAAAACAAATACCAACTATTTCGAACTCTCGTTATGGAAATAATAAAGCATTCATAGCAAGTTTAACAAGTCTAAACATAATAACAAGATTTTCATTCAAAATACGCAAACTTCGATATATCATCCGATTACATACAAATATAAATCATCCAATGTTTAGGGTTTGCTACCCAAATGATTACATAGCAAAACTACTCCATGCTAATGGAGTAAAACACCATTATACAATAAGCAAGCATTTCAACTATTAAGATAAACTTAAATACACGAAAAACTCCCCTAATGACGTATGATGATGAAGATGCAGTCCTTTGAAACAAAACTCCAAGTAGATGTCTTCCTTTGCCTTCCTTCTTCCTCAAGAAATCAGAGAATATGTGTATGAAAAATTTGATAAATATTCGTCCCCTTCAAAAATGAGCAGAATCTTCCTTTTATAGGCTGGGGAGAACTCGCCGAGTTTAAGGAAAGAACTCGCTGAGTATCTGTGCTGTCAGCTTCTGATTTGATCTCAAGGAGAGGGAACTCGCCGAGTTTTGTAGGGGAACTCGCCGAGTTCATGCGTTGTCGACTCCCTATTTGATCTGGCAATTATCAGAAATATTCAGAAATTATCAGGTTTCAGGTGTACTCGCCGAGTACCTTTATGAACTCGCCGAGTTCAAGATGGAATTCGGTTCTGGAATTGGGCGAACTCGCCGAGTATAGCAGGGGAACTCGCCGAGTTCTGAGCAGATCAGACTTTCTGTTCTTGTGTGAACTCGCCGAGTATGTGTGAGAACTCGCCGAGTTCTGGCTGTTTCAGCTCCTTTCACTCCAATTTATTCAACCAACACCTGAAATGATAACATAAACCTATAAGATCGAGTTTGGGACGAAAATCAACCAAAAAGCTATGTAAAACACGAGATATCGTCCGATAAAACATGTACAAGTTGGACGATATCAAACATTCCCACACTTAACCTTTGCTTGTCCTCAAGCAACTCTTACACAAGCATATATATAGACTTGAAATTGAGAACGCATAAAAACTCGACAACTTTTGACAAAGAAAGAAAATCCTAAGGCATTTCCGGCTTAACCGAACACATAGCTAGGAAAACAAAAATAACTTCAAGAACCAATTAAAACATAAAGTAGGGATAGAAGCTAAACATGCTAAACTTTTTGAGAACAAAATAAATATGGTAGAAACTCACTAAATGAACACTCAACCCTCGTGTTTAGGTTGACAAAGTCTCTCAATTGTAACACATTGAAATATGCATGAACATAAGCTTGCTAGAACCTCAAATCTACAACACTCGATCAAGAACTAAGCGAAAATCAAGAGGGCTTAAAAAGGGGAAGGAAAAGAGGAAATTGTTAATTCATATTTCACGCAATTCAATCAACACTAATACAATCATATGAACAATTATTAATCAAGCACAATCTATTGAATGATTAAGAGAGAAAATATTACATTGATGTTCTTGGCTTTCTTGCAAAGCACTTCTCCTATTCTCTCTAAATCAGATCCATATGTGTGTGTGTAAAAATGAGATTCTTCGATTCATAGCAGCATGCGTAGCATACATTTCTATTTATACACAATACACAAGTATTGTGTATTTACACATATAACCCCTAATCTATTGAGTATTTACAATTATATACAATATAATTGTTTCATCTCTATTATTTATTCCCAACATTCTCCCCCTTAGAGATGAACACAATTATTAAAGTAATATTCATTTCAGCTCTACAAATATTGTCCCTAACAATCTCCCCCTTAGAGATGAAATCAATTTTCTGATAAAAGATCATTTCAGGGACTTTTTCGTGAATATTCTTCTATTCTCTGATCTCTGAATCTTCTTCTTTTCTTTATTTGACTCTCTCTGATCTTCACATATCTTCTTCTCTGAACTTCTCTTTTCTTGTATTTTCTTGTAAGTACACTCCCCCTTGAATCATGAATAGCTTTTTAATTCTCTCCCTTGATCAATTCATTTGATATGATGTAGCAATTGTCTTCAGTTGACTTCAATCTACTCAACTGTTGTCTCTGAACTTTAGTTTTTCTCCCCCTCATGATGATCATAAGAATTATGAAAATCATGCAAAATCTTCAGAGACATTAATTCATTGAAGTTTACAGTAGCAGAAATACAACAACAATTACAATTTCAAAATATTTCAAATTGACTTTCTCCCTCTCAAACTGATATCCTCTCCCCCTATACAAAACCAACCTAACTCACTCTTCCTCAAAATTTTCACTCCCCCTCGAATTTATACTATATCTTTTTAGAACAAAAACAAAGCTTTACAACTTTGGGGAAAATGAAACACATTCATTTTGTGAGAAAATGAGTCCAGGTCCACATAGGATTCCTGTTTACACAATAGACAAAATCTATGTGACCTACGTTCAGCGCTGGCATGATAGTAACACTAGTAGGATTTCCAAATAGTCATCGTGAAATCCTTTATCATGAAAGAATCACTCATATTTGTTCTGGCTTAGTCACTTTGGACTAGCAGTTTATAGTCACGCAGACTATCAGACTCGATGTGTCCTAAAAGAGTATATAATCAGCTCTAGACACAATGTGCATCAAATGAAGTGGGAGACCGGAGCAAATGTCTTCCTTCTTTCAATATCAATAATATCCAAATGATATATCCATAGAAATGTGTTATATCTCCATAATTATTGAAACAGAAATCTTTTGAGAGATAACTGAGTAGTTGGTGGGGTTAAGTGCATGCGTCACTGGGTCCATGACGTCTTTTTCAATATCAAGTCGCCTAGGGCTTGATAGATTATGTGGTTTACCCAGCAGACACAGTGTAGAATAGGATTATCTTTTCTTCAAATCCTTTCTCAACTCTTAGCTCTCAGCATTTTTCAACCTAGCTCCCTCCGGCTCACTTTTCAGAATTAAATTCAGTCAGCTTTATACGAAAAGCATAATCTGATGCACCGCCATCGCCTTTTAATATCCCTCTCATTTACATTTTACCTCTGCTCGACCCTGTCAGTATCCCGTGATAACTGACACTTCTCAACTAATAAACCTAAAGAACCCTCACCCACACAAACTATAGATGGTTTGCTCCTTGGGTAGGTCTTCCGGATCTGGTTAGACCATAGAAGCGAAATTTATGCCTATCACTCAGATTGGTGCATAATCGAAGTCAGCAGAAATATTTTCAGCTTTGAAGCTCAAGGGATATCAGAGAGATTATATTCAAAGAATATGGGAGATATCATAAAAAAAATAGAAAATCTGATATATGAAATGAAAAGAACCAGATTTTCTTTAAAGAATTAGCACTTGGGAGATAACAGAGAGAATCCATTATAAATTGGAAGCATTGTAACAAAGAGAATCTCAGAAGAAATGAGATAATGAAAATCAAAGAGATTAGATCAATTAATCTCAATGAGAGATTCAGAGAATCAGAAAAAAATGAAAATATTTTGCTTTTCAACTCAAAAACTCTTTTTATGTGTGTATCAAATATTTTCGTGAAAAATCACACACAGTTTAATGTAATCGTCAAAGTGCGTCTGAAACTCCCCCTGGAAATAAGCACACACAGTTAGTCAACTCATAGAAATGAAATCAGGAGCAAAAAATTATAAAAATAAAACTCCCTCTTTGTCAATTTCAGCTTCGGAGTTGAATTCAGGGCAAGAATTCCAGTAAGATTTCTCTCTCAGACTCGGGTTTCAGTCTGATGTAACTGAAAGCCTTTGACTCTGGTTCATTGAAGTCCGGGTTCTAGTCTGAATTAACTAGAAACCATATTGAGTTGAAACACGGTCTTGACCTGAAGTAATCAAAAGCCTATTGAAATGAAGAACAGATCCTTATCTGAAATGATAAGAAACCTATAACCTGCAAAATTTAAGATGTCTTTGGTATCCAAACAGATTTGGATCCAGACTTGTTAGCGCTCTTGGGTACCCATTTCAATACAGGTTTTGGTACCCACTTGTACTTGGGTTTAGGTACCCATTGCATGTTATAACTATCAGTTTCTCTTTCAAACGCAGAAAACAAATTTCTTTGAGTATGAGAAAATTGAATATCTGAATTTCTAAAGAAACTTGAATTTGAATGATCAGACTTTTGCGAACTCTTCTTTTTGAAAAACTGTCCGGTTCTTGCCTGTTTCTGATAATACTTGGTATTTTTCTGTGAAAATGTTTTCTGATTAGAATGACCAGTATTTTCAGAAACTTTAAGAAAATTTGACTTCGAAGATTCACCGGTGTAAATCTTGACCGAAAGTTGTTCAACAATTTTATCTTTGCCGCTGTGTATCTTTAACAGATACTTAAGTTTAAGATCTGAAGAAGCATCAAACTTAGCAAAGTTAGTTAGATTCACTTCACTTTCAGAAGACAAACCAGAGTGATCAACATTGGATTTTAAACACACTGAAGAAGGGGTCTTAACCTTTGACTCAGTTGACGAAGTAAACACATGTAATTGTTTTGTAAGATGAAGTATCTGATCTTCCAAACTTTTGATAATGACTAAATTTGAATTTCTGTCATGATCAAATGATTGGTAATCAGATTTAAAAGATTGTTCTTTGATTAAGAACATTTGTCTTTCATCTTCAAACAATTCAGATTTTGATTTAAAATCTTGTTCTTTAAGTAAGAACTCATGTCTTTCCTTCTCAATCAAATCTTTAGTTAAAGACAACTCTTGTTGAAGAGCAAAAATTTCTTCATTTTTGTTTAAAATACAATTCTGATCAGTTGGTTTTGTCTTACAAAGTGTATCTTCAAGATCCTGAACTTTCTTGTAAAGATCAGATCTTTCAGGCAAAAGATATTTCAGTTGAGTTGCATTCTGAAAATTTTCTTGTTTCAGCTCATCAAGTTCTTTAAGTAATTCAGATATTTTCAATTGATGAGCACAACTCTCAGAGTTTTGTTTTTCTTTTAAGTTTTGAATTTCTTCATTCAGTATTTGTACATCACGTAACGCCAAATGTTTATCAGTATTTAACTGAACGAGAATGTCATAATTGTTCTTACGAATCTTTTCAGATTCAGTAAGTTTGACAATCAGCTCAGACTTTGAAAATTGTTCAAAAACCATTATGAATTGCAGAAAAATGAACTTCCAAGATCTTTTATGGACTTATGAAAGTTTGAATGAATCTTGATTGAATAAAACTGAATCTTGAATGATTAATTTGTTAAAAATCAGCTCTGATTTGACTTTTTGACGTTGAAATTTTGGATTTTCTGTAGAAAAATGCCCATAACTTTTTTCTGGAGTGGAATTGGGCCTCGAAAATTTACCGAACCAGCTTCGCCAGTTCTAGAAATGTAGATCTCTTTTCAAGCTTCGATTTGACGTATGGTAGGCCTTCTAACAAAGTTCCAGTCAAAAGTTATGACCAATTTAAGAAGCTAAGGTCAAATAGTCAAAAGTATGATGAAACTCGAATGAATAAGGACTCAACTCGAGTGAAGAGTAATGAAACTCGAATGATAAAGTATTAAACTCGGATGGTTAAGTGTGAAACTCGAATAAAACACAATCAAACTCGATTGAAAGGGAACGAAACTCGAATAAGCTTGATGAAACTCGAATGATGAAGTATCGAACTCGAATGATGAACGGATCAAACTGGAATGATTAAAGACTAAACTCGGATGATTCCTTATGAAACTCGATTGATACTTATGTTTTCTCGGGTGATAAGTTTATAAAACTCGAATGAAACATATCCTTTCTCGAATAAGTCTTTGATCAACTCGAATAAAACATAAACTTTCTCGAATAACTCTTTGATCAACTCGATTGACTTCTTTGTAAAACTCGATTTACACTATGACCTTAGTTTTGCCCGAGTTTCATCATTTTTCAACAAAAAACAAGTTCAGATTCAAAAATTTTAACAAAAATTCATGAATTGATCTGAAATTAACAACGAAGATTCGTTTTTCACACAGAAACAACTTTTGTGAAACAACTTTATCCAATTTTCGATTAAAAACCAAAAATTAATCAAAAACTTCAAGAACACAAACTTTTTCAATAATTCAGAAAAATCAAAATTAAAATCTATGTGTTTGGAGTTATGATTTGACACTTAAATCCTCAGATTCGTCTTTAAAAACTCTACACTCGATCCAAAAATCAAACACTTTCATCCACAACATCAAAAACCATTTTGAATTTTCTGATTTTCGAGCCAAAAAAAAATGTAACAGTGTTTTTCATATTTTTTAATTAATTTTAATTCATTCAAAATCACTCAAAAATCAGCCAAACTTGGCTATGATACCAATTGTTAATTCATATTTCACGCAATTCAATCAACATTAATACAATCATATGAACAATTATTAATCAAACACAATCTATTGAATGATTAAGAGAGAAAATATTACATTGATGTTCTTGGCTTTCTTGCAAAGCACTTCTCCTATTCTCTCTAAATCAGATCCATATGTGTGTGTGTAAAAATGAGATTCTTCGATTCATAGCAGCATGCGTAGCATACATTTCTATTTATACACAATACACAAATATTGTGTATTTACACATATAACCCCTAATCTATTGAGTATTTACAATTATATACAATATAATTGTTTCATCTCTATTATTTATTCCCAACATTCTCCCCCTTAGAGATGAACACAATTATTAAAGTAATATTCATTTCAACTCTACAAATATTGTCCCTAAAAGAAAAAAAGACTGAAAGAAAAGAAAGAGAGCGGCTAATAACACGAGGATCGGCTCGAACTGGAAAACTTTTCTTTTCCAACAAATGTCGAACAAAAGATTAGATCCTTCTATCTTGACAATATTTTAGCAAATGCCTCTATGAGACTTTCTTATTTGCTATACTTTCTTTGGATTTTTTTTACGATGTGGACTTTGTCCATAATAACCTAACAACGGCCACCTCAACAATAAAGGCATACGCTATTTTCTTGAATTAACGGCAATTGGGATAGGAAAGAAAAGATGGAAAAAAAATGGAATTGGAAAAGGAAAAGGAAGCCAAAAGGAAGGCTTCGTAAATGCCTCTATCTATACAACCGCCTATAACTTGATCATTGTGTTTCTGAGATGCATCGCAAAAGCAAGTTCTAACATGCATACAACAACCGACAATATCACACATAAAACCAAACGAATTGTGAGCATCTAAATTATAAATGCTTAAAGCTCAATAAGGCACAAACGCTCACGAATGAAAGTTCTTAGTTGGGTTAAAATGTGCAAGCCATGCTACTTTTGAAAACAAACCTTTTAAAAATGAATTTCTTTTATCCCTAAACATGCTTAAAAGGAACTCAAAAAAAAATTTTGCCTAAAAAATATGAACAAATAAGTAAGAAATGCCACAAGATTTATATTCTACTAAAAGATGCGATGTGTGATAAACTATAAATATGCTTGACATAAAAATCACTCAAGAACCATCAATGGTTCGTTTATTCCCACACATGACAAGAATACATTGCCCTCAATGTAATAAACAAGTAAAAGAGCAAGTAAAGCAAGGATAAAAGCAAGTGGGTCGAGAAATCTCCCTGAAATGCAAGAAGGGAGAACTCGAGAAGTGATGAACCGGAAGGCGCACCAACTTGGACAAAATCTGTGCAAGAACGAAATATAACGCAAGACAAGCATAAACTAGAATATTAAACAACCATAAGAAAATAAATTAAAAACCTAAGCATTAGTAACAATAGAAAAAAATAAAAGTACTGGCAAGTAAGAATAAATAACAAAGTGCAGAAAAAGAAAAATTGTTCAAGGGCATCACGCCCGTACAATACAGATAACCAAATAAATAAAAGGGGAATCAAATACAAGTCCGTCAACAAAAAGCAACAAAAGTGGGAGTCAGTCATCTTCGGGCGGCGGCGGGGGATACTGGCGAGCGTCCCATGGCATGTAAGGATAATACTGATATGGGGACGGGGCCGGAGGCTGCTGAAGCTGGTACTCGGGAGGCTAAACACTAAAGAGACTGTCCACGGACGTCTGAATATGTTGCAAGTAACGTCCAGTCTCTTGGACCTACTGATTATACACCGACCTGAAGTGGTCGGTGTTGCTGAGGTTTTGCCGGAGCAGATGATTCTGCTCCTGTAGCAGGCCGTAGTTCTCCTCAAGCCTATCCCGGTCTAAGGTCATGTGGGCAAAGTAGTCATCCAACCGATCAAACCTAGCATCCCAAGGGTAGGGGCCCGGGCCGAAATTAAAGTAAGATGACTGGGATGGTTCCGGCTGCTGTTGTGGCTCTTGCTGTTGCTGCTGTTGCTGGAACTGTTGCTGTTGTGGCTGCTGCGGGGGAAGGACTGGGCACATAAAAATCAGCTCCTCGTGACCTATAGGCGTCTGCGTGACCTTTGCTCTCCGGAAATAAAGCTCATCTGTGTCTCCTGCCGGGTCGCTCTCTCGAAGCCCTCGGAGCACCGAGGGGGTTAACAAATTGAACGATCGAGCCAGGCGGGTAATAAACCGCCCGCCGCGTACGGCGCTGGCTCCTGTGCGACCTGTGGTGACGTGCAAAAAGTACACGGCCAACTGGTAGGGCAGAGACACATATTCTTCCGGGTGAAGAATGGAATGTAAGAGCCAAAGGTCAGGCTTGGTGAGCTTTTCCGGATAAAGCCATCTACTGTGATAAATCTATGCAGGAGCCTATGAAATGGGTCGCGGAGCTTGGACTCGTAAGCCCTGGATACATGGTAAGCACCCAGGGCGATCTCGCCCCAAAAACCGGAATAGTCAAAATTCGCCGGCGCCTTCCTAACCCCTCCAGAAAGATAGTCTTCGAAATCCCGGTGTCGGACGTCCAAATCAGAATAAAGATCCAAACGTCGACACATCTCCAGCACAGACATAGACCGATCCGCCCCTCCAAGCCTAAAACGGATGGTGTCCCGGGCCTTCATATTAGTGATGACCTCGCTAAAAGAATATGTCGAGAAGAACTCTAGGCACAACTCGGCATATACAGGCTCTCTGATATTGACCAGGTTAAACCAGGCCCGGGACGTGAACCCTCTGTGCACCACAGAAAACGCGAGCTCCAGCTACTCGGGGATATTCGGATGAGGCGGGTCGCATTGAACCCGACCCACAAAGTCCCAATTAAGGTACCTTCCGGAGTCGAGCTCACGACTCGCCAAACTGATAAGCAACTCCCTAAATTCCCGCCGCTGTCCAGTGGGGACCCCGGAGAAAGTCAAGAATGGATGACCGGAATTATAGATCATCCTTGCTTGGACGTCATCATTGCTGGAATCTGACCCCGGGGAAGGGTTTCGCTGGCGGGATGTGCTAGCACGGCCGCGTTTTGGTGCGCCAGACATATCTGTATCATAATGGAGGAGCGAGGGTGAGAATTCGAGCAACACTTTAGCATTACAATTATGAAGGGCTAAAGAAAACCACAGCATTGAGCACAACCATTCCCACACTTATTTTTGGGACTAAATCCCGACATCTCACAAAAGAACCGAGATAACTACAACTACAAGACTCAATCAAACATATCATGCGTGGAATGCAAGAAGACATATGTCTTTCCAATTGGCAATCCCAAAGTGATCTCTCATGCAAAATAAGCTAAAAATAAGAAGAAATTATCCACAAGAATAAAAATCATAATGCACAGAAAGCTAAACAAAAATAAACTAAGTACTTAAATAAGACACTATGCATGCACTAGACGACAAAACATACAACCTAAAAATAGCTACACGACAGAACAATAGCATGCAATTACACGTACAAAACATAGCTCAATAATGTGAACTTGAAAACATGAAATTTTGAAAAATACAAATTATCTACAAGAACATAAATAAAAAGACACTTGATAATTTTGCAATTTGACAATACTTACCAAATTATCAACTAACTTAACGAACAAAAATAAAAATCTAACCTACACATACATACTTTAAGCTTGCTAAACACATACATTATAATAAACTCCTAAAAATAAAACTATTAAACAAAAATAAACTACACAACTAAACACAATAATTATAAAAATTAAAGACTAACATATACGAGAAAATGCAAGATCTACCACGAAATTCCTAAAATCTAAACAAAACTTAAAATAAGATGTGAATTCAAATTTAATGCAATTCAATCAATCTAAACATAAACATATGAACAATTATCAATCAAACACAATCTATTGAATGATTAAGAGAGAAAATATTACATTGGAGGTTTTGGCTTTCTTGTAAAGCAATCCTTCTTTTCTCTCTACTTAGATCCGTATGTGTGTGTGTAATCTTAGATTCATCGCAGCATGCGTAGCATACATTTCTATTTATACACAGTACACAAGTATTGTGTATTTACACATATAACCCCTAATCTATTGAGTATTTACAATTATATACAATATAATTGTTTCATCTCTATTATTTATTCCCAACATTCTCCCCCTTAGAGATGAACACAATTATTAAAGTAATATTCATTTCAGCTCTACAAATATTGTCCCTAACAATCTCCCCCTTAGAGATGAAATCAATTTTCTGATAAAAGATCATTTCAGGGACTTTTTCGTGAATATTCTTCTATTCTCTGATCTCTGAATCTTCTTCTTTTCTTTATTTGACTCTCTCTGAGCTTCACATATCTTCTTCTCCGAACTTCTCTTTTCTTGTATTTTCTTGTAAGTACACTCCCCCTTGAATCATGAATAGCTTTTTAATTCTCTCCCTTGATCAATTCATTTGATATGATGTAGCAATTGTCTTCAGTTGACTTCAATCTACTCAACTGTTGTCTCTGAACTTTAGTTTTTCTCCCCCTCATGATGATCATAAGAATTATGAAAATCATGCAAAATCTTCAGAGACATTAATTCATTGAAGTTTACAGTAGCAGAAATACAACAACAATTACAATTTCAAAATATTTCAAATTGACTTTCTCCCTCTCAAACTGATATCCTCTCCCCCTATACAAAACCAACCTAACTCACTCTTCCTCAAAAATTTCACTCCCCCTCGAATTGATACTATATCTTTTTGGAACAAAACAAAGCTTTTCAACTTTGGGGAAAATGAAACACATTCATTTGTGAGAAAATGAGTCCAGGTCCACATAGGATTCCTGTTTACACAATAGACAAAATCTATGTGACCTACGTTCAGCGCTGGCATGATAGTAACACTGGTAGGATTTCCAAATAGTCATCGTGAAATCCTTTATCATGAAAAAATCACTCATATTTGTTCCGGCTTAGTCACTTTGGACTAGCAGTTTATTGTCACGCAGACTGTCAGACTCGATGTGTCCTAAAAGAGTATATAATCAGCTCTAGACACAATGTGCATCAAATGAAGTAGGAGACCGGAGCAAATGTCTTCCTTCTTTCAATATCAATAATATCCAAATGATATATCGATAGAAATGTGTTATATCTCCATAATTATTGAAACAGAAATCTTTTGAGAGATAACTGAGTAGTTGATGGGATTAAGTGCATGCGTCACTGGGTCCATGACGTCTTTTTCAATATCAAGTCGCCTAGGGCTTGATAGATTATGTGGTTTACCCAGCAGACACGGTGTAGGATAGGATTATCTTTTCTTCAAATCCTTTCTCAACTCTCAGCTCTCAGCATTTTTCAACCTAGCTCCCTCCGGCTCACTTTTCAGAATTAAATTCAGTCAGCTTTATACGAAAAGCATAATCTGATGCACCGCCATCGCCTTTTAATAGCCCTCTCATTTACATTTTACCTCTGCTCGACCCTGTCAGTATCCCGTGATAACTGACACTTCTCAACTAATAAACCTAAAGAACCCTCACCCACACAAACAATAGATGGTTTGCTCCTTGGGTAGGTCTTCCGGATCTGGTTAGACCATAGAAGCGAAATTTATGCCTATCACTCAGATTGGTGCATAATCGAAGTCAACAGAAAGATTTTCAGCTTTGAAGCTCAAGGGATATCAGAGAGATTATATACAAAGAATATGGGAGATATCATAAAAAAAATAGAAAATCTGATATATGAAATGAAAAAAAAAAACAGATTTTCTTGAAAGAATTAGCACTTGGGAGATAACAGAGAGAATCCATTATAAATTGGAAGCATTGTAACAAAGAGAATCTCAGAAGAAATGAGATAATGAAAATCAAAGAAATTAGATCAATTAATCTCAATGAGAGATTCAGAGAATCAGAAAAAAATTAAAATATTTTGCTTTTCAACTCAAAAACTCTTTTTTATGTGTGTATCAAATATTTTCGTGAAAAATCACACACAGTTTAATGTAATCGTCAAAGTGCGTCTGAAACTCCCCCTGGAAATAAGCACACAGAGTTAGTCAACTCATAGAAATGAAATCAGGAGCAAAAAATTATAAAAATAAAACTCCCTCTTTGTCAATTTCAGCTTCGGAGTTGAATTCAGGGCAAGAATTCCAGTAAGATTTGTCTCTCAGACTTGGGTTTCAGTCTGATGTAACGGAAAGCCTTTGACTCTGGTTCATTGAAGTCCGGGTTCTAGTCTGAATTATCTAGAAACCATATTGAGTTGAAATACGGGTCTTGACCTGAAGTAATCAAAAGCCTATTGAAATGAAGAACGGGTCCTTATCTGAAATGATAAGAAACCTATAACCTGCAAAATTTAAGATGTCTTTGGTATCCAAACAGATTTGGATCCAGACTTGTTAGCGCTCTTGGGTACCCATTTCAAAACAGGTTTTGGTACCCACTTATACTTGGGTTTAGGTACCCATTGCAGATTATAATTATCAGCTTCTTTTTCAAAAGCAGAAAACAAGTTTCTTTGAGTATTTGAAAATTTAATATCTGAGTGTGTAAAGAAACTTGACTTTGAATGATTAGAATTTTCTGAACTCTTCTTCCTGAAAAACTGTCCGGTTGTGGCCTGTTTTTGGTAATACGTGGTCGTTTTCTTTGAAAATGTTTTCTGATTAGACGGACCAGTATTTTCAAAAATTTTAAAAACATTAGGCTTTGAAGATTCACCTGTGTAAATCTTAACCGGAAGATTTTCAATGATTTTGTCTTTGCCTTTATGTATCTTGAGAAGATACTTAAGTTTCAGATCTGAAGATGAATCAAACTTAGCAGAGTTAGTTAGATTCACTTCACTTACAGAAGACAAACCAGAGTGATCAACATTGGATTTTAAACATACTGAAGAAGGGGTCTTAACCTTTGACTCAGTTGATGAAGTAAACACATGTAATTGTTTTGTAAGATGAAGTATCTGATCTTCCAAACTTTTGATAATGACTAAATTTGAATTTCTGTCATGATCAAATGATTGGTAATCAGATTTAAAAGATTGTTCTTTGATTAAGAACATTTGTCTTTCATCTTCAAACAATTCAGATTTTGATTTAAAATCTTGTTCTTTAAGTAAGAACTCATGTCTTTCCTTCTCAATCAAATCTTTAGTTAAAGACAACTCTTGTTGAAGAGCAAAAATTTCTTCATTTTTGTTTAAAATACAATTCTGATCAGTTGGTTTTGTCTTACAAAGTGTATCTTCAAGATCCTGAACTTTCTTGTAAAGATCAGATCTTTCAGGCAAAAGATATTTCAGTTGAGTTGCATTCTGAAAATTTTCTTGTTTCAGCTCATCAAGTTCTTTAAGTAATTCAGATATTTTCAATTGATGAGCACAACTCTCAGAGTTTTGTTTTTCTTTTAAGGTCTGAATTTCTTCATTCAGTATTTGTACGTCACGTAACGCCAAATGTTTATCAGTATTTAACTGAACGAGAATGTCGTAATTGTTCTTACGAATCTTTTCAGATTCAGTAAGTTTGGCAATCAGCTCAGACTTTGAAAATTGTTCAAATTCCATTATGAATTACAGAAAAATTAAATTTTCCAAGATCTTTTATGGAGAAACTGAGTAAATTCTGATAAAACTTTGAAAAACTATTTCAGTAAATGATAATTTGTGAAAAATCAGCTTTGATTGACTTTTTGACTATGAAATTTCAGCTTTTCTGTAGAAAAATGCCCGTAACTTTTTTCTGGAGTGGATTTGGGCCTCGAAAATTTACCGAACCGGCTTTGCCCGTTCCAGAAATCATAGATCCCTGTTCAAGCTTCGATTTGACGTATGGTAGGCCTTCTAACGATGTTCCAGTCAAAAGTTATGGCCAATTTAAGCAGCGAAGGTCAAATAGTCAATAGTATGATGAAACTCGAATGAATAAGGACTCAACTCGAATGAAGAATAATGAAACTCGAATGATCATGAATGAAACTCGGATGGTTAAGTGTGAAACTCGATTGAAAAAGAATGAAACTCGAATAAGCTTGATGAAACTCGAATGATGAAGCTTGAAACTCGATTAATGAAGCTTGAAACTCGATTAATGAAGCATAAAACTCGATTAATGAAGCATTAAACTCGATCAAATAAGCATGAAACTCGATCAAATAAGCATGAAACTCGATCAAATAAGCATGAAACTCGGTCAAAGCTTTATAAAACTCGGTCAAAGCTTTATCAAACTCGATCCCTTCTTTTTAAAACTCGAATAACACTATGAGTTCAGTATTGCCCGAGTTTGATAAGAAACAGATAAAAATCAAGTTTAAAAACACAATTTTCAACAAAAAATTCACCAAATGACCTCAAATTATGATCGAGTGTGCGTTTTTCACACAGAAACAACTTTTGTTAAACAACTTTGTCTAATTTTAGATTAAAAATCCAAAAATAGATAAAAACGTGAAGAACACAATATTTTCAAAAAAAAATCTGAAAATTCCAAATTAAAATTTGTATGTTTGGAATTAAAATTTGAGATTTATCTCATTAGATTCACACTCAAAAACGTCACCTTCGATCCAACATTCAAATCATTTCATCCACAGAATCAAAATCCAAAAATGATATTCGAATTTTTAAACTTTCTATGAAACAGTACTTCGAAAAATTACATATTCAGAATCAAATTCACTCAAATTTAGCCATATTTGGCTCTGATACCAATTGTGAATTCAAATTTAATGCAATTCAATCAATCTAAACATAAACATATGAACAATTATCAATCAAACACAATCTATTGAATGATTAAGAGAGAAAATATTACATTGGAGGTTTTGGCTTTCTTGTAAAGCAATCCTTCTTTTCTCTCTACTTAGATCCGTATGTGTGTGTGTAATCTTAGATTCATCGCAGCATGCGTAGCATACATTTCTATTTATACACAGTACACAAGTATTGTGTATTTACACATATAACCCCTAATCTATTGAGTATTTACAATTATATACAATATAATTGTTTCATCTCTATTATTTATTCCCAACATTCTCCCCCTTAGAGATGAACACAATTATTAAAGTAATATTCATTTCAGCTCTACAAATATTGTCCCTAACATAAGAACATAAAGATGCATCAACAATTACGAAAATTAAAAATCAAGTACATCACAACACAAGAATGTAAAATATTAGCATGAATTTTCAACGAAAAACACACTATAAAGAATAAAATTAAAAAAAATGAAAATTAGCACGAGAGATTCTTGAAATTTTGTAACAAGGAACAAGGAATGTACCAAGAAATAGATATGAGATGGAGGAGGAGTAGAATTTGTAGAAAATCCGGCGGAATTCCGGCAAGGCGGTGGCGGTAGACGGCGGCGGATTATGGTGGAGATGACCCAAAAACACCCGAAAATGATCCCCACACTTGTATTTGACAAAATGGAAACAAACCTATGAAGATTTGGGGAGAAACTAGCCAAAATCGGAGAAATATGGTGGTGGGATTGGGGCTGTCGGCGCAAGAGAAGAGAGGACGAGAAAAGGGTTTGCAAAAAATGAAGAAAAAGAAACTGGAAAATAGGGTTAAATCGGCTGAGAACTCGGCGAGTAGGCCGAGGGAACTCGGCGAGTTCCTGTCAGGGTGTCAGACGCCAGGCCTCGAGATGCTCTATTTGACCAAAAAAATAATTTGTTTTTTTTCAAAGAGCATTGATTGGTCTTAGTTCAGGAACACATACTTGGCGAGTATGGGCCCGAACTCGGCGAGTTCACCCATCTTTCAGAATGTTCTGTTTAACTTGAACTCGGTGAGTTTTTTTCTAGAACTCGGCGAGGGTGCCGAATTCCAGAATCAAAATCAGCGAGTGAACTCGGCGAGTATGACAGGAACTCGGCGAGTTCATGCAGGTCTGCACCTTTTAACCCATAAAAATTAAACAAAAAGAACCAAACAACAAAAACGACCTTTCTTCGACAACGAAAATACGGAAAAGCAGCAACGAAACAACAATGAACATAACCGAATGACATGCTTATTTAACTTCGAGTCTTAAGCTTGACTCGGCCTCCGCTTTAATTTTCGATACGCAACAATGTGAGGGCTTCGACATCCTCACCAATGACTTCCATGTTTTCAAAATATTTTTTCAACCGTTGGCCATTCACTTTAAAAGTTTCATTGCCGTTAGGATCAAGCAATTCGAAAGTGCCATACGGAAATACCTTGTGGACGGTGTAAGGGCCGGACCACCGCGATCATAACTTTCCGGGAAAAAGTTTCAATCTAGAATTGAAGAGCAAAACCCGGTCCCCCTCACGGATGTCGGAACGATTCTTGAGATGAGCATCGTGAAAATTCTTGGTCTTTTCCTTATAAATGCTTAAATTTTCATAAGCTTGGAGTCGTAATTCATCCAATTAAAGCAATTGAGCCTTTCGTAGCTCACCGGATAAGGAAAGATCAAGATTGGATTCTTTTAAGGCCTAAAACGCCTTATGCTCAATCTCGACGGGAAGATGACAAGATTTCCCATATACCAAACGAAATGGAGTGGTGCCGATTGGAGTTTTAAAAGCCGTTCTAAACGCCCAAAGTGCGTCATCCAACTTATCGGACCACTCCTTACGATTGTTGCCAACCGTTTTCTCCAATATTCTCTTCAAACCACGGTTCGTGACCTCGACTTTCCCACTTGATTGTGGGTGATATGAAGTGTCGGTGCGATGTTTCACACCATATCGAGCTAAGGCCCTTTTCATTTGGGAGTTACAAAAGTGTGTCCCACGATCACTAATCAAGGCCTTAGGAGCACCAAACCGGGAGAAGAGCTTTTTCAAGAATTTTAGTACAACTCGGGCATCGTTTGAAGGCAAAGCTTGAGCCTCGGTCCATTTGGAGACATAGTCAACGGCCACGAGAATGTACTTATTTCCACGAGAAGGGGGGAACGGCCCCATGAAATCGATTCCCCAAACATCAAAGATCTCACAAATCTGAATCGGATTTTGGGGCATTTCATCTCGTTCGGAGATGTTTCCTGATCTTTGACATTGGTCACAAGTTTGGACCATGGAGTATGAATCTTTGTAAATGGTCGGCCAATAGAAACCAGAATCGAACACCTTTATGGCGGTGTTACTTGGTCCCAAATGACCACCGGTCGGTCCAATGTGACAGTGATGGAGTATTTCTTGGCACTCTTTGCCAAACACACAACGGCGGATCACTTGATCCGTGCCAACTCGAAAAAGGAAAAGATCCTCCCAAAAATAATACTTGCAATCGGAGAGAAGCTTTCGCTTTTGTTGGAACGACATGCCTTTAACCAATATACTGCAAGCTAGATAATTGGCAATGTCGGCTAACCAAGGAGCCTCGGAAGCAACAACTAGCTTCATCAGGGATTCATCCGGAAATTTGTCATTGATGGATGAATCATGAAGCCCTTCAAGATTTGGATTTTCAAGACGGGAGAGGTGATCGGCCGCGAGATTCTCGGCTCCTTTCTTATCCTTAATTTCGATGTCGAATTCTTGTAGAAGAAGAATCCAATGGATAAGACGAGGTTTGGCGTCTTGTTTAGAAAACCAGAACCGAAGAGCCGAATGATCAGTGTACCCAACAGTTTTGGACAAAACGAGATAAGACCGAAATTTATCAAACGCAAAGACAACGGCGAGAAGTTCCTTCTCGGTAGTAGTATAATTCTCTTGGGCATCCGTTAGCGTCTTACTTGCGTAATAAATCGGTTGGAAGTGATTATTGACTCGTTGGCCCAAAACGGCCCCTACGGCGAAATCATTAGCATCACACATAAGCTCGAAAGGTTGGGACCAATCGGGAGCTATCATGATAGGAGCGTGTCTGAGCTTATCCTTGAGGAGTTCGAAAGATTCTTGGCATTCTTTGGAAAAGACAAACGGGGTGTCTTTTTCGAGAATTGGGGTCATCGGGCGTGTGATTTTTGAAAAATCTTTGATAAACCGACGGTAAAAGCCCGCATGACCGAGAAAACTTATAATGCCTTTCACATTTGTGGGGGGAGGAAGCTTCGAGATAGTGTCAATTTTGGCTCTATCTACCTCAATTCCCACACTTGAGATCTTGTGTCCCAAGACAATACCCTCTTGTACCATAAAATGGCACTTCTCCCAATTCAAAAAGAGGTTTGTTTCCTCACAACGAGCAAGCATGCGATCAACATTTGCTAGGCATGAATCGAATGGGTCTCCTAGACCTAAAAATCGTCCATGAAAACTTCCATAAAGCTCTCAATCATATCATGAAAAATTGCCATCATACACCTTTGGAAAGTGGCGGGTGCGTTGCACAACCCGAAAGGCATCCGGCGATAAGCATACGTTCCATATGGGCAAGTGAAAGTTGTTTTCTCTTAGTCATCAGGATTGATGGGAATTTGAAAGTATCCCGAAAATCCATCAAGAAAACAACAGAATTGATTTCCGGCCAATCGTTCTAACATTTGATCCATGAACGGCAAAGGAAAGTGATCCTTACGGGTGGCATCGTTGAGTTTGCGATAATCGATGCATACACGCCATCCTGTTACCGTTCTCGTCGGTATGATCTCATTGTTTTCATTATGAACGATAGTCATGCCACCTTTTTTGGGCACGACTTGTACCGGACTCACCCACGGGCTATCCGAGATCGGATATATCAACCCGGAATCAAGAAGCTTAATTACCTCTTTCTTAACCACCTCCATCATATTTGGGTTCAAACGACGTTGTCTTTGGACAACGGGTTTGTAGTCCTCCTCCATCAAAATTTTATGAGTGCAAAACGAAGGACTAATACCCTTGATGTCGGTAATTTTCCATGCAATTGCCCCTTTGTGGGCTCGAAGAATGTTGAGGAGTCTAATTTTTTGGTCGCCTGAAAGACTCGATGAAAGTATAACCGGCAACTTAGACTCCTCAAGTAGGAATGCATACTCGAGATGGCTTGGGAGCTCTTTGAGCTCAAGAATTGGTGGGTCTTCAAGAGATGAGTTAACCCGACAAGAATTATGATCGTGAGAAACGGAATCAACCTCCAAAGGAAACAGGGGTGGATCAACGGTCGACAATGGTGTCGACTCTTCCAAAAAAATTTCAAAATCAATAATCTTTTTCCCTTCATCTATTGAGTAGATGTCCTTGGAGTTGTATGACAAAAGAGATGAAAAATCAAAATCAAAAGCTTCTTCAAATGCGTGCACGTGGTAACAAGTGTCATCCGTAAATGATGCATGTTGCATGGCCTTATCAATTGAAAACGTGACCGACTCATTACCGACTTTCAACGTAAGCTTTTTATCAAACACATCAATTATACCTCGTGAAGTGGCCAAAAATGGCCTCCCTAAGATAAGGGGTACACGGCTATCTTCCTCCATGTCTAGGATCACAAAATCCGCGGGGAACACAAATTTATCAACTTTGACAAGCACATTTTCAACTACTCCCCTTGGATACTTTATTGACCGATTGGCCAATTGAATGCTCATTTTAGTCGGTTGCGGATCTCCTAAATGCAATTTTTCATATATAGAAGTGGGCATCAAATTTAGGCTTGCCCCGAGATCCGCAAGTGCATTCGTGATAACTAAACTACCAATGTGGCAAGGAATAGTAAAACTCCCTGGGTCCGTTAGCTTTTGAGGTAGTTTGTTTTGAAGCACCACCGAGCACTCCTCGTTTATTACTACAGCCGAGATTCCTTCGAGCTTCCTCATGTTGGTGATGATATCCTTGAGAAACCTAGCATAAGTAGGCATTTGTGAGATAACATCAATAAAAGGTAAATTAATATGCAATTGTTTAAATAGGTCAAGGAATTTGTGAAATTGGGCCTCATCCTTTTCCCTTTTAAACCGACTAGGAAAAGGTGCCTTCGGCTTGGCAATCGGGATTTATTTTGCAATAGGAGGTTGGACTTGCACGGTACTTGGTGGGCTTGAAGTTTGTGCCTCATCCTTTGTTGCCTCCTCTTCCGGTTCAACCTGCACATCATCAACAACAAGATCATTTGAAACCGAATTAGAAACGGGTTCAAGAATTATACCACTCCTCAAACTGATTGCTTTGACGTGCTCTTTCGGATTGACTTCTGTGTTGGAAGGCAATGTACCCTTTTCCCTTTCTTTGTCGAGAAGTAGTTGAGTGAGTTGCCCCATTTGCTTTTCGAGGTTTTTGATGGAAGCTTGTTGTCCCCTCACTATATCTTCAAGGGTGGGCTTGGTTTCGGTTGATGGAGCGGTAGTATTTGTAGCTTGGTATGGTTGTTGCGATGTATTGGTTGGTTGATTTGGTTGGCGGGATTGGTATTGGGTGGTGTTTGGATGACGAGGTTGGTATGAAGTGTTTCTTTGGTTGGGGTTGGAAGAACTAGCACCCTCAAATCCCGGTGGTACCGCCGGAGCTTGGTCATTTGGTTGACGCCATCGGAAATTTGGATGATTCCGATTGTCAACATTGGGATTATAGTATTGTTGAGGTGGTGGTTGAAAAGCTAGCTTCCCTCTTTGGTTATCAGATCTGTCCCCGTAAGAATACAACACATCTTCTTCCAAGGTTTCCTCCGCGTTGTCATTCCCACAATCTCTCGCCGTGTGAGGTCCTCCACAAAGTTGACACACTTCTTCAATAGAGTTGATGGTGGATTGTCTACTAAGAAGTGTCAACCTCTTGGTGCACTCATTTGCGGTATGAGGACCGTCACACAATTGACACACATTACTTGCTAATCTTGGGTTTTGAAGTTGGACTATTTGTTTACCCATCTTAGCAACCTCCTCTTTAAGCGAGCTCATATCATCCCCTTTCTTCAAAGCGCCGCATACAACTCTATGCCTCGAAGAATACCACTCATAAGTGTTAGTGGCTGCGGTCTCTATTGCTTTGTAAGCATCGGTTGGCCTCTTGTCCATCACACATCCACCGGCGTTTAAATCTAGAATTTGCCTTGTTGAAATCAAAAGTCCGGTGTAGAATGTGTAAACTTGATTGTACGTGTCCAACCCGTGATGTGGACACTTTCTCAAAAGTCCCTTGTATCGTTCCCACGCTTCATATAATGACTCCTCGCTTTCCTGCAAAAAATTACTAATATCATTTTTTA
Organism: Centrapalus pauciflorus; assembly: GCA_020465985.1. Lineage (NCBI taxonomy): Eukaryota > Viridiplantae > Streptophyta > Magnoliopsida > Asterales > Asteraceae > Centrapalus > Centrapalus pauciflorus. The sequence continues at coordinate 127,991 of JAANYP010002414.1, read as the reverse complement.
AACAAGCAGTTTTAGAGGGAGGGAAATACCGCATTAGGAACCGGTCAACAAGTTCCTCCAATGTTGTGATCGATTGTGGCGCAAGTGACTCAAACCACGTTTGTGCGGCTCCCCTCAACGTATATGGGAACAAACGAAGATACAAGGATTCTTCGGGCATCTCCCGAATCTTAATCATATCGCAAACATCCAAGAACCGTGTTAGATGCGCGTTAGGATCATCGGAGTCAAGTCCATCGAAAGGGCACATTTGATTCAAGTATTGGAGATAATTTGTTTTAATCTCGTAATGTGCCGCTTGAACCGGACGGCGTATGATTGCCGACCCCGACCCGATGTTGGTTGCCTTGGAACGTTCCCTCATGGTTCGATTATCTTCCTCCGCCATCTTGGCTTCGACTTTGGGTTCGGTTCTTTGTCCCGAAGCCTCAAGATTCTCTACTATAATTGGTGATGCTGATGGTGGTGTTGATGGTGCTTCTTGCTCAACCAAGGGTTCTCCTTCCGTTAGCTTATTTTTCTTTCGAATTAATCTCTCCGGATCTGTCAATGGTTCGGTTAGATCCGAGAGGAGATTTCGGTTCATAAACTCCTACAAGAGAAAGGGAAACCAACGGGTAATCTAGAACAAGAATTGGTAAAGCGATAAAATAAAGACAATGAAATTAACTTTCGGGGATAAATCCCCAAAAGGATCGCTAATATAGAAACGTTCAACTGTTTTGAAAATCACCGTTATTGTCCCCGGCAACGGCGCCAAAAACTTGATGTGCCGCTAGCACACCTTAATTTTAATTAAGAAATGGAAATAAATAAACTAGAACTAGCGGACAAATAGGCAAGTATCACCTATCGTATACTAGTATAGCTTACGTAAGTCCGGGTATCGAACTCAGGGACAATCTGGTGGAATGATGATAATAAGTCGTCGGTTAATAATTAGCTATGTATTAAAATTGGTTTAACTATGAATAATCTAAATTAATGACTAAAAATTTACCAAAACTACACACACAATCCTAACGAATTAATTACTAAGATTTTTGATAAAAGGAAACATGTAATCAAATGGGATCACTCCCCCCAAACACTGGATGAACAATTTTAAAGCACAAATCAGATAATATACAGTTATGATTCCCAAGCAACAAACACATGAATCTCTAAGATATGTTTGATACTAATTTATCATAACAACCAACATTATATCCACTCAAATCTCTTATACATGAATACAATATCTATTTCGCATATGAACAATGATCATCTAGCTATACGGATCTCTTGCTATAGCACAATAATCCCATAACTCACGATGTGAACACGAAAACCTATTTTAAATGTTCAAACCTTGAGTTATGCAAATCCGAATGTTCACAACAAGTTTACGTCTTTTGAAAGACTATTCAGTTAAAAACCAAATACATAAAATTCATGCTATATTCTCATAAAAACATAAATCTCCTCTTATTATTATGAAAACACCGATTAAACCTACTCTTTCACCATCTCTAGTAGAAAGATTCAACTTCACCAAGGTGTTTGATTTGTCAAAAACAAATACCAACTATTTCGAACTCTCGTTATGGAAATAATAAAGCATTCATAGCAAGTTTAACAAGTCTAAATATAATAACAAGATTTTCATTCAAAATACACAAACTTCGATATATCATCCGATTACATACAAATATAAATCATCCAATGTTTAGGGTTTGCTACCCAAATGATTACATAGCAAAACTACTCCATGCTAATGGAGTAAAACACCATCATACAATAAGCAAGCATTTCAACTATTAAGATAAACTTAAATACACGAAAAACTCCCCTAATGACGTATGATGATGAAGATGCAATCCTTTGAAACAAAACTCCAAGTAGATGTCTTCCTTTGCCTTCCTTCTTCCTCAAGAAATCAGAGAATATGTGTATGAAAATTTTGATAAAAATTCGTCCCCTTCATAAATGAGCAGAATCTTCCTTTTATAGGCTGAGGAGAACTCGCCGAGTTCAAGGAAAGAACTCGCCGAGTATCTGTGCTGTCAGCTTCTGATTTGATCTCAAGGAGAGTGAACTTGCCGAGTTTTGTAGGGGAACTCGCCGAGTTCATGCGTTGTCGACTCCCTATTTGATCTGGTAATTATCAGGAATATTCAGAAATTATCAGGTTTCAGGTGTACTCGCCAAGTACCTTTATGAACTCGCCGAGTTCAAGATGGGAATTCGGTTATGGAATTGGGCAAACTCGCCGAGTATAGCAGGGGAACTCGCCGAGTTCTGAGCAGATCAGACTTTCTGTTCTTATGTGAACTCGCCGAGTATGTGTGAGAGCTCGCCGAGTTCTGGCTGTTTCAGCTCCTTTCACTCCAATTTATTCAACCAACACCTAAAATGACAACATAAACCTATAAGATCGAGTTTTGGACGAAAATCAACCAAAAAGCTATGTAAAACACGAGATATCGTCCGATAAAACATGTACAAGTTGGACGATATCAGTTAGCTTTACAAACAACTTTGAATTCAACTAAGTGCACATAGAGTTCCTCACTAGGCATTCCTCTAAAGATAGGAAGAATTTGGAATAATTGTTGTCGAATTTCGGGTTCATTCTCATTTTCCGGATATCGAATAGGTGAGTGATCAGGCACATCACTAGGGTGATAATGTGACTCAACAGTACGTATCATTTGTTCACCCATCCTAGCGGCTATACGCTCAGGTTCTTCTTGTTCACGATTTCGTGGCGAAATCGGAGGACCTTCTAAATTAGGAATTTCTACAGTGGGAAATTCTTCCTCTTGTTCATTTGAATTCTCCGTGATTAGTGTTTATTGTTTTTGTAACCTAATAGTCTTTTGGTTAGATTTTGCTACGTTTTCGATTTTGGGTTTGAATCGTAGCGGCAATCCTTTGGCCGATCGACGTTGAAGCATACACTATTAAAAGCTTTTAAATTAAATTACCTAATTAAACTAATTATATTTTTGGTGGTAACGTAGAGGACTACAATTACATTTTTGACTTTTTAATAATTTTTTCGTGATTTTCAATACAAATAATAATTAACGACTAAATAAATTAAACTAAAGCACTTAAAATTAAAACTTCAAACTAAGGTCAAAACTAACTTCTAGCCCTAACTAGCGTTACCACTCCCCGGCAACGACACCAAAATCTGACGGGCCATCGTTGTGACCCGTAGAAATAATCCTTATATCCACTATTTAGCTTAGAGAAGTAAGGGTCGAATCCACAGGGAGTGAATTTGTAATTAGGGTTAGGTAATTAGCCTTATAAGTTTTATTGAAAGCACTGTAAATTGTGAATTGTGGATTTGAATGATTTGTTTAGATTAATGACTTACTATTGCTTGTGACTAAAATTAATGGGAAAATAACTAACGTAGTAAATAAACAATCATGAGACGAATAACCATTCACGGGATCACCACGGCATAAGTATTACTCACTTGAATTTCATGCAAGAATCACATAGACATAATTAATTGCGCGACTAATTTACTCAAACATCTTTTAACCAATAACTCTAGGCATAGCGTATGCAATATTAATACTTGTCTTAATCCCTAAGCTAATGGACTCGACACAAATAATAATACCACGATAAACTATGTTGCTTTTACCAATCAAAACATACACTCATAATCATAGCCGAATGCTTATCATTTGCATACACATAATAGATCTCACTCAATACAAATACATCAAAACATGAGAAATTAAAGTAGAGTAAACTTAGCCGTAGATCCTCTGCAAATGGCTAATGGGATTAGCCGCTCGTCGTATGCTCTTCAACAATGTAGATCTGAGTCATCGCGTAGCTTGCGAATCAGCGTCTTCGTTCTCGTATAGTAGTAATAATGGAATTTACGAAGTATTGGTGCTTAAAATGAACATAAAATGACTCTGAAACCATATAAATTATAGACTTATCATATACCGTTCAACAGACCCATCAGACTTAGTCTTGATCTTTTGAACCCAACGCTAACCAATAGTATTCTTTCCAGATGGCAACGGAACCAAATTCCACGTATGAGTCTTATGAAGAGAAGCCAATTCCTCAACTATAACATCCTGCCAAAGGGGATCACAAACAGCCTCTCTAAAGGAGTTGGGTTCAGACAAACGATATATATTGGCAATGATCAAAGCAAAAGAGGCAGAATAAGACGAGTAAGCAAAATCCGGAAGTTTAGTCGACTTACAAAGACGAATAGACCTGCGTGTAGTACGCGCATCCGTATTCCAAATCGGTGATGGAGCGAATGTATGCATAGGAGGAGCTACATGTGTTTCTGTAACAGAGTCATCCAACGTTGTAGGCGTCTAAGTTTTCAGTATAAAAGATGTTGTTAGTATACCCTGTGTGACGATAGCAGTCTAGATATGTAATAGATAGTCAAATGTAATAGATGAGGCTTTATTTATACAAGTCATGTGTGTTAGTTCATGATTGTGTGTGATATCTACATTTGCAAGTTAAGTTCTAGACTGTGAAGTTAAGTTCTAGAGTGTGAAGTTAAGTTCTAGAATGTGAAGATAAGTTCTAAGATGTGAAGATAAGTTCTTAAGGCTAAAGCCACGAACTTAAATCACACAACACGAACTTAGGTAGCCTAAGTTCGTAGGGTATTGGCCTTGAACTTAATTAAGTTCGTGGGCTTAGGCCTAAATGAACTTAACTGGTTTAGTTAGAACTTAATCAGTATATTTTCATAATATTTGGAGAATATGAATTTAGAGCGAGTATTGTGCACGTACGAGCTAGAAAGGTTTTCAGAGAGTTTCTTGGAGCAATACACCGTGTGGGGTCGTTTCTTACATTGGCTAGCATCGTGTTCGACTACATGTTCCGTGCGTGATCAGTCTGTTAAGCGTCTAATGAGGATTCCGCACTCGTTGGACGATGTCGCGCCTTGATCCGATCCATAGACTTGGTGACCTTACAAGTGGTATCAGAGCCTAGTTATTGTTCTTTGTGTTCTTCACGTTTGGTTGAACATTCATAAGGTTTCTTGGCATTTTATCAGATAAATCACGTATTTTCGAAGTTGTCAGAGTTTTACAAGCACGTTCATTGGCAAATATTCATCTTAGTTCATATTTTCAGTCGAAATCAATGTTTTTAATCCTAAAAACATTGATTTAATCTGAAAATTGAAAAAATCAAATTTTTGGCCGTTTCTCGAACTTGAGGCACTCAAACTTAAGGGGTGTTTTAGGGTTCCTTGAACTTGTCAGAATACGCTCCTACACGAACATAATCAGAAGTTCTCGAACTTGTCAGAGATTCTCGAAGTTGTCATGGCTCGAAATTGTCAAAGTAGGGTTCCACAAACTTGGGCTTTACGAACTTGACTGGCATCGAATTTGATCTGGTTCGAACTTGTCAGAATCTAGAAGTTGCTTTTAGGGTTTCTCGAATTTGATTTGGTTCGAACTTGTCAGAATCTCAAACTTGGACTTACGGTTTCTCGAACTTGAAGTATCTCAAACTTAACTTTAAATGAATTTTATTTAGAAAACACTTTAAACTTAAAAATATACGAACTTAATTAAGTCCGTAAGTTTTTATTTCAAATTTATTTTAAAAAAATTAAATAAGTTAAGTTCGTGAACACAAAAGTTTTACGAGAATGTCAAACTAGCATAAGTTCTTCGAAATGGACCATGAAGTAGGCAAATCCAACTCACCACCCAAGCTAATGAAGTTAGAAGACTATTACTGGTGGAAGGAAAGATTTGCAGACTTCGGAAGATTTAACGATATGCGTATGTGGATATGCATAGATGAAGGATATGTTCCCTCAACACAAGAGCTTGAGGGCAGGTTAAAAGTCTTGACGTATAAAAATATGAAAGATGACGACAAGAAGATTTATGAGGCTGAGAATTGAGCTATATCATCAATTGGAATGGCACTACCTTTGGAAATTCTGCACACTTTCAGAAATCATAGAACTTCTAAAGAGCTCTGGGAAGCTCTAGAGAAGATGTGTGAGGGAAATCCTAGGGTTAGAAAGGGGATAACAAAATTGTTAAAGCAGCAGTTTGCAATCTTCAAAGGGCTAAAGAATGAAACCTTGGATGACATAATCACAAGGTTCTACCATCTGTTGACTGAACTTTATAACCACAGTGTTGAGTATCAAGAAACTAAAAAGATACAGAAGCTTCTAGATGCTTTAGCAGCAAAGTGGGAGATGTACACTGCACTAATAAAGCATGATGAAGAAAAGTTTGGAACTCTAACTCTGGAAGAAGTCATTGGAACTCCAAGGGCTTACAACTTCAAGTTACAGAAGAAGGAGAGGAATTTGATCAAGTACAAGATCCTGAAATGTACTTTGGGAAATCATAGTCATCAACTTCTAGTGAACTCAAGTCGGGGGCTACTACAGTCTTTTCTGGAGAAGAAGGTATACCAGTTGAAGTTGAAGAATCTAGTAGTGGGGCATTCTTAGGGTTTTCAGAACCGGAAGACAAATTACGCCATTCAGGATCAACTTCTCAAGGTTATACCAAGATGCCTATGAGCGCTAAATCGGCTGAGGAGTATCTAAATCTCCTAGCTTCTTTGTAGCAGCATATGGCAACTGCTTTCAAGGTAAAATCAACGATCCAACTCTGTGGGAAGAGGATTACAAACATGAAGATGCGGACAATTTAGAACAAATGGACCTACAATGGCTACTGACCATGGTAACGCAGAGGGTCAAAAAGTTTATGAAGAGAACGAGTAGATATCTGAGTGTAGGTAACAATCTTGGGTTTGACAAGTCAAAGGTGAAGTGTTACAACTGTCAAGGGTTGGGACATTTTGCTAGAGAATGTCAGAGACCAAAAGTTGAGAACTATCAGAATCAGGGAAGACAAAATTCTGGTAGTTCAGGGAATCAAGCAGCAATAGCTGGTCTGTTAACGAATGTATCCTCTAACAGACAACAATATGGTTCATATGATTGGAGTACTCATCCGGAGTCTAATTTCCAGAGCTTTTATGGCTGAGGTAACTTGGACCGATGAAAGAGCTGAAGCAGAAAAGGAGGACACCCAGTAGTCTGATTCAAATGCTTTGATGTTGGAAAAATCTGAGGAGCAGACCACTCTGGAGTTTGCGGCTCAAATGGACAACGTGGAATCAGATCGCAAAAAGGTATCTCTTAACTTTTCTACGTTTCATGATTTATGTGTTTTATGTGCTAGGTTAAATGATAGATTGAACCTAGTGCTAGAAACACATGCAACCATGACAGCTCAAATCCAATCCTTAAAATCAGAAAATGCTAGTTTGTTAGATATTAAGGAAGATCTTAGGGCTAAGATGAAAGCCGATGCTCAAGATGTCGTAGCTCTAAAAGACAAACTGAGAGAGCAGTTTGTTAGGAATGAGCTAATTTATGAGCACATAGAGGCCTTTAACAAAGAGATTTCCTTAAAAGATAAAGAATTAGCAGAGGCTAGGGTTAAAGTTGCAGAGTCAAATAGTAAACTTGAAAAGTTTAGGAACTCATCCCTGAATCTATGCAAAATCTTAGACGCGCAGAGACAATCTAAGAAACCAGTGGGCCTAGGATATCAGGAAATTCCTCCACCGTTCAATAATAACTATGTGCCTCTACCTCAGGATAAGACCACAGAAACGGTTGAATCAGAGGAAGCAATTGTAACTAAGACTGAAAAGACATCAACAACTAAGGTGTCAACAGCAACCCCTAAGGTTAAGAAAACTGTTAAGTTTGTGCAGTCTACTAGTGACACAAAACTAAAAGAGGAAAAAACTGTGAGTTGATAATAACCAAGAGGTTGTAAACACAGTAGTTGAAACAAAAGAACAGGACACTAGTAAGACTCCTAAGTCAAAGGGTACCTATAAGAAGCCTATTTCGAAATTGTCTTACTTTAGATGTCATGAGAAGGGTCACGTTGCTTCTAGTTGTCCCTATAGGAAAGTAGAGTCTACACTGATCGTAGGGAAACCAGACCAACCAGCCTCAAAATCAGTGCCTAGTATTGCAAGTTCAAGTAGTTCTCAAAACACCGAGAAGAACTTGAATGCAACACCACGTGTAGGTGCTAAGAAAATACTGGTGTCAATCAGACAGAATGAAAGGCTTAGGAAAAATTCACCGAATAGAGTCCCTAGTCAATCTAGCTCTGGACCATAACTAGTCTTTAGGAGTACTACCCCTAGGAGGAGTTATACTCTAGTTAGGTCACATACCCCTAACAGACATCAGACACCAGGAAGAGCCCAGGGATATAACAGTGAAATGCACTCTAAGAGAAATTATTTTAGGGCTCCACTGAAAATGTCAACCCAAAGGCCAAGGGTGAACACTAACCACTCATCTCCGCAACACGTTCTTAATAAAAAAACCCAAGTCACCTGAAAGGAGAGATGGGTATTTGAAAGAGTTCAAGTATGTGGATGAGAACGGTATTACCAAGTCAGTTATGGCTTGGGTTCCCCGTGATAACTAACTTTTTTTCTTTCATGTGCAGGAGTTAACTACAGGTCTTAACAACAAATGGTTTGTAGATAGTGGTTTGCTCTCGTCACATGACTGGGGAAAGAAGTCTACTGACGGACTTCAAGAGTGGGAACAAAGGGTTTGTGTCATTTGCTTGGAATAAACGAGGCAATATCACCTGAACAGAAGTACTCACTAATGGGACGATCACTCTTGATCAAGTCTACCATGTTGATAAACTTGATCATAACCTCGTTAGTGTTTCTCAGATCTGTGATAAATAAAATTCAGTCATTTTTACTGAAAAAGAAGCGTTAGTGCTAAAGCCGGGATTCAAGATACTTGAAGAGTCGATTATGATGAGAGCCCAAGGGTGAATGATCTGTACATGATGGACATGAATGTAGCAGTTTCATCTGGGAACTATTTGTCAATTATCAAAAGATTCAGAGTCCGAATCTTTGCTGTGGCACAGACGCATGCCACACTTGCACCTAAGGAAGATGAACTTCATCACGAAAAATGGCCTTGTGCAAGGTGTTCCACTGAAGAGTTTTCAGTTTGAGGATAAGTGTGTACCGTGCAAAAAGACAAAGCAACATTTGAAGTCACACAAACCGAAGACTCAAAACTCAATCACTTCCACCTTCGATTTGCTGCATATGGATCTATTCGGTCCAATCAACAAAAGGAGCATCGGTGGTAGTTGGTTCTGTTTAGTTACTACTGATGATTACCCACGTTTCTCTTGGGTTTTCTTTATAGGTACGATGGACGATACAGCAGGCACGCTGATTGGGTTTTTAGACCAAGTCGAGAACTCATACAGGAAAAGGGTAAAACGTATAAGGAGTGATAACAGATAGAGTTTAAAAATGCCGTAATTGGTGTATATTGCCTAACTAAAGGCATAGTGCATAAATTTAGTGCACCTTATGAGCCACAAGAAAATGGGGTGGCAGAACGTAAGAACAGGACTTTGATTGAAGCAGCAAGGACTATGCTGTCGGATTCAAAGCTTCCTACCATGTTTTGGGGGGGGGAGTGAATACCGCTTGTCATTTATTAAACAGAGTCCTTACTGTTAAATCACTGAACAAAACCTGTTATGAAGTTCTGAATAAAGGACCACCAAATTTAACTTGCTTTGAACCGTTTGGGGTGCCATGTACTTTACTAAGAACAAAACATCAACTTAAGTTTGGTGAGAAGGCTGACGAAGGATACTTCTTAGGTTATGTCCCAAACTCACCAAACAAGAGGGTCTTTAATAAAACTACTGGTACAGTTTAAATTGAGTTTAACATTGATGTCACAAGTTATTTACATGAACCCCAAACTGGTCGAGAATGGTTATTTGATTATGACTCTGTGTTTGAATCATTTAACATTCCGTTTAATGGAAATGCAGGTACTGTGGAAAACTACTTCTCGTCTTTAAATCTTAACGACGATCGTAGAGTATTTCCAAATACGAGCATTCCCACGATATTTGAGACTACATCGACAGAAGACGGGTCCCCAACAAATCAAGAGCCTTTGTTGCCTTCGGATGAGAATCAGACAAACAATTCAGCCTCAGAAGACAGTGACCACGAGGAGAATGTTCAGTCTGAAGTTACACCTCCATTAGGTGAAATAGGATCAAATTTAGGAGATAACCTTAAGGTCAATGCAATCATAACATGAAGGATAAATAAGGATCATCCGATAGAAGACATCATAGGATATCCGAATGTGGGTGTGAGAACTTGGAGTAGTGTAAATAGTAACACAGTGCTGTTATTGATGATCAACGACTCCGAGGCATTTCACACGTGTTTATACTCGTGTTTCATTTCACAAATATAGCCAAAGAATGTATAAATGGCTGTGAAGGATAATTCTTGGGTTGAGGCTATACAATAGAAGATTTCACAGTTCAGAAAGCTTGAAGTGTGGGAGTTAGTGCCTTTGCCTCAAGGGGAAATTGCTATAGGGACTAAATGGGTCTTTAAGTGCAAACGGGTCGATCGGGGCGTAGTTACTCATAACAAGGCAAGACTTATGGTCAAAGGGTTCAACCAGGAAGAAGGGATAGACTATAACGAAGTGTTTGCACCAGTGGCAAGGCTTGAGGCTATTCGATTGTTTCTCGCGTTCGTGTCCTTCAAAGCATTCAAAGTATATCAACTAGACGTCAAGTGTGTCTTCTTGTATGGAAAAGTGAAGGAGTTGGTGTATCTCAAACAACCGCCAGGGTTTTACTGATCCCAAATATCCTGACAGAGTATATAGATTGGATAAGGCTCTGTATGGATTGCATCAGGCACGTAGGGCGTGGTACGAGACACTGTCTACTCACCTGACGGGTCGTCGTTGTGACCCGCAGACTTAGTCCTTAAATCCACTATTTAGCTAGAGAAGTAAGGGTCGAATCCACAGGGAGTGTGGTCGTAATCAGGATTAGTTTATTAGCCTTATAAGTTTATTTAAAGCATTTAATGATTTGCTATCGCTCTGTAACAAAAATTAATGATGAAGTAACTAACGTAGAGATAAACAATCAAGAAACGAATAGCCATTCACGGGATCACCATGGCATAAGTATTATTCACTATAATTTCATGCAACAATCACATAGGCATAATCAATTGCGCGACTAAATTAATCAAACATGTGTTAACCAATAACTCTCGGCATAGCATATGCAATATTAATACTTGTCTTAATCCCTAAGCTAATGGACTCGGCACAAATAATAGTCCCAAGATAAACTATCTTGCTTTTACCAATCAAAACATACAATCATAGTCCATAGCTGAATGCTTATCATTTGCATACACATAATAGATCTCATTTAATACAAATACATCAAAGCACGAGAAGTTATAGTAGAGTAAACTTAGCCGTAGATCCTCCGCAAACGGCTAATGGGATTAGCCGCTCATCGTATGCTCTTCACAATCATAGTCTGAGTCATAAGGTAGCTTACGAATCACCGTCTTCGTTCTCGTATCGTAGATTCACCCCGGCAGGGCTTCGACACACTTTCACACACGTCGGGACTCTCTCCAAAGCTGCCCCTCGGCTTGTATTTACAGGGTGGTCAAGATTAGGGTTCCACAGGCTGTAAAACGCATTTTTGCACCGCACTAGCAGGTTAGGCGCAGGCCTGCGCCCCCCCCCCCCTGTGCCCAGATGTGGCTAGGGTTTAGCTGGCATTCGCTGGAATGTATCTGAACAGTTGGGACTCTTTGTGGAGCGTAGCGTGGCGCAGGCTTGTTCCCCCTTCAGCTCGGTTTGCTCTGAATTCTCTCGAATTGCTTCTTTTTAATATCTTGGCCCTGAATTACAAACTTGGAGTAATAATATGGATTTTACGAAGTATCGGTGCTTAATATGATCATAATATGACTCTGAAACCATATAAATTACAGACTTATCAAATCTCCCCAACTTAACTCTTGGTCGTCCCCGAACAAGCTTTTAGAATCAGAACTAACTATGTAAGGAACATGTATTGGCAGTGACTTTAGATATTTTATATCAAGCTAGCCTTCGCACTAATGCATTAAAATTCTTAACATGCAAAGTGAAAACGTTTTCAGTTAAAAAATATTTCTCTTAGAATTTATATAATGTATCTCACTTTTGAAAATACCCTTTTAGCTCAAGGTTACAATACTTAAAACATGTGGGTCTTCCGACCATCTTTTCCTCTTTGCATGTTTACGACAAATTTTCTTTTTAACACCATGCTTTTATCTATATTCTTTTCAAACTAGATCAGCTAGATGGTTCATGTAACGAGATTTTAGTCAACCGCTCCCAAACAAAATTGTTATAGGGGGTTAGGCATGAATGGTACCTCTACGGACTTAGTTTCCCGAACCATCTAAACTACATTTAACTTACTTTTGAGGCTAAAACATGATTAAGTTCTCTCCCTTATTGCATGGGTTTCCAAAATCGTTTGACACATTATACTTAAGCCCAAATAAATTTTAACGTACTTGAATTCATTTTACATGGCAAAAGTTTTAATTATTACTACGACTCTTTTCTTAATTATAAAATATCCTGTCAACACTAGGCAATTCACTCGCACATGTATTTTCTAAGTATCTTCATGTTCCACGGCCTGATCGGCAATCAAGACTCGATTAGGGAAGAAATGACAGACTATACAAACATTAAAAACTATAAATAGGACTCGGCTAAGAACTAAAAATAAGTGAAAATTACGATAAAGAATTAAATGCATAATAGAAATAAAATAAAAGACAGAAAAGTAAAGAATAAGGAAGGATAGTACCCGATCATTCAATACGGAGAAGGCGGCAGAGGAGGACCGAACATGCTGTTGAAGAAGTCGGTATACGGGTTCTGGCCGGTGGTGAACTGTGCAGTCGGCAGATCCAAGTGAGGAGGCATCGGGTCTGGGAGATCCTGCCTGCCATGCGCCGGATAGCACTGATAAGTATCTACGGCAGGGTTATAGGCCTGGTAATCGGGCATCGTGTATTCCTCATAAGACTGATATGGCATACCGGCTACGGAGTCCTCGTGATGTCGGACTCCCTCCCAATATGCCCATTCAAGGTGCTGGTAATAGGCATTTTGGTATGCCAGGGCTCTATGCCCATCCTGCAACTGATCTACCCGACCCGCTAAGTGATCTACCCTATCATAAATATGGGTCATACGTCCATTCATCTCATCTAATCTCTGGGTCACATCGTCTCGGAACTCACCCGGACCCACTGCTATATCCTCTATCCGCCTCATCATGCAGTCAAAATCAAACCCGTCAATACCTCCACTACGCGAGGTAGACGCACCTAGGTTCGACTCAGCATGCCGAACTCTCGCCTCATTGGCGGCCTTCTCCTCTCTCTCTCCTCTCATCCTTAGTGTAGTCCTCGATATACGACTCATTTGTTTCTTTGCCGAATATCTCGAACCCTTCGTCAACTTCCTTAAAAATCAAGGTAGGGAACATGGCGTGTCACATCCTTGCTTTAAAACACGCTTGCTTATCCCAGGAATAATAATAAATGCAAAAAGCTAAATAAAATATTACAATAAGTCATGCACTACACGTGCTACAAGGTTACAGTACTAAGTTGCTAAAAACATCACAATTTAAATAAAAGCAGCTACCCAGAACCCAAGGCATCATAAAGCTATACCACAAGCTGAAAGTGAGCTAAGTCCTCTGGGTTGATCAGATAATAGACCTAAGCAGAAGGTCCAGCTTGTTCTTTACATTTTCCTGTAAAAATTGTGAGTAGCAACTGTAAGCTAAAGCTTAGTGAGTAAACAGATATACTCTTAACGAGAGTCCCATCTTGTTCTTTACCATCCGGAGAGTCCCATCTTTCTTCTTAACGAATAAAACAGGAGCTCCCCAGGGAGATGAACTTGGTCGTATGAGTCCCTTGTCAAGCAATTCTTGCAATTGCTTCATCATTTCTTGCATCTCAGCAGGTGCAAGTCTATAAGGGGCTCGAGCAATTGGTGCCGCGCCGGGCACTAAATCAATTCTGAACTCCACCTGACGGTCTGGCGGGAGTCCAGAGATGTCCTCGGGAAAGACATCGGGAAACTCGGAGGCTATCGGTACCTCGGCTAAAGCTTTCTTTTCAGACTTAGCATCTATCGCATATGCTAAGTATGACACGCAACCCTTAGCTATATGTTTCCTAGCTTTGACTACAGAAATTAAGCATATTTCACATGTCTTTCTGTCACCATAGATACAAATATTGCGGCCATCCGGAGTAGTGAGCTTTATCAACTTCTTCTTGCAGACAATGCTGTCGTCATGATGATCAAGCCAATCCATAACCCACAGGTCTCAGGATCGATATCCGCATCTGTTTGAGCCTTAGGTACTTCGAGGACGAAGTGCAAGCGTGGTGGGATCATACTATAACATCTTGCTTTTTATTTGCATTTTTATTTTAAAGTATTTTTGAGCAATTTGCGTAAAATGATGTAATTTTGAGATTTGGTATAAATAGGAGTTGGGTGCTCCATTTTCTCACTTTTGCAAAACTCTTCTAGCAACTTGAGAGACTCTCTCTAGTTACGAACTTCTCTCTAACTTTTCTCCCAAACCGACCGGCCAAATCTCGAGTTCTATACGTCATTGGAAAGATCTCGAAGAGTACTACGTGGATTTGATGAACCGCGTTTGTAGACCAATGCTCGATAAGTCTGTTATCGTCTTTATAGACGATATTCTCATCTACTCGAAAACCGAAGCTGAGCATGCTGTGCATCTTAGAGAACTGCTAGAGTTGCTGCGCAAAGAGCGACTTTACGCCAAGTTCTCTAAATGCGAATTTTGGTTACGACAGGTGCATACAATCTCGATTTATTCATTTTTTAAGCTTATCTTTTCTTAAATTTCATGCTCAGCGTTAACTTGCAAATCTTGTATCTTATCAGATACAATTCATTGGTCATGTGATATCTGGTGAAGGAATCTCTATGGATCCTTCTAAGATAGAAGCCATTCAAAATTGGGAAGCTCCCAAATCAGCTACTGAGATCCGAAGTTTCTTGGGATTGGCGAGTTACTACCGTCGATTCATTAAGGACTTCTCAAAACTAGTCATGCCTCTTACATCTCTTACTCGCAAGTGTTCCCTTTATTTGGGAAGAAGCTCAAGAGAATGCATTCCGAACATTAAAACAGAAACTCACCGAAGCACCTATTATGGCCTTACCCGAAGGCAATGAAGACTTTGTGATCTTCAGCGATGCTTCATATCAAGGGCTTGGGTGTGTTTTAATGCAAAGAGGCAGAGTCATAGCATATGCTTCTCGCCAATTTAAGGATCATGAAAAGAGTCATCCGACTAATGATCTTGAACTTGCTGCCGTAATTTTCGCGTTGAAAACGTGGCAACATTATCTCTACGGCACCAAATGTCAGCTGTATACGGATCACAAGAGCCTTAAGTACATTTTCAGCCAGAAGGAGCTCAACATGCGCCAGCGACGCTCCATGGAACTCATCAAAGACTATGACTGTGATATTCTTTATCACCCTGGCAAAGCGAATGTGGTGGCCGACGCATTGAGTCGTAAATCTTACTCTGCTAAATGTCTCTATACCTTGACCCATACTTTGTTTTCATCAACTTTGATCGATGAAATTCTCGTTGCTCAAGCCGAAGCCCTAAAAGAAGGAAACCTCAACTCTGAGGACATGAAAGGGCAACTTCAATTCTTAACCGATAGCCCTCGTGGCTTAAAGCTCTTCAAAGATCGCGTTTGGAAACCGAAATTTGGTGATGTTCGACAGAAAATTCTTTCCGAAGCTCATTGTTCTAATTTCTCGGTACATCCTGGCAGCACCAAGATGTACAACGATTTAAAAGCCGAGTATTGGTGGCCTGGTATGAAGAGAGACGTAGGCCAATATGTCGATAATTGTGTTACATGCCGATTGGTCAAAGCGGAGCATCAACAGCCTTATGGCAGTCTACAGCCTCTACCGATTCCCGAGTGGAAGTTCGATCACATAACGATGGACTTTGTGACGAAGCTTCCTACTACGCGAAGACAGCACGATGCAATATGGGTGATTGTGGATCGTCTAACCAAAGTCGCTCATTTCATTCCAATCCGCGTAGTACTCTTCGAGATCTTTCCAATGACGTACAGAACTCGAGATTTGGCCGGTCGGTTTGGGAGAAAAGTTAGAGAGAAGTTCGTAACTAGAGAGAGTCTCTCAAGTTGCTAGAAGAGTTTTGCAAAAGTGAGAAAATGGAGCACCAAACTCCTATTTATACCAAATCTCGAAATTACATCATTTTACGCAAATTGCTCAAAAATACTTTAAAATAAAAATGCAAATAAAAAGCAAGGTGTTATAGTATGAGCCCACCACGCTTGCACTTCGTCCTCGAAGTACCTAAGGCTCAAACAGATGCGGATATCGAACTCTCATGCGGCCATAATGAACGTCGCCGAAATGGGGGAACGCATGGAATCGGGCGAAAGTGAACCGGTCCTCTCAAAGAACTTGGAGATCAACCAAGCATGGGGGATGATCGTCCTCTCTCTCGTATCGTACATAGCCCATAAATCATTCATAATTTTCCACGCAAAGGACAGTCTGGGCTTACCCTTAAAAAGGGCGTGAAGGATAGTGATATCCCTATGACTGAATTTGGCCAGGTCACTGTCACTAGGCAAGATGTTTTTCACAATAATCTTGTGAAGCACCTTACACCTCGGAGTCAAAGCCTTTCGGCTGTAGGAAGTGGAGGACTCAGACTCCAAAATGGATGGAATAAAAACTCTATTTACCTGCTCTGTCCACTCCCCTGGCCAAGTCATATCAGTGAAGGCCAATTGGGACTCATTCCTATACTCGTACCCCTGCTGGTTAGACCGTTCGTAGCCTATCCTAGTATCTAAATTAAATAATTGGCGAACGATTTGTGCATCCATCGCCACGTCCCTACCATGGATGGTACCTATAAGCCTAAAGTCGTTTGGTGAACGACCTGTCTCCCTCCGTAGGGTAGACATCCACTCAACTACATCGGCCTGATAAATATCGTGGCCGCCCATCTCAAGCACACTTTCCCACCTCAAATAGTCAAATAGGTATGAAATCTCATAGACCTCAAAATCGCTCCTCTTAACCCTCTTTTCAGCTAACACCTTATTGGAATATTTTTTTTATACAAAAACAAAGGTGTTCGGGGTGTTGGGATAATAGGAGGTTTGCAGACCAATCTATTGGGACATTAACATTTTGGGTTCGTTGCCTCTCCTCTACATCTACAATTTGTGCCAACCAACCACAATATGTATGAGATAAATTAAGGAAAAGTACCTGTATTGCAAATTGCACAATTACGCTTACTTAAAAGATGTATATATATATATATATATATATATATATATATATATATATATATATATATATATATATATATATATATATATATATATATAGACACACACACACACACACACACACACACACACTCTCTCTCTCTCTCTCTCTCTCTCTCTCTCTCTCTCTCTCTTTTACGCTCTAAATTTGCATCCTATATATATAGTCTATAATTTGCCATCATTTTAAGCACTAAACACATATCATGTTTCAATAAAAACCATTTAGCACATAGGATTTATTTTTAAGCTAATCACCCAAGTTTTATAATTTTAACAATATATGCACATTTAGACAACCAACTTTATAAATCCAAATTAATTTCTAGAAATTAACCATGACAAATTAACAAACTTAACAAATAAACACATATCTCATAAAACATACATCAAGGTTATCATCAAATTCATGCAATTTCACATACTTTGACTCTAAAAAGTCAAAATCACCATGAAAACTCCATGGATGACCATGAAGCTCAAGTTTTCATTTTTGCTCAAAAAGTATGAAATAAGTTGCAATTACTTAATAAAAACACTAAACTTGGTGATTGAAAGCTTAACTTGGTACAAATCTAGCTTTTTTCTTCACCATTTTCTCTACCCAAAAATCTTCAAAATGGATGAAACTACCCACAAAGAGGTAATTTCTAGCCTAGATCTTTGATATTTATGAAAATGTGGGTGTTTTAAAGCTTAAATTTGCAAATTTTGGGCACAAAAATGATAAATATTCGAAGGAGCCGCACACCCAAGCGTAGACTAATGTTCTAGGGTTTGTAGAAATGAAAAGTGTAGCTCAAAATGGCATTTAAACTCGACGGGATGCAGGGCCAGCGCAGGCCTGCGCCCCCCCTGCGCCCAATACTACTAATTTTTTTTTACTGTTTTGGTACGGGGGGCTGTAAATCTCTCTAATTTTTGATATAAAATGTAGTCTAAAAAATTTTGTGAGGGCTAAATTAATTAATTAATCTTACGTTATATCCTACCCTCCCCAACTTAGACTTTTGTGACGTCCTCGTCACATCAGAATAAATTTATCGGTTGAAACATAGAGAGATAGATCGGTACATATTCCTTATTCGTACAATTAAAATTAAACAACAAATAATAAACAAAATAAAATTCAACTTTTATAATTCCAACTTAATAAAATAAAAACATCACACTTTAAAATTAAAAATAAAGTACCATTACAATCCAAATAAAATAACCAAACCAAACAACCAAACCACGTCAGAAACAATTCAAACCAATAAATCTTTAGCAGGCATAATTAAACCATAATACTCAAATAATAATAAATTCAACATTCAGACGGAGGTGCGACAATCTCTTCCAGTTCACCGACAGTGATCTGAAGATTGGTGAGCCAGTCGGAATGACTTTGAAACAGTTTCGCATGTTTCTTTTGCTCATCTTGCTACTTTTCAATATTCTGCACCAATTCTTTGTTTGCATTTAATATGCTACCCATGACATCCTTCAGAATGTTGATTTGAGATCTCATCAAGTATTCGATTGTTACTTTTTTCCATGATCTTTCATCCTCTTCGTCGTCCATTTCCATCTTAAATTTCCCTCTGTTGTTTTGTCCTTCAGGGTTGTCGGGTACAATGAATGGGATCATAGTTACTTTCAAGGTTTTAAGACAACAAATTTGATAGCCTAAATGGTTTTTCTCGAAAACTAGCCCTAACATTGTGAGTCTAGTGAACCAAATCTCGTTGAGGTTAAGGTATTTAATTGGCAGTTGTTCCGACACCGCTTTCTTAATAATAAATAGCTCAGTTAGCATACGACAGTGTGGATAATTCATCCCTTGACCTGGGAAACTATACTCCCATAGAATTTCTATTATTATGTACCCTAAGGATATGGTCGTGTATCCAGTCATCAATGCGTGCACTAACAGTATCTCTTGGGATTTAACAACAGTGGTGTCTTGATTTTTGGGAAGCAAGTTAAGGATAACAAACTTCCATAGCACCTTAGCTAGCGGACATAAGTCCCCCCTATTATAGTGGACATACTCTCTCGCCTCCTCTATTGACATTTCAAAAACTGTGGCAAACATCCCATCCCATTTCTTAGATCATCCACCAATTTGTCTCGCTCTACCCCCTTGAAGGTCTAAAGATGACCAAAATTCCCTGGGCCTTGGAATATTTGTGTCTATACCGAATTCCTCACATAGGAAAATCCTAGATATAGACACTTTAGGGGGCGTTTGGTTCGCGGATTTCCTGGGATTTCCTAGGTTTTGCATTTAAAATCCTGCGTTTGGTTCGCAGATTTCAGTAAGGATTTAAAATCCCAGGATTTCTTAAATCCTTCCATTCTTTGTTATTTGAAGTCCCAGCCTCCCCCCTAGGATTTTAAATCCCAGTTACCTTGCATTTTTCAGATTAACAAATTTTTTCTATAAGATAATGCAAATTCTTTGACAAAATCCTGACAAATGCAAATGCTGCATAATGCAAATCCTTTGACAAAATGCAAATCCCAGGTAAAAAAATCCACGAACCAAACGCCCCCTTATTGTTTCCTACTATTCCTGTGAGCTCCAAGTCATGGTCTTCTTCCTCTTCTGCTTTCCGAACAGTAGCGAACCACTATTGGATCAAACTAGTATGGATATATGGAAGTTCCCATTGTATAGCTCGAGCCCATCCTAATCTCTCAAAACACTCTAATATTTCAAAATTATCAAAGTCAGGTGTTTTCAAAGTACGCTCTATGAAAAACTTAGGGGGTTTACCATTATTTGAGTTCGGGGGAATTTCAGGGAACTCCGTATTTAGGGGTTTCTCAAAGCGGACATCCCTATGGTCGTGGGTTCTCATCCTAGGTTTTTGGGAATTTCCGGGACGGTTACCATTTGCATTGAATTGAGTTTACATCTAAAAATAATGCAAAGAAAAATGATTATAAATATGGGGTTTTTACGAATGATGCATGAAAATTTTAAACACCCTTTTTCAATAATAGACAAACTAATCCTAAGTCTCACCAACAATGTGAGCCCAATGTAACCCTATCAAATGCATGAACTTTAATAATAAAGAATTTAACAATAAAAACATAACCTTTTACGACAAAAAGTTTCAAAATTTATTAAATACGGAAAAAGCCATAATTTTTACAAAATTTTTGTAAAATAATTTTATATTAATTAAATGAGTATTTAGAAAATTATTAATAACCCTTTTTTATTAAAAACCATGCAACTCCCAAAAACCTTAACCCATGCATGCATGATAAAACTGTACAAAACTACTATAGAATGAAGTTAAAGGGGTTATAGGGAGTATACCTTGCTAGTAATTGAGAAGAACTAACGTCGGATTGAAGATTTGACGTGAAAAAGATGAATTTTTGAAGGTTTTTAGGCTTAGAAATCGAAATCCGCAGGAATTAGGGTTTTGGAGTTATGGGGACGATCAGTACTGTTTTAATAAAATTTTAAGCGCGTCGGGCCGCATGGCAAGTGCAGGCCTGCGCCCGGGCCTCTGGATTCATGAAAAGGGTCGTGCACTGGTCTTGTAGACCTAATTCTTTAATTTTTACGGGTATTCTCCCCAACTTACGCTCATATTATCGGTTTAAAATAATTCTTCTACGTGCTTAAAAAATTTATTTTCTGATGGGGGGTCTTATTATTTAATTTAAAACGTAGTTTCTAAACACAACTAAGTTCAGGAGGATGAATTCTCCCCAACTTAATTGGGTACACACAAGTAACACAAATAAGCAAATAAACACACTTAAAAACAATTAAATTCAAGTAATCAAAATACTCTGGGTTGCCTCCCAGAAAGCGCTAAGTTTTACGTCTTCAGCCAGACGTACTGCTCCTAAACTAATTAATTAACCTTAGGATCTTGTAGTTTGATGAGGTCAGATACTAACATATCGTTGGTGGCCCATTGAACATATAATTTAAGTCTATGTCCGTTTACTAAATTGCTCACCACGTTTTAGGTCCTGTATTTCTATCGCACAGTGTGTATAGGTATTAGTTACAATGTATGGACCTGTCCATTAACTTTTTAGTTTATCGGAAAATAGTCTAAGTCTTGCGTTAAATAACAGAACTTTATTTCCTTTGGTAAATATTTTATTTTTAATCAATCTGTTTTGGAAAACTTTAGTTTTCTCTTTATAAATTATGGCGCTTTCGTAGGATTCTCTATGAATTTCTTCTAGTTCATTTAATTGGAATTTCCTGTCAACACCGGCATCATGTAAATTAAAATTAATGTTTTTGATTGCCCATAGAGCTCGGTGTTCTAATTCCACTGGGAGATGGCAAAGCTTACCATAAACAAGTCTGTATGGGGACATACATATTGGTGTTTTAAATGCGGTTCTGTATGCCCATAGAGCATCCTCTAATTTTTGCGATCAGGTCTCACAGTTTTTCAAGGATTCTCTTGATCTCTCTATTAGAGATCTCGACTTGTCCGCTTGTTTGCGGATGATAAGGCGTTGCTATTCTATGGTTAACTCCATACTGTTTAAGGAGTTTAGCAAAATGCTGATTATTAAAATGTGACCCTCCGTCACTGATGATAGCCCTTGGGATACCGTGTCGTGCCAAAATATTTCTTTTAACAAATTTACACACAACCCGGTTATCATTAGTGCGTGTAGCTTCTGCTTCCACCCATTTGGAAACATAATCTACTGCAATTAGGATGTACTCATATCCAAATGATTTAAGGAAAGGTCCCATAAAATCAATGCCCCATACATCAAATATTTCGACGATTAATATCGGGGTCATAGGCATTTCATCTCTTTTTGCGATGCCACCAGTTTGCTGGCATCTTGTGCACCCTTTAACAAACTCGTAGGCATCCTTAAATATCGTGGGCTAGAAAAACTCACACTGCAATATCCGGTGGCCAGTTTTCTTTGCGCTGAAATGGCCACCGCATGCATATGCATGGAAGTGTTTAAGAATATCCTCGCGTTCCGAGTTAGGGACACATCTTCTTATAATTTGATCTGCTCCTATTTTAAATAGATCAGACTCATCCCAAATGTATTGTCTTGCTTGAGCATAGAAATATTTTCTCTGTTGTGAGTTCCAGTGCTCTGTCAATCTTCCTGTTTCGAAATAGTTAACTAGATTTGCAAACCAGGGAATTTTAGCTACAAATAATAATTGTTCATAAGGGAAGGAGTCCCTGATTTGATCAGTTGAGTTTGTTGGGATTAAGTGAAGCCTTGATAAATGATCGGCAACAACGTTTTCTGTGTCTTTTTTATCCTTGATTTCTAGGTCAAATTCTTGTAATAGAAGAATCCACCGAATCAATCGAGGCTTGGCATCCTTCTTTTCCAATAAATGTCTTAAAGCACTGTGGTCTAAGTACACAATCACTTTTTCCCCCCAAATATATGATCTGAAATTATCTAGGGCAAACACTACAGCTAGTAATCCGTAGTGGTGTAATTGAATTGTGGCTCATTAAAAGTTTTACTTGCGTAGTAAATGACCACTGGTTTTTTTTCAAATCTTTGTCCTAAAACAGCACCAACTACATAATCGTTTGCATCACACATGATCTCAAAAGGTTGAGACCAATCCGAAGATTGCAGAACTGGCGCTGTAGTTAATTTTGATTTAAGCTTCTCAAATGCGTTCATACAAGCATCAATAAAATTAAACTCGGTGTCTTTTGAAAGAATATTGCATAACGACCTTGATATATCACTGAAATCTTCAATGAATCGCCGATAAAAACCAACGTGGCCTAAGAATGATCTTATTCCTTTAATATTGGTAGGGGTGGAAGTGAGGAAATTAGTTGAACTTTTGCTTTATCTACCTCCATTCCTCTTTTGGACACAATGTGACCTAGGACTACCCCTTCTTTTACCATAAAATGACGTTTCTCCCAACTTAACACTAAGTTGGTTTCAGTGCATCTCTTTAGGACTTTTTCTAAATGTCCCAGACAATCTTCGAATGTTCTATCAAATTTGGAGATATCATCCATAAATATCTCAAGAGAACCACCTACCATATCTGAAAAGATAGCCATCATGCAGCACTGGAATGTGGCGGGTGCATTACATAGTCCAAACGACATCCTTCGGTAGGCAAAGGTGCCATAGGGACAAGTAAATGTAGTTTTCTCTTGATCCTCAGGATGGATTTGGATTTGATTATAACCTGTAATATCCATCGAGGAAACAGTAAAACTTCTGTCCTGCTAATTTTTCCACTATTTGATCTATAAATGGTAGCGGAAAATGATATTTTGAAGTAGCAGCATTAAATATTCTGTAATCTATACAAACTCTCCACCCAGTTACAGGGCGAGTAGTTATCTTCTCTCCTTCTTCAGTATTAATTACTGTAGTTTACGATTTCTTGGGTACAGTTTAGGTTGGACTTACCCACTTACTATCAGATATAGGATATATATAATTCCAGCGTCAAACCATTTTAACACTTCCTTCTTAACTATCTCTCTTAAATTGGATTCAACCTCCTTTGTGCATCCCGAGCCGGTTTAGCTTCTGGATCAGTAATGATTCGGTGCACACACAAAGTGGGACTGATTTCTTTTAAATCAGCTATCGCCCACCATACTGCTTCTTTATATTTGACTAATACTTGCAGTAGAGCTTTCTCTTGCTCTTCAGTCAGATCTGATGAAATTATGACAGGTAAAGTGTCATTCTGACCTAGAGAAACATACTTTAAATGAGATGGCAGCTCCTTCAATTCTAGAACAGGTGGTTGCTCTATTGAAGGTTTGGCTGACTGAGGTAAATCAGTAGGTAAATTTTCAGTTCTATGGGTCCACGGTGGCTGTTTCGATTCTAATGTGGATTTTATGACTACTTCTAACTTATCACACTCAGTAGGATTTAATTTGGCTAACTCATTCTCAGCAAATAACAACTCAGTAGCATCTTTGGTATTGATTTACGAATTATGCTGCTGCGCAAGTTCTTCCACCATGTCTATAAGATAACATTCTGAATCAATAGTAGAGACACTTAAAGCATTAAATACATCCAGTCTTAATTTTCTATTACCAAAGGCAATATCCACTGCTCCTATCCTACACTTAATTTGTGCATTAATCATGGCTAAGAAAGGTCTGCCTAGGATAATAGTCGGTTGAATGACTCCTATTGAACTTTCTGTGTCCAATATTAGGAAATCAACTGGATAGTAAAAATCTTCAACTTTTACTATGACATCTGATAAAATACCTCTTAGGCACTTGGTTGACCAATCTGCCAGCTGTAAGATAATATCAGTTGTCTGTAACTGGCCTAGATTATGTTTGTCAAACAACTTTCCAGGTAAAATATTAACACTAGCTCCAAGATCAAGCAGTGCCTTCTTAATCTGCACATTGCCTATTGTCACTGGAATCAATGGTGATCCAGGATCTTTCAGCTTATGAGGTAGAGAACTAGATACTACTGCACTTAATTGTTCAGTTAGGTTGATCTGCTTTGGGAGCGAGACCTTATACTTTCTTTTCTGAGTACAGAGATCTTTTAGAAATTTGGCATAAGATGGAACCTGTTGAATGGCCTTGATCAGAGGAATATTGATCTTAACTTGATTGAATAAGTCCCAAATAAGGCGGAACTGAAGTGTCCTGACTCTTATCCGCCTTCCCAAATTTGGGCGTTGGAATATCTGCTTTAATTGGCTCTAGAAAAGAAACTTTATCAGGACTCTCCTTCTTCTTTGGATCCTCTTTCTCCTCATACACGACTTCAGTGTCGGTATCTTCTTCGACCTCTTTCTCTTTAGGCATCTCAATTTTATTGTCTACCTCTCTTCCACTCCTTAATCTGGTTATCTTAGCTACTTTATTAACTTCGTTAATATCATGTTTCTTATCTTTATTATGATGAAGAACATGTGAAGGATTGGGAACAGTATTTCTAGGACGCTTCCCCTCCTCACGCCTAGTGAGTGACTCAGCTATCTGACCCATCTGGCGAGTTAACATCTCCATGGTCTTAAAACTGATATCTGATTGTTGTTTCATAAATTCAACAAACTCTACAAATTGCGCATAAGTCATATTTGTTTCCACTTGGACTTGTGGTTGATCACGATGATTTGACTTATAATATCGCTCATCCTTAGCTGCTGAAGTTGAACCATATTGATATTCTCTCTTTGGTGGTTCATATCTTGGTCTGGATTGATGATCGGTAGGCTGATCATTCTTCCATCAAAAATTGGGATGGTTTCTCCACCCCAGATTGTATGTTTCCGAATTGGATTATCCCTCTCTCGATGAGCTCTGAATCCGTAAACTTCATTAGCAAATTCCTCAGTGGATTGCACTTGAGGACATTTGTCAAAATGATGCGATGGATCTCCGCATGTAACACAATTAATTGATGCACTAGGGTTTGAAAGACCCTTCATCAACTGATCCATTTTCTTTCCTAATTCTGAAATTTCACTTTTAACCTCACGTTTCCAGGCTTTATCTATGCCCATAACTTGAACACCTATGCTATTTTCAGAACCATCTTGGACTTTAAGACCTTTACCGAGTTGACTAAGCAACTCCCAAGCTTCATCGTCTTCTTTACCTAAAAATGTGCCTCCTGTGGCAGCTATAATCATATTACAACTTTCTTGACTCACACCTTCAAAGAATGTTTTGATAAGCATCCATTTGGGTACCTCGTGGTTTGGACAAACCCTCAATAATTCGTTCATACGATCGAATGCTTCGTAGAATTGTTCACCTACTTTTTGTTTAAATCCGGTGATTTCCTTTCTTTTCTCGGTTGTTTTACTAATGGGGTAATATTCATTAAGGAATTCTCGTTTCATTTGATCCCATGTTGTAATACTATTGGTTGGTAAGGATACGAAACAATTCTTCGCTTTCTCTTTTAATGAGAAAGGAAATAATCGAAGTTTTAAACATCGGTGGTTATACCTCGAACATGGTTTGCTTTACAAATAGCTGTGAACTCAGCTAGATGTTCGTAGGGTTCCTCGTTTGGCATCCCTCGAAAGATCGAAAGATTTTGGAATAATTGAGGACGAACTTCGGGTTCGTTCTCGTTTTCTGGTTAACGGATTGGAGACGAGTCGGGCACATCACCTGGGCGGTAATGCGACTCAATCGTACGGTTAAATTCTCCGTGATCAATTGTTGATTTTTAATCCTGACAGTCTTTCGGTTCGACCTCGCTACTTTTTCGATCTCATGTTCGAATTGTAGCGGCAATCCTTTAGCCGATCGACGTGTGTGCGTACACTAAATAAAATATGTTGTGGCTAAACAATGTAATCAATCAACTAGAAGAATAAAGAACTTGAATCTTTATTATGAAATCAATCAAGAAATTGATACATGAAATTGAAGAAGAAAGAATAAAATCGAGAGAGATATAAATTCGTGTATGTATTGAAAACGAATCTGTGAATTGTGTAAGTGAATTACATTCTGCGTACATCACATGCATATATATACATTTCATGCATTTTCCACATTATTCCCTTATTATTGGCAAACTCCACCTTGACTTTAGCTAAGTCAAACGTGAATTCCAATTTCCGACGTTCAGCACGTCTAAG
Source organism: Centrapalus pauciflorus (assembly GCA_020465985.1). Lineage (NCBI taxonomy): Eukaryota > Viridiplantae > Streptophyta > Magnoliopsida > Asterales > Asteraceae > Centrapalus > Centrapalus pauciflorus. The sequence continues at coordinate 100,980 of JAANYP010002414.1, read as the reverse complement.
CAACTTCTGAACTTCACTTCAGGAATTGTCTTTGTTAACATATCTGCTGGATTATCATTCGTACCAATTTTCACGACTCTGATTCGCGACTCAATCTGATGAAATGGTAACGAACATCAATATGCTTGGTACGATCATGAAAGACTTGATCCTTCGCCAGACTAATATCACTCATGCTATCACAGTGTATCTACGTCTTCTCCTGATCTACTTCAAGATCTCCAATCAGACCTTTTAACCATATTGCCTCTTTGGCAACCTCAGTTAGCGCCATATACTCTGCTTCAGTAGTGGATAAAGCTACTGATGGTTGAAGTGTTGCCTTCCAACTTATCACCACATTACCGAGCGTAAACACATAACCCGTTAGAGACCTCCGTCTATCCAGATCTGCAGCAAAATCCAAGTCTGAGTACCCAATTACTTCAACATTCCGATCACCTCCATAAATGAGACCAACATCCATTGTTCCTCTGAGATAACGAAATACTCGTTTAACTGCCACCCAATGATCTTTTCGGACTACACATAAAGCGAGACACCACACTCACTGAGTTTGCTAAATCTGGTCTCGTACAGACCATCAAATAGATCAAACTTCCCACAGCCTGAGAGTAGGGAACGTTTGACATTTTCTCATCATCACCCTCAAATCCATTAGACACCACCAACGAAGGACGAAAACTTGATGACAACGGGTTGTTCACTGGCTTTGCAGCGTACATACCAAATCTACGCAGTATCTTCTCTACATAAACTTGCTGCGATAAGAATAACCATTTGTTCTTTCGGTCTCGTAAGATATCAATCCCCATAATCCTCCTAGTAGGACCTAGATCCTTCATCTTAAACTCGGTACTAAGAAGCTTCTTCACGCGTTGAACTTCTCGTATATCTTTAGCAGTGATCAACATATCATCTACATACACCAACAAGTAAAGCATGCTTCCATCTTTCAACTTCTGGTGATATACACAGCAGTCATAAGGACTTCGAAAAAATCCATGACTGACCATAAAGCTATCCAACCGCTTGTACCACTGTCTTGGGGACTGTTTCAGGCCATACAACGATCTCTTCAACAAACACACCAAATTTTATTTTCCTGGCTCCACATACCCTTCCGCCTAAGACATATAGATCTCTTCATCCAAATCACCATGTAGAAACGCCGTCGTCACATCTAGTTGTTCCAACTCCAAGTCACCATGTGCGACTAGCGATAACAACACCCTGACTGACGTATGACGAACCACCGGGGAGAAAATTTCATGGTAGTCGAGACCTTCTTTCTGACTATAACCCTTGGCTACCAGTCTGGCCTTAAATCTTACTTCTTCTGACTGTTCGACACTGACTTTCTTCTTGAAAATTCATTTGTAGCCAACAACCCTTCTACCTTTCGGTAATTGAACAAGAACCCACGTCTTATTCTTGTGTAGACATTCAATCTCTTCAGACATCGCACCAGACCACCGATTTGCATCTTTTGACACAATTGCTTCCCGATAGGAATTAGGTTCGTTTGAGCTGTCCATATTTTCAGCAACCTGCGAAGCATAAGCGGCCATGTCTTCAAAACCATATCGAGTCGGCAGTTTTATCTGTCTCCTTGATCTCTGTTGAGCTAGTGAGCTACCGGCTCCACCTTCACGAGATAACCCTGAACTCGAACCTTGACCAAACGACGTCCCCAAGCCTGAATCTGTCAACGGTTCACTCCCGTATTCCACATCTTCTTCTCTAGACTCGTTCTTAATGTTTACTTGGTTTTCTTCTTCATTTACAAACTCTACCCTGTTGTCACTGGAACCACGATCAGAAACATCGTGCTCCTCCACCTTCTTGGTGACACTCTCCTTGGTAGAATACATCTTTTTCTCATCGAACATAACATCACGGCTCAGTACTATTCTCATCTCATCTGGAGACCAAACTATGTAACCCTTAACACCATCTCCATACCCGATGAAAACACCTTTCTCGTCCCTCGGTTCCAATTTACCATCATTTACATGGTAATACGCCGGACACCTAAACGCCCTAAACTTCAAATAGTCCGCTGGCTTACCCGTCCAAACTTTAAACAGTGTTTTACAATCAATGGTGGTAGCAGGTGAACGGTTGATGAGATAACACGCCGTGTTTACTGCTTCGGCCCAATATCCACGCGACAAACCCGCAGTCAGCAACAAATACCTTGCTCGTTCCAGCAGTGTTCTGTTCATCCTTTCGGCTACCCCGTTTCGATGAGGAGTATGCCGAACTGTCTTGTGTCTTGCAATGCCGTTCTCCACACAGAAATCATCAAACTCCTTTGAACAATACTTCGACCCATTGTCTGTCCTAATCTTCTTGACTTTACATTCTAACTGGTTCTCCACCGGTGTCTTCCAGCTCACGAATTTTCCGAACGACTCACCCTTGTGCTTCATAAAGAACACCCACGTCATTCGCGAAAAGTCATCTATGATTGAAAGAAAATACCGACCACCACCAAGTGACGGCACTCTAGATGGACCCCAACAGTCCATGTGAACGTAATCCATCGAAGCTTTAGTTTGATGAACGACTTTCGAGAAACTAACTTTCGTCTTTTTGCCAAGCACACAATTCTCACAAAAATCCAACTTTGTCACCTTATGTCCTTCAAGAAGATCTCTTGAGCTCAACAGCTCCAAACCCTTTTGACCTACATGACCAAGCCTCATGTGCCACATCTTCGTCAACTCCGTATCTTCACTTTGCCTTTGCGAAACAGCAACGATTCCATTGCTCAGTATCGTTTCACCCTTCAACACATACAGTGTAGCTTCTCGAACTCCTTTTATGACAACCAATGCTCCCTTGGATACCTTGAGAACTCCAATGACCCTTTTGACCACAAGTGTGACAACTATCTTTGTTACCGAGTTTCCTTGTCCGTGACTTTGATCTTCCTCTCCTCTGCTTTCCTTTCTCTTTGCTTGATCGATCACCGTTTCTGTCACTTCTAACCACATTTAAACCCACCGATTGAGACTCCAGACTGTTCCCTGAGGCTTTATGACGGAGTTCACGTGAGTGAAGACCCGATCTCACTTCTTCAAGTGTGATTGTATCCCTTCCAACGACCGACGAATTCACAAAATTCTCATAAGATGGCGACAACGACACAAGTAAAAACAAAGCCGCGTCTTCGTCTTCGATTTTTACCTCCTGATTTTTAAAATCTATCAAGATCGAATTTAATTCATCTAAATGATATTTAAGCGTCGAACCCTCCTTCATCTTCAATGAAAATAGTCGCTATTTTAGAAGCAACTTATTCGTCAACGATTTCGTCATATACAGAGATTCCAACTTCATCCATAAGCCCTCAACTGTCTCTTCATCTGCGACTTCATAAAGTGCTTCATCAAAAAGTGACAACAAAAGCGTGGAATGCGCTTTTTCGTCCTGCAATCTGAACTCGGCTTCCTCCATGTTTTCGGGCCGTTTACCCGTTAACGGAGTCTAGATACTTTCCCTTTTCTGAAGTGCCGTCATCTTAAGTCGCCATAGACTGAAATTATTTTAAACCGTAAACTTCTCAACCGTTATCGTAGGGGGTGCCATTGTTTATACAAATAAATTCGTAAAGACAGGTTCGAGAACATCTTAAATTCGAGGAACCCAAGTTCGTGGTCCACCTAAGTTCGAGAAACAACTTACGGTCGAGACCCCTTCTTGTTCGACAGTACCTATCTTCGATATCCTCCTAAAATCGAGATCTGATTAGGTTCGAGACTCTCCAAGTTCGAATAGGCTAAGTTCTAGATGGTTAACTTCAAGTGGCTCTCAACTTCGTGAGTGGCCTATGTTCGAATCACAAGTTCGTTAATTTCCCAACTCCCAAGTTCGAAAGCAGCACCTTAATTTCGAGGGTGACCTTAAATTCGAAACCACCCTAGGTTCGAGACCCCCCAATTTCGAGAGCAGACAGCAGGTTCGAAGAGTCTCTCAACTTCGTCTCCGGTCGTCTTCTTCGGTTAAACTTGTTTTTCCGGCGAGAGAAATTTGCAGAAAACCAAGAAATTTACTTCGAATTTCGTCGTTGATTTTCGTCTGCAATCGTAGAACCAAATCAAGAACTGTGTGATGGACGAACCAAACAAGAAAATGATTCTTCAAGAACCTCCGATCACCACTCCAAGTAGAAATGGCAGATAAAAGAAACTCAACGCAACCCCTTTCAACGAACGTATCTTCGACTTTCGAACAACAATGACGGAAAACCACACCTTCTACGTAAACCCAAAGAATCGAAACGTTTTCCTACGAATTCCGAAAAAACTTCAAAACGAACCCAACAATGGCGGAACACACCTCCTACGAACTCCAAGAAACGCAACCTTGGCTCGTGATACCACTTTGTTGTAGTTAAACAATGTAATCAATCAACTAGAAGAATAAAGAACTTGAATCTTTATTATGAAATCAATCAAGAAATTGATACATGAAATTGAAGAAGAAAGAATAAAATCGAGAGAGAGATAAATTCGTGTATGTATTGAAAATGAATCTGTGAATTGTGTAAGTGAATTACATTTTGCGTACATCACATGCACACACACACACACACACACACACACACACACACACACACACACACACACACACATATATATATATATATATATATATATATATACATTTCATGCATTTTCCACTTTGACCCCTCCAAGTATTAATTCTTGACCCTTTATACCCTTTGACTATAGAAAAGTCACATTATTCCCTTATTATTGACAAAATACTACTAAAAATTAAATAAGTAATTAAACTAATTATATTTTTGGTGGTAAAGTAGAGGACTTCTGTGAAGACCACCCCTTACGGGGCAGTTCTCACTAGTCTAGGTCCCACATCATGCAACACGATATCAATCATACTAAGATAGAGTAATTAAGTGCGGAATATTAAATTACAGTACAAGCATATTAGGATTAAGTTTAATACAGTTTTATGGTTTTCAAATTAAACTTATAAAGGGCACAAGTCTAATCTAGTTCATGTCATCATATAATCAAGATAAATCTACCCAGACCATCATATTATCATCATCCAATTAGTACCAAAAGGGTTGCTGAGTAGAGGTCTATGAAACTTCTGTCTTGATCTTTGTAAGACCTAAGTACTAGGTCCGGCATGTGACTTTGCTTTATCTCTTCCTGTAAAAATATGAAGTAGCAACCGTAAGCAATGCTTAGTGAGTAAATAGATTTTCAAATTAACATGCAATGTCAAGCGGATCATCAATCTAGCGTGATATGTCTTGGCTGCCGCTACAACCCTCATGGTTGAGACATAGAAGTCATAGAGTCGGATGATGCTCAAGCCACGCTCACGCTTAAATCGTGGGGATCAGCCACGTACTGGGCTAGCTACCAGTAAATCAACGTGGCGGAACATCGGAGGTCATTACCAAGTTCAATAGAACTGGTGATATAGCCAGGTCTAGAACAATAGACCAATCAAGGCTAATCAAGCTGAATCAATATGTCAAGTATATGCAATGATGAGGCATACGTATTCAAAGTCATGATAGCAATAATCTCAAAGTAATATCAGGAATGAACTGTAAATGCAATAACATATGAAATGATGAGCAAATAGCTATCATGATCCACTGGGCAACACCGAACCATGGTGTGCACAGGTCACAATCCAGCTGATAATATGAATGTCAAATCAATCTATCATCAACAATATGTTTCAACCGGAAATTCAAGCATGTTAAATCTGAATATCTATAACTCACAGATCTGGGTCTTTATCAACAGATGTAAAATCTGCCACCTGAGTTATCTCAGGATCTTATCTTTGTCAATCTGTTCTCTGTCAATTCAAATCTTTGACCCGCTTTAAATCTTTAAATCAATGTTCAGAATTTCACTGAACCTGTCCAGAATTATCATATCATATCATGTCAATTTCATCATCTTTTAGTCTTTAAATCTTTACTTCATCTGATTCTAGTAACTTGTTCATTCATAAATCATTCTTTGTTTCATTATTTCAAAAGATCAATATATATATATATATATATATATATATATATATATATATATATATATATATATATTATATAAGCGTTTTGCTAATTATCTTGTCAATTTATGAGTTGTTTATGTGTTTCATTTAATATATTTGAATTTGAGTAGTGGGGTTTTCAACTTTATATATAAATTCGAATATGTATCTAAATTCTAAGGTCATAGAATCAAGTATAGGTTAAATTTGAAATTCATGATTAAATTCTAATCATCATTCGAATTTGATGATTAAATTCGAACATGATGATAAATTCAAAGGTATCAAAATCGAATACAAGCTAAATTCTAGAACATCAATTTCAAATATGGGCATAAATTCGAACCCCTAGCTTCGAATATAGGATTAAAGTCGAAGCATATTTTCGAATTTAATATCAAATTCGAACACCATCTCGAGTTTATGTTCAAATTCGAACATGGGGTTCGACTTTAGTTAAAATTCGAGTTTGTTCCATGTATTTCGAGTTTGTTCATGGCAACTCGAATTTGTTCATATTTTACAGCTTTAAATCATGAATTTCTAAGTCTAAAATCATAAATAAACTAAGTGTTAAGCCTAGATTCGATTCTATTATACATAATCTATCAAAATCTTGTTAAACTTCAAGCAAAATAGCTTAAATTCGAAGAAAGATAGTCAGTTCGAAAAAAAACCGAAAACAAGGAAACTTTAAACGTCAATTCTTACCTCAAATTCGTATGAAATCGAATATGTATTAGCTGATCCTTGTAGTACTCTCCGAGATCTTTCCAACGATGTATAAAACTCAAAAATTGATCGGCCGGTTTGGAAGAAATCTAGAGAGAGAGTAGAGAGAGAGTAGAGAGAGAAAGTAGAGAGAGAGAGTAGAGAGAGAAAATAGGTGATTAATGACCTTAATTTCGTTTATATACTTTAGCTAGTTATATTTGCAACTTAACCCACTATTATTTTCGTATCTTATATCTCTTTTATTTAATTATCTTTAATAATTTATTAAATCATAATTTAAATATTTATATAATTTAATTAAATATCTCAAAACTTAATTAAATTATAATTCAAATAATGTTATAATATTACATTATCAGTTCAATAATCAGATAATTAAATTAGACCAAAGACTAGGTTGTTACAGAATGGGCTCCACCACGCACAAACTTCGTCCTCGAAGTTAGTTATGTTCGAACAGACTGGGATAAGTAGCTTTCATAACATCTTCAGATTCCCAAGACTGATGCAAACCTTTGTGGTGTTTCCACTGGACGAGCACCATCTGTATATCTTTATTTCTAAGCTTCTTGGTCTTCGAGTCCAGAATACGTTCTGGCTCTTCAACCACTCGAAGCTTCTCATCAACTTGCAAGTTAACATTTGGTATTTGAACTTCTCTTTCGTCTGCTAACCTCTTTCTCAGATGACTGACATGGAATACAAGATGTATTCCAGATAAGTCCGCTGGAAGTTCAAGACGATAAGATTGATTTCCTATCTTTTCAACAATCTTGAACGAACCGATGAATCTCGGAGCTAGCTTGTTTCTCTTTATAAATCTTACCACATTCTTCATTAGAGATACTTTCAGCATCACCCAATCGTTGACCGCAAAGCTTATTGATCTGTGTCGATTGTCATAATATGACTTCTGCCTGCTTTGAGCTTCAAGAATGTTCCTTCTGGCGAGTTGAATCTTTTCGTGAGTCAACTGTAGAAGGGCAGGACCCGCTATAGGCGATTCACCTGTTTCACGCCAACAGGTGGGAGTTCTGCATTTTCTTCCGTATAGAGCTTCAAAAGGAGCCATCTTGATCGTTGAATGATAACTGTTATTGTATGAGATTTCGACCAACGGCAAGTGGTCATCCAAGTTACCACCTAGATCAAGAACACAGGCACGAAGCATATCTTCAAGAGTAAGGATAGTTAGCTCACTTTGGCCATCTGCATTAGGATGATAAGCAGTACTCATAGAGATCCGAGTACCCATCCCGTCTTGTAGAGCTTGCCAGAATCTAGATGTGAAACGACTATCACGATCAGATACGATAGACTTTGGCACACCGTGACGAGAAATTATTTCGGTGATGTACATCTGTGCCAATCTATCAAGAGAATACGTCTCTTTCATCGGTATGAAGTGAGCTGACTTCGTTAATCGGTCCACGACTACCCAGATGAAGTCGTGTTGTCTCTTGGTTTTCGGCAACATCGTGATGAAGTCCATGGTTATATGCTCCCACTTCCATTCAGGAACTGGCAGTGGTTGCATATTCCTGAGGGTTTCTGATGTTCTACCTTAACCATCTGACATATTCTGCAGCTTTCCACGACTTTACCGATGTCTTTCTTCATTCCTGGCCACCAGTAATCAGCTTTCAGATCAAAGTACATCTGTGAGCTGCCAGGATGAACAGATAACTTGGACTTATGAGCTTCGGATAGAAGAGTGTTGCGGATAGAATCATATTTAGGAATCCAGATTCGGTTTCCCTTGAGACAGTGAAGTCCCAAATGATTCATCGATAGAAATTGCAATTGCCCTTTGAGATTTTCAAAACAGATATTTTCTTCTTTCAACGCTTCGGCTTGAGCAGATCTGATGTCCTCGATAAGATCGGAAGAGAATACAACAGGAGTCAGGGCATAACAACACTTTTTCGGGTATGTCTTTCTACTCAAAGCATCCGCGACCACATTAGCTTTGCCGGGATGATATAGGATCTCGCAATCATAGTCCTTGATAAGCTCCAAGGACCGACGCTGTTTCATATTCAGATCTTTTTGAGTAAAGAGATATTTAAGACTCTTATGATCGGTGTAAAGCTGACACCGAGTCCCATAGAGATAGTGACGCCAGATTTTCAGAGCAAAGGTAATGGCAGCCAACTCAAGATCATGAGTTGGTACACTTTTCTCGTAATCCTTTAATTGCCTTGAAGCGTAGGCAATTACTTTTCCCCTTTGCATTAGAACACATCCTAAGCCAGTACTAGATGTGTCGTTGTAAACGACAAAATCATCGTTACCCTCTGGTAAGGCTAGGATCGGCGCTTGAATTAACTTCTGTTTCAAAGTTTCAAATGCCTCTTGCTGTTTATCTGCCCATACGAAAGGTGTATTCTTTCGTGTTAGCATCGTAAGCGACACAGCAATCTTTGAGAAGTCCTTTATGAATCGCCGATAGTAACCGGCCAATCCAAGGAAACTTCTGATTTCGGAGGCATTGCGAGGTGTTTGCCATTTCTGAACAGACTCGACTTTAGACGGATCAACTGAGATACCTTCGCCAGATATGACATGGCCAAGGAATTGAATCTAGAAAGAAATCAGAGTGAAATTTCAAGTTTTTGTTCAATCAAGGAACGCTTAGGAAATGGCTCAAGACAATATAAAGTTATACCTGTCTGAGCCAGAATTCGCACTTAGAGAATTTTGCGTAGAGTCTTTCTTTTCTCAGTAACTCTAGCAATTGTCGTAGATGAATAGAATGATCAGCCTCCTTTTTGGAGTAAATCAGAATATCGTCTATGAATACGATAACTGACTTATCCACCATGGGTCTGCACACGCGATTCATGAGGTCCATGAACGCCACTGGTGCATTTGTTAAACCGAACGGCATCACGAGAAATTCGTAATGACCGTATCTTGTTCGGAAGGCTGTCTTTGGAATATCCTCATCTTTAACCTTCAGCTGATGATACCCAGAACGAAGATCAATCTTGGAGAAATAACTTGCTCCTTGAAGCTGCTCGAATAAATCATCAATCATGGGCAGAGGATACTTATTCTTTATAGTGACTTTGTTCAACTCGCGGTAATCGATGCACATTCGAAGAGATCCGTCTTTCTTCTTAACGAATAAGACAGGTGCACCCCACGGAGATGAACTCGGTCGGATAAATCCCTTTTCTAACAGCTCTTGCAACTGCTTTGACATTTCCTGCATTTCTGCAGGTGCAAGTCTGTAGGGAGCTTTAGCGATGGGAGCCGCACCAGGAACCAAGTCAATGCCAAATTCGACTTGTCGTTCCGGTGGCACTCCAGAAATATCATCCGGGAATACGTCTGGAAACTCACAGACGATTGGAATATCGGAAATGGATTCTTGTTATCTTCAGAGACAGATTCAGAAGAAACATAGCATATATAAGACTCATGACCCTTAGACAGATACTTCTGAGCTTTTTCAACAGTTATAAAGTAGTGAGCACCTTTCCGCTTCTCGCCTTTGATTTCTAACACTCGACCGTCTGAAGACTTGATTCTGATGATTCGACGGTTGCAGATGATCGTAGCCTCATTATTCGTTAGCCAGTCCATGCCAATGATGACGTCGAACTCTTTCAACGGAATCGGGATAAGGTCGAGGTTGAAAACGATGTTGTTAACAAGCAAAGTACAATTTCGGTATACGGAATCAGCCATAACATAGTTGTTACTGGCTGTCTCAATATCAAGTATCACGGGAAGCTTCGATGGAGATTTGAGTAATCTTTGTGCGAAAGAAGTCGATATAAAGGAACGACTAGCACCAGAATCAAATAATACGCGAGCAGGTATCGTATTTAACAGGAACGTACCGGTTACCACATCAGGGGTTTCCTTTGCTTCCTCGGCTGTTATCTGAAATGCTCGAGTCCTTGCGGTCGGAGTTGCAGCTGAGCTTTTCATCGTAGACCCTCCAGCTGACGACTGTGACTGAACTCGTGGACCACTACGACACTGATATATGAAGTGTCCTCGCTTTCCGCATTTCGCACATCCAAGTCCTCGCTGAGGGCATTCTTCACTGCTGTGACCGATTCTGTTACACGCAAAACAAGTGACGTCATCTGGGTTACACAGCCCCATGTGTGACTTTCTGCATCTTTTACAAAATCGGGGTTCATTCGTAAGCGAGTAGACTTGAGCTTTCGGTTGGGATTGCTGAGATTGCTGGGACTGAGATTTGTTTGGCCTAAAGAATCTGCCGAATCTCTGTTTCTTTGGGGGAGATGGACACGTCGGATTAGCTGATGGAGCATAGAGCTAATCGCCATACTCTAAATATCCTCTCTCGATCTGCCTTGCTGCTTCGACCATTTCTAGATAGGACTTATACCTTATCGCGCTCATCGGGTGTCGGTATCTTGGGTTGAGTCCTCAACGAAATCTATTCATCTTCCTTTCCTCAGTAGCTACTTGATACGAGGAGTAACCGCAAAGCCGTGAGAATTCATGCTCGTATTCATCAACAGTCTTAGTTCCTTGAGTCAACTGCATCAGTTGTACTTCCATCTTGTCTCGCTGGTCGATCGGACAATACTTTGCGTTGAACATGTCTAAGAACTGCTCCCATTCTAGAGTCTGGATAACTTCCTCGCCATAAATGCTCCTCTGAGTCTTCCACCATGCACGGGCAGCTCCAACAAACAACGCAGACGCATAACTCACTTTCTTCGATTCTAAGCAATCAGAGATTATGAAAATCTCTTCGGTATGGCTGATCCAATCCATCGCCTGAATTGGATTTACTGTACCCTCAAAGTTCAGGGCACCGCTCGCTTTAAGATCTTTAAACTTACAGCCTTTCGGCTGTGCAACTTGGATTTCAGGGTTTGAGTTATTAGAATAAGATTCATCGTTCTGGACTTGTTTTTCTTTTTGCTTATTCTTTTTATCATCTCGTATTTTAGCTTCGGCCTCATCTCTTGCCTGAAACTGTTCTTGCATAATCTTATTTAGTTGTTCAGAATGTTGGGCTAAAAGTTGTTGCATCATTTCAAACATCTGTTGGGGAGTCATGTTGTTTGGTATGTCACCTGATCCTGATCCTGACATCTTAACGGAAAATTAAAATCATTTAACTATCAGTTTATAGACTTAGATCTATGTACCCTTTTTCCCATCCTAATAGTCTGTACATCCTATCTCAGTTCAAATCACCTAAATGATTGATACATATGTATTGCTTCAGTTTGAGACCAAGTATACTCACGTAATACTTGATTCACTCACATTATGGGCTCTGATACCATCCTGTGAAGACCACCCCTTACGGGGCAGTTCTCACTAGTCTAGGTCCCACATCATGCAACACGATATCAATCATACTAAGATAGAGTAATTAAGTGCAGAATATTAAATTACAGTACAAGCATATTAGGATTAAGTTTAATACAGTTTTATGGTTTTCAAACTAAACTTATAAAGGGCACAAGTCTAATCTAGTTCATGTCATCATATAATCAAGATAAATCTTCCCAGACCATCATATTATCATCATCCAATTAGTACCAAAAGGGTTGCTGAGTAGAGGTCTATGAAACTTCTGTCTTGATCTTTGTAAGACCTAAGTACTAGGTCCGGCAGGTGACTTTCCTTTATCTCTTCCTGTAAAAATATGAAGTAGCAACCGTAAGCAATGCTTAGTGAGTAAATAGATTTTCAAATTAACATGCAATGTCAAGTGGATCATCAATCTAGCGTGATATGTCTTGGCTGCCGCTACAGCCCTCATGATTGAGACATAGAAGTCATAGAGTCGGATGATGCTCAAGCCACGCTCACGCTTAAATCGTGAGGATCAACCACATATGGGGCTAGCTACCAGTAAATCAACGTGGCGGAACATCGGAGGTCATTACCAAGTTCAATAGAATTGGTGATATAGCCAGGTCTAGAATAATAGACTAATCAAGGCTAATCAAGCTGAATCAATATGTCAAGTATATGCAATGATGAGGCATACGTATTCAAAGTCATGATAGCAATAATCCCAAAGTAATATCAGGAATGAACTGTAAATGCAATAACATATGAAATGATGAGCAAATAGCTATCATGATCCACTGGGCAACACCGAACCATGGTGTGCACAGGTCACAATCCAGCTGATAATATGAATGTCAAATCAATATATCATTAACAATATGTCTCAACCGGAAATTCAAGCATGTTAAATCTGAATATCTATAACTCACAGATTTGGGTCTTTATCAAACAGATGTAAAATCTGCCACCTGAGTTATCTCAGGATTTTATCTTTGTCAATCTGTTCTCTGTCAATTCAAATCTTTGACCCGCTTTAAATCTTTAAATCAATGTTCAGAATTTCACTGAACCTGTCCAGATTATCATATCATATCATGTCAATTTCATCATCTTTTAGTCTTTTTATGAGTTGTTTATGTGTTTCATTTAATATATTTGAATTTGAGTAGTGGGGTTTTCAACTTTATATATAAATTCGAATATGTATCTAAATTCTAAGGTCATAGAATCAGGTATAGGTTAAATTTGAAATTCATGATTAAATGCTAATCATCATTCGAATTTGATGATTAAATTCGAACATGATGATAAATTCAAAGGTATCAAAATCGAATACAAGCTAAATTCTATAACATCAATTTCAAATATGGGCATAAATTCGAACCCCCTAGCTTCAAATATAGGATTAAAGTCGAAGCATATTTTTGAATTTAATATCAAATTCGAACACCATCTCGAGTTTATGTTCAAATTCGAACATGGGGTTCGACTTTAGTTAAAATTCGAGTTTGTTCCATGTATTTCGAGATTGTTCATGGCAACTCGAATTTGTTCATATTTTGCAGCTTTAAATCATGAATTTCTAAGTCTAAGATCATAAATAAACTAAGTGTTAAGCCTAGATTCGATTCTATTATACATAATCTATCAAAATCTTGTTAAACTTCAAGCAAAATAGCTTAAATTCGAAGAAAGATAGTAAGTTCGAAAAAAAACCGAAAACAAGGAAACTTTAAACGTCAATTCTTACCTCAAATTCGTACGAAATCGAACATGTATTAGCTGATCCTTGTAGTACTCTCCGAGATCTTTCCAATGATGTATAAAACTCAACAATTGATCGGTCGGTTTGGAAGAAATCTAGAGAGAGAGTAGAGAGAGAAAGTAGAGAGAGAGTAGAGAGAGTAAATAGGTGATTAATGACCTTAATTTCGTTTATATACTTCAGCTAGTTATATTTGCAACTTAACACACTATTATTTTCGTATCTTATATCTCTTTTATTTAATTATCTTTAATAATTTATTAAATCATAATTTAAATATTTAAATAATTTAATTAAATATCTCAAAACTTAATTAAGTTATAATTCAAATAATGTTATAATATTACATTATCGGTTCAATAATCAGATAATTAAATTAGACCAAAGACTAGGTTGTTACAACTTCAATTACCATTTTGGATTTTTTTTATTTTTTATTTAATTTTTTATTCTATATATATTTTTTAATAATAAATTAAAGACTAAAAATAACCAAAGAAAGGAACTTAAACTTAATTACTTAAAACTAAAGCAACAGACTAACTTTAAACCTTAACTACCGTTACACTCCCCGGCAACGGCGCCAAAAGTCTGACGGGCCGTCGTTGTGACCCGCAGATTTAGTCTTTAAATCCACTATTTAGCTAGAGAAGTACGGGTCGAATCCACAAGGAGTGTGGTCGTAATTAGGGTTAGGTTATTAGCCTTACAAGTTTACTGAAAGCACTTAAATTGTGAATTTGTGGATTTAAATGATTGGTTTTGATCAATGATTTGCTATCGCTTGTAACTAAAATTAGTGGCAAAATAACTAACGTAGAAGATAAACAATCAAGAGACGAATAACCATTCACGGGATCACCACGGCATAAGTATTACTCACTGTAATTTCATGCAACGATCACATAGACATAATCAATTGCGCGACTAAATTAATCAAACATGTTTTAACCAATAACTCTCTACATAGCGTATGCAATATTAATACTTGTCTTAATCCCTAAGCTAAAGGACTCGACACAAATGATAGTACCACGATAAACTATCTTGATTTTACCAATCAAAACATACAGTCATAATAGAAATTAAAGTAGAGTAATAGATCTCACTCAATACAAATACATCAAAGCATGAGAAATTAAAGTAGAGTAAACTTAGCCGTAGATCCTCCGCAAACGGCTAATGGGATTAGCCGCTCATCGTATGCTCTTCAACAATGTAGATCTGAGCCATTGCGTAGCTTGCGAATCACCGTCTTAGTTCTTGTATCGTAGATCCACTCCGGAAGGGCTTCAGCACACTTTCACACACGTCGAGCCTCTCCACAAGGCTGCCCCTCGACTTGTATTTGTAGGGAGGTCGCGATTAGGGTTCCACAGGCTGTAAAACGCATTTTTGCGCCGCTATAGCGCAGGCCAGGCGCAGGCTTGCACCCCTAGCGCCCGGATGTGGCTATGGTTTAGCTGGCATGCGCTGGAATGTATCTGGACAGTTGGGACTCTTTGTGGAGAGCAAGGTGGCGCAGGCCTGCGCCCCCTTCGGCTCGGTTTGCTCTGATTTCTCTCGAATTGCTTTTTTTTAATATCTTGGCCCTGAAACACAAACTTGAAGTAATCGTATAGATTTTACGAAGTATCAGTGCTTAAAATGACCATCAAACGACTCTGAAACCATATAAATTATAGACTCATCATATATACATTAAAATGTAAAGATTTAAACACCTATGTTTAATACCCTAACCATTTAACCCGTTTACCCAAATTACTCAACCCATTTAACCTGTTTAAACTACTTTGTAAAGTATTTCATTTTTTATATCAAAACCGAATAACCCGTTTAACCAAAACCAAGTAACCTAATACACATTTAACCTAAAACTGATTAATTCGTCCTCTTATTTGTTTCAGGTTCGGCCAGGAATCCACACCCTCAAACCCAATACCCATTTAACCCGCCCGAATAGCATCCCTAGTCACTATGTCATCCCTATGGGATACTCATTATAACACGTTAGTTAGTTGTTTGAGTGGTAAGTGCTTGTTGAGGAATAACCATGGCCTATTGAAATTCAAATTAGCAAAATTATCACTTATGTAATGAAGACGATAAGACTTGTTAATGTCGAGTCTAGTTCATCATCATTTATTATCCATTTACCTAGCAATTGAAGCCCTACCTATTGAGGCCTAGTATGGACATTCATTGCCTATTAATCACTTATTTAAACAACCTGAAAATATTAAGGCCCTAACAATAACTTCTTTGATGCATAGTTTGATCTAACTTTGAATCTTTTTCAAGCAATAACATATTATTCACTTTGAAGCTCAATATGGCTAATTATATGAAGTTTCACTTATTTGAACAATAAAAACCTATTGAGGTCTAATATGATCTAGCACACATATTATTCACTTTGAAACACAATATGGGCTGTTATGACTTATTAAACCCGTATTGCTGGATTTGTCACATGTTTTTAACATAATTATGTGACTAACTATCAACTATTTAGGCTAGTATTACCCATTATAACATGTTATTTACTTTTTTAAGCTAAATGTATTTTGTAAGGCCTCTTATACCCACTTCCATCTCTATGACAATGATATGAACAATCTGGAAATATCAAGGCTTAATAATTCCAATTATAACCTATTAAGGTCCAATAAATCCTCCAATATGATACATTATCACACATTATTCATTTAGTTGTATGAAATTCATTTTTCACTTATCTAAACAACAATAACTATTGAGGCATAATATTGTCTATTAAAAACTATTATTCACTTTTTAAAAGGGACAACTGTAACATCCTACCATATAATCACGTGCAAATATATAATAATCTAAGCATGATTTAGCAATACATATTGTTTCATGCACTAAAAGTGCCACAAGGACTTGTCTTTTCATGCTATTACAACACCAAATGAAGTACAAGTTGCTATCCATTCCTAATGCTTTTATTTAAATTGTTGAAGTACTATAAAATAATTAAGACTTCTTGTTTCAAACTTGACCTAGGATGAAGGTCGTGCTTGTCTCTTGCCTTTGTGTGAAAAAGGTTATTCAACAAATATAAGCAATGCTTAGTGAGTGAACACATAAATACGGTTACGATGAAAATTATGTGCGCAAAAATGCTTTAAACTTCTATATCATGTTTGGTTGTTCTATATATTCTTTATATTATGCGCTATTTTATTTGCTTATGATAGTTTGAAGTTGCTATTGATATGTTATTGCTTTATGATAGGAAATGTTAAACCACTCTCATACATTTTTTTGTGGGGGATAAATCAGATACATGGCTAGCTGCCCGTATAACATACAATGGTGGTTAACATCAGTGTAATGCTTCATGTGTTATTTCATCATGTAAAATTAGCACGTAGGTCTGGTTTTGCTTTAGTTTTCATCCATCTACTTTACATGAGTAAATAAGTATCAATTCAGAATAAGAAGGTGAATTATTTCGGTATGCCATGCTTTACGTAATAGTCAGATTTTAAATGAATGAAGAAATTTGCTAATAGAATCAACAAAGTAGTCATATGCAAACAAATATCTAAAATACAAAATAAAATGTAAACAATATTATCAATTACTCACAATGTCTTTAATGCTATCCTTTAATGCTTTCTGGCTTTACATCTTTACATCTTTTCCTGGGGAATACAATAGGGTTTTTAACACTTTACTTTTATTCTTTATAGTGCTAGCTTAGATTATGTTTGGATTTGTGCTCTTATGTTTTATTACTTTAGGCTAGGGGTGAGCTCGGTACCGGACCGAACCGAACCGGTACCGATCTCGAAAATACCGAAACCGAATTATTAGTTTTGAAAGAACTGAATACCGAACCGTATAATTTTATATGGTGTCGTTTCGGTCCCGAATACCGAATTTTAGCTAATTTAAAAACCGAATACCGAATTTTAGCTAATTTAAAAACCGAGTACCGAACCGAATATATTAATTCGGTACCGGTTCGGGTTCAGGAAATGGTACCCGTCGCTCACCCCTACTTTAGGCTATGATTAGATGATTTTTTGATGCCTTTTATTACTTTGCTTTTTCACTTTAAACTTAAACCATACTTGGTCTACTTGGTTTTGGTTGATTCAATGTAATATCCTAAGAATCTAATTATTGTATTGGAGATTTATTTAGTCTGATGATGGTATTTGATGAAATCAAGTTGGATTATTAACATGTATTTTTTTGGAATTTATAAACATTTAAAAGTTGATTGTTGTATTAAGTTGGTTATACTGGATGATGATATTTTATTAACTTAATATTTTAAGTGTGGAAAGAAATACAAGGGCTGAAATAGCCAATTTGTGATAATGAAAATTAAGATGGCTATTGTGAAGTTAGTCCAATTTTAACATATAACCGTGGGTGGGGTTCATATACCTAATCATTTTTTGCGAGAACACTCTCGGCATGCTGAGCCGAACCTAGGTGCGTCTACCTCGCGCAGTCGAGATAATGACAGTTTTGATTTTGACCGCATGATGAGGCGGATAGAGGATATAGCAGTGGGTCAGGGTGAGTTCCGAGAGGATGTGACCCATAGATTAGATGAGATGAATGGGCGTATGACCCATATTTATAATAGGGTCGATCACTTAGCGGGTCGGGTAGATCAGTTACAGGATGGGCAGAGAGCCCGGGCATACCAAAATGCCTACTACCAGCACCATGACTGGGCATATAGGGAGGGAGTCCGATATCACGAGGACTCTTTAGCCGGTATGCCATATCAGTCTTATGAGGATTACACGATGCCCGATTACCAGGCCTATAACCCTGCCGTAGATACTTAACAACGCTATCCGGCACATGGCAGGCAGGACCTCCCAGACCCGATGCCTCCTCACTTGGTTTCGCCAACTGCACACTTCACCTCCGGCCAGAACCCGTATACCGACTTCTTCAACAGCGTTTTCGGTCCTCCTCCGCCGCCTCCTCCATTTGAATGATCGGGTACTATCCTTCCTTATTCTTTACTTTTCTGTCTTTTTTTTATTTTAGTTTGTTATGCATTTAATTTCTTTATCGTAATTTTCACATATTTTTAGTTCTTAGCCGAGTCCTATTTAGAGTTTTTAATGTTTATATAGTTTGTCATTTCATCCCCAATCGAGTCTTGTTTGTCGATCAGGCTGTGGAACATGATGATACTTAATAAATACATGTGCGAGTGGATTGGCTAGTGTTGACAGGATATTTTATAATTAAGAAAAGAGTCGTAGTAATAAATAAACTTTTTCCATGTAAAACGAATTCAAGTACGTTAAAATTTATTTGGGCTTAAATATAAGTAATGTGTCAAAAGATTTTGGAAACCCATGCAATAAGGGGGAGAACTTAATCATGTTTTAGCCTCAAAAGTAAGTTAATTGTAGTCTAGATGGTTCGGGAAACTAAGTCCATAGGGATACCTTCCATGCCTAATCCCCTAAAACCATTTGGTTTGGGAGCGATTGACTGAAATCTATTTACATGGACCATTTAGCTAATCTAGTATGAAAAAGAAAATAGATAGAAGCATGGTGTTAAAAAGAAAAATCTGTCGTAAACATGCAAAGAGGAAAAGATGGTCGGAAGACCCACTTGTTTTAAGTATCGTAACCTTGAGCTAAAAGGGTATTTCCAAGAGTGAGATACATTATATAATATCTAAGAGAAGTATATTTTATCTGAAAACGTCTTGAATTTACATGTTAAGAAATTTTAATGCATTAGTGTGAAGGCTAGCTTAACATAAAATTCCTAGAGTCACTGCTAATACATGCTCGTTACATAGTTGGTTCTGATTCCAAAAGCTTGTTCGGAGACGACCAAGAGTTAAGTTGGGGAGATTTGATAAGTCTATAATTTATATGGTTTCAGAGTCATATTATGATCATTTTAAGCACTAATACTTCGTAAAATCCATATTATTACTCCAAGTTTGTATTCCAGGGCCAAGATGTTAAAAAGAAGCAATCTAATAGAATTCAGAGAAAACCGAGCTGAAGGGGGCGTAGGCCTGCGCCACCCTGCACTCCACAAAGAGTCCCAACTGTCCAGATACGTTCTAGCGCATGCCAGCTAAACCCTAGCCGCATCCGGGCGCATGCCTGCACCTGGCCTGCGCTAGTGCGGCGCAAAAACGCATTTTACAGCCTGTGGAACCCTAATCTCGACTTCCCTATAAATACAAATCAAGGAGCAGCCTTGGAGAGAGACCCGACGTGTGTGAAAGTGTGCCGAAGCCCTGCCGGAGTGGATCTACGATACGAGAACGAAGACGGTGATTCGCAAGCTACGCTATGACTCAGATCTATGATTGTGAAGAGCATACGATGAGCGGCTAATCCCATTAACCGTTTGCGGAGGATCCACGGCTAAGTTAGCGCTACTTTAATTTCTCGTGCTTTGATGTATTTGTATTAAATGAGATCTATTATGTGTATGCAAATGATAAGCATTTGGCTATGATTATGATTACATGTTTTGATTGGTAAAAGCAAGATTGTTTATCGTGGTACTATTATTTGTGTCGAGTCTATTAGCTTAGGGATTAAGACAAGTATTAATATTGCATACGCTATGCCGAGAGTTATTGGTTAAGACATGTTTGATTAATTTAGTCGCGCAATTGATTATGTCTGTGTGATCGTTGCATGAAATTATAGTGAGTAATACTTATGTCGTTGTGATTCCGTGAATGGTTACTCGTCTCTCGATTGTTTATCCACTACGTTTGTTAATTAGTCATTAATTTTAGTTACAAAGCGATAGCAAACCATTATTCTAAACAAATCATTCAAATCCACAAATTCACAATTTAAATGCTTTTGATGAACTTATAAGGCTAATAACTTAATCCTAATTACGACCACACTCCCTGTGGATTCGACCCTTACTTCTCTAGCTAAATAGTGGATTTAAGGATTAAGTCTGCTGGTCACAACAACGGCCCGTCATGTGGTTTATGGGTCGCAAAGTTTTCTTTATAATAAGTTTTGTTCGGGAATCTTCCCTTTTAATCATAGGTGGATATTTATTTCAATTGATGGTTTTGTGAAGATCTTTTTTTTTTTTTTTTTTTTTTTGCATGCATGTGTTTTGGATCAATACATATTTTGAGGTTTATAGATTTAGATACTAATGATAATGTGGTTACTCATCAAAACTTTTATTATAAAGTGTTTTCTATTTATTTATGATATTGATAAAATTATAGATTTATAGAAAATTTATAGAAGTCATGTTTGTAATTATTTGGTAATATTTATCACAAAAACACTATCTTCGGGAATTTATTTATATTTGATGTTTTTGATAAATTGGGTTTCAGACCAATTTAAAAATAACGATTTTTGTCGTTACCAACGGGTGACTAAATACGAGTTAATTTCAAAACTTTTATGAGTTTAAATTCGGTCGTTCTCGTAATAAAGGTTTGATATTTATATATATTTAGACATAAATAATGAAGATAATATTTTATAAAGTTGCAATATATTTGATGGGTTTTATTAAAGAGGGGATAGCCATAAAGATTGTAGGAAATTTAGTAATTTCCCACAAATCTAGAATTCCAAATAGTTTGAGCAAAATATTCGATGTTGAAATATTGTGATATTGCCTTATGTAAACATAAATATTTGGTTTTGGTGAAACACTTTTATGATTATTAATCTAGTATTTTATGTTATTTGGTTGATATAAAATGTTACCAAAATAACCTCTTTTATATTAATTAATTGTACTGATAGTACATAGATGTTTGTATGAACTTATTTCTGTTGACTATGATTGATCCAAAGGTTGACATAGTTTGACCAAATAATACGTACATATGATAATAAACACGTGACCACTATAAAGTTGATTGTACATGTGAGCAATAGTCGGCCCAAAGGCAGCTTGTCGTTTCACCAACTTAGATGTCAGTGTTTGATCATTATACTAAGAGTATCATTTATAATTAAAGTATCGGTTTATGACGATACATTGTATGATTTTCGTTGAACTCTTAATTGGTATAGTATTTAGATTCAATTAATTTATGTTAAATGTTGCAAAAGTAACATCTTATATAAAATTAGTTGATTCCTAAATACATAGATGACTGTACAGAAATATTTATGCAATTTGTGATTGGCCCAAAGGTTAACATAAATTGGCCAAATAATGATGTACATGCAATGATTAATATGTGACAATTGTAAAGTTATATTCATGTGAATAATAGTCGGCCCAAAGGAAGGTTATTGTTGGACAAGAATTTATTATCAGTTTTTAATCATTGGACTGGGAGTATCATTTACAGTTTATTTCTTTGTCCAAATACTAGAAGTTATATATATATATATATATATATATATTGCCGACGAAGCAGAGAGAAAAAATGTTCACGTGGCGCAATATTAGTGGTTAAAATCAGCAAATTAAGGCTGATTTGGCGCTATATAATTGGTTAAAATTCAGAAAAATTAGGTTGTTGATTTGGCGCATTATAATTGGTTAAAATTCAGAAAATAATTGGATTACACCCACTTTTTTGGCTCGATGAGATCCCACATAATTATCCAGATTTTTCTACATATTTTAAGGTTTCTGCAAATAAAATATGTAGAACTGCCAGAAATAAATAAAAAATGACAATAAAATTTCAAAGTTAAATAAAAATAAGAAATCAGATTTAATCGGCTAGAAATTTTCAAACTTTCACTACTGGAAATATTTTGGCTCAATGAGATCCCACATAATTATCCAGATTTTTCTACATATTTAAATGTTTCTGCAATTAAAATATGTAAACTGCCGGAAAGAAAAATAAAATTACAATAAAATTACAAAGTTAAATAAAAATAAGAAATCAGATTTAATCGGCTAGAAAATTTTAAATTTTCACTGCTGGAAGTATTTTGACTCAATGAGATCTCACATAATTATCCAGATTTTTCTACATAATTTAATGTTTCTGCAGTTAAAAATATGTAGAACTGTCGAAAAGAAATAAAAAATGACTATAAAATTTCAAGTTTTCATTGCTGGAAATAGTTGCAATCTGATTAATCAAGTTAAATAAAAATTACAAATCAAATTTAATCAACTACAAAATTTCAAATTTGCTTCAGTTGAAAATAGTTGCAATCTGATTTATCAGATTATATAAAAATAAGAAATCAGATTTAATCGGCTATAGTATAACTGAAATATTAAGATATGCACAAAAACACTAGATAATATCATAACTGAATATGCAGAAAAAAAATTCAAACCTGAATAATAAATATTCACAGCTGCATATTTATCAAGTTATCCATTCTTTATATAATTTGAAACCTGATAATTATTAAATGTTTATATAACGAGTTAAATGTTACCAACTATGAGTTAAAACATGCTTTATTGAAGTTACGTACTAATATATATATATATATATATATATATATATATATATATATATATATATATATATATATATATATATATATATATATATATATAGACACAGAGTCAGTAGACATAGTCAATATTGATAAAAAAACTGCATCAGCAGTGTCTGCGTGAAAAAAACTATACTGTTTCAAGATGAACTTTATGTATGCTAATCAACCAAATGAAGAGTCGAAAACGCTTTCAACTCCTGCAGAAAAAAATTGTCAATATCTTCTTTAATATTCTTTAAATACTTTGAAAATGATGTACAGATACTATAATACACACATAGCATATATATGTTTGATACTTATGTTGTTGATGTTTCTTCCTTTATTTTTGTATCAATTCAATGAACACACACACACACACACACACAAAGGTTACGAGACACACACATCACACCGAGACTATTTAGTCTCGGAGCCTGACATTAACATGCAAACACACAGATTCAAACACACAATCGCACACACACTCACAACTCATATCTTTCTGTTTTTAACTTATTCAGCAGCAACATAAGGTAGGATAAATGACAATTGATACATAAAGTTGATCAATAAACATCCTTGCTAATTAAGTTGCCAAGGCTGAAGGCCATTTGGCCTTCTTGCTCATTTTTACGGACAAGATTTAAGCTAACAGACATGGACAACACACTAATATTGCACTTATTTTCTGTTTCAATCTTATTTTCCAGCAGTAGAAATGCAAGGATTAATGAAAATTAATACTTGCATTTGAATCAAAAAACCACATAGAAATGAATTAAATGTTAGGCCAAATGCCAATTGGGCTTCTTGGCCTGCCATTCTCGACAAAAACAGGAACTAACATACACATATGTAATTTACGCATAACACAAATTTCTGTCTTTTATCTAATTCAAGTAGCAAAATCAAATGGATAAAGGGCGATTTGGACACACAAATGGTCAACAAACACTCCAAGATAAACATGAATTCCAGATTCGCCACAAGCAATGATTTAAAATGATAGAAAATACTTGAGAAAAACATTTAATAAAATAGCAAGGTCAACAACTTGGCAAATCTTTAAAGAAAATTAAATTGAAACTAAAAACATGATATACAAGTAGTTGAGTAATATAAGTTACATAATTTGTTCATGTAATAAGTGTCTTTCTTGCATTTGAATTGCATGTTTTTTTATGTTTTAAATTAGTTTGATGTATATTCTTAATTTTAAACATGGAAAGGAGATATCATAACGATATGTTGACTTTTACCAAACAAATTATAACAGTTTCAATAAAATATAATGTGAGGATTAAAATGATTAAAAAATAATATTAAGAGACCAAAATTATATAACATGAAAATATAATGACTTTTTTCGATATTAACCTTAATATTTATGATAAATGAAACTAAGTTTAGATATAGCAAGTACAATATTAAATATATTTGATATTGTATTAAAATTATTACTGGAATGTATATAGAAGAATCTGACAACCAAAATATATGTCTGATTATAATGCATTTTTATTAGAATATATAAAAAATAAAGCAATCTTAACAATATCTATAGACATTCGAAAGGGGGAGAATATATTTGCCTCAAAGACCAAGTCTAAGGGGGAGAAATCTTCATCTCCCTCTAAGGAGAAAGCAGCATCTACAGGTCAAGCAGCAGGTGCTTCACAAACAGGTCCTAATGTGGATGTCTCCCAATCAACTGAAGCTGCTCAGCCTACTCAGGCTGGATCTCCAAACCCTGCAACCATCTAAGGGGGGGGGGGGAATCCATTCCTGGGGACAGGCCAAGCAGAAGGAGGCATCTAATACTGGAACAAACAGAAGAAGAAGAAGAGGAACATGAAGCTGTTCCAACCACCACAGCTAAAGGAAAGAGGAAAGCAACAGTGGACCCTGACTACCTCAAAGCTGCTCAACTAAAGTTTGACAAGGCCAGAGCCAAAGAAATGGGTGTCTCTATGGAGACCTATTACAACTACAAAGAGGAGCAGCTTAGAGCCTTTGAAAAGCTTAAGAAAGATGAAGCCTCTGCCAAAGCTGCAAAGGCCTTTGCATACAAAGAGGCACAAAAAGCTAAAATGTCTTCTTTGGATGTCCAAAGGAAACTGTTAGAGGTTGCCAAAGAGTTAGAGGTTGAGAAGGAAGGAGAGAAAGAACAGGGTGCTCAGGTCTCTGTGACCAAATCTAAGCCAGCATCCTCCTCTGCAAGAGCCCAGATTCACTTTGACAACCTGGCAAGGAAAAAGTTCTTTGATGTTGCAAACAGAAGACTTGCCAAGGAAACAATTGTCAAAGTTGTTCCCATTTCAAAGAAAGGCAAACAGTGGAAACTATAGATAACCAAAATGGGTGCTGAAGGTCAATAACTGGAAGCATATGAACACAATGATATTGCTCAAATGGGATTCAGAGAATGGGTGGAATTGGCAGTTGCCCTGAGCCAGTCTAAGTCTGAAACTACTAAGACTATCAGGGCATATGTCAAAACGTTAATGGAGAGAGTGAGGAATCTTGGCATGATTTCAGAAGAACAAATCAAGGGTACCTCAGTGGTTGAACCCAAGATAAAGGCGGGGAGGAGGAGAAAGGATATTGAGCTGGAAGAACTCCTGATAATGATTGATCAAGGTGATGTAGTCGTTGAGATCAAAGGAGTAGATCACAGCCTTCCCAGGGGAGTGGAACATGAGGAAGACAAGCTGATAGAGGAACCTGATCTTGGGGTATTTTTTGTAGATCCCCTAACAAAGAAAAAGTGTTTCCAGAGAGCATCAGATTTGCACAAGATTGGTCTTAAGCAGCTCATTGCCTTTAGACTTGCAAACTCCTTTAGAAAATCTGTAAAATGGAGAGCAACTATCTGGGAACAGCTCAAAGGGTTCCATGAGAGAGGAGAGCTTCAACATCCCAACTTCAGATTCCTAAGGATTGAAATGGAGGAAATTGAAGAAACTAGGGAGGAGCTCGAGCAAATGTTCGAAGGAGAAGCACCACAGCTTGGATCGAAGCTGTCCATCAGTTGGACAAGCTTGCCGTTACTTGCTCCCACCATCAACAGTCCAACATGTTGAAAATTCTTTATGTACATAAGTTGTACTCCATTACATTAGTTGTAATTTTTCTTTTACATCGGTTGTAATCTACATTAGTACATTAGTTGTACTCTTGTAAGAACATATATTGTTTTGTAATCAAAATCAGTATATATAAATTGATCCTTTACTTTACTTAAATGTTGTAATTTTATTTTAGCAAAGTGTATTGTAAAAATATATAGTGATTTTTGATAGGATCAGCTTAGACTGATTATTGCAAATAGGGGGAGATTGTTAGGTACAAAAATGCCTCAGTCAAACCTACTCTACATCTTAGGGGGAGATTTTTAATCAAACATGTTTGATGCACTTGAAGGTATAATTTAAGGCCTGTAAATGCCTTATTGAAACCTGAAAAGTGATTTGCGATATAAGTCAAAGTTGTTTACCCTGTTGCATTTGTTGCAACTAAGGTTGTTGGTACATCCGGTGTGACGACAACAGTCTAGTTTTGTTATTGATATCATGATTGTGTATGATTTTTACATTTGCATGGTAAGTTCTAGTCTATCATAATAAGTTCTAGATTAAGTTCTAGAAATGAGTTCTAGAATAAGTTCTAGAAATAAGTTCAAGAAATAAGTTCTAGATTTAGTTCTAGAATAAGTTCTAGAACAAGTTCAAAGATAAGTTCAAGAGGAGAGTCTACACGAACTTATGAGAATAAGTTCATGAGGAGCGTCTTCACGAACTTGTCGGCTATATATTGAACTTATCATTGTGAAATCTAAGATCTTTGACGGCTCAGAGGTTCTGTCGAACTTGAGAGCAAACAGAGCATCCGGGTGAAGAAATCTTTGTAGAAATCATTGTTCGAGGCGAATACGAACTTGTGAGTGTTTGCAGAGTACTTTCGGAGTGTTCTTGGTGAGAATCACGTGTCGGGACGTTCGTGGTTACGTCTATCATCGTGTTGGTCTCCGTGTTTCGTGTGAGTGATCAATCCGTTAAGCCCCTAATGAGGATTCCGTACTCGTTGGACGGTGTCGCGTCAAGATTAGATCCGTAGGTAGGTAACCTTACAAAGGCAGATTGCCCAAGCTGTTCATTCTGTTGAACAGGCTGGACATAAACTGTCTACGCTGCTCTATCCTGTTGAGAAACTTGGACAAATACTAAATGTTCTGTTCTTTGTGAACATGCTAAACACTTTATGGAATACGTTTCCATGTCCTCATGTATTGTTTTGGACTACAAGATCAATTACAAAGTCAAAGAAAAAGTGGAAAAACAGAAGCTGCAAAAGCTGCCTACGCTGCTCTGTTACATGAAGACAAAGGGATATCTGAAATGAGTGACAGACCATTTATTATATCAAAATGGGCTTAACAGAAGATGAAATGTTCAAAGTTGACATTCCTCTTTTGGTTAAAGCCTTCTGCAACAAAGGCAAGAAGGAAAAGACAAAGATCTTGCAATGTAGAGACAAGTCTGCATTATCAGAATGTGCAGAAAAGTTGTTTTGTCTTTTTGGAAAGACATCCCACTATCTCCTTGTCCAATGAGGAAGCTTCACTGAGATTCTCATTGAGAGTATAAAAGGAAGCTTCTAAGGAATGAGAGAAAACCAAGAGTGAGAAATTTAGATCGTGCTTAGAAGTGTGTTTTCCGTGCATGCAAATCTGCTTGAATAAAACAGTAAAGTGTGTGCAAGCTGTTCTTATTCAAGTTGTCCATCTGTGTCTTGTAAACAGTGAGTTCATCTTAGTGAGTGTATTCATTGTATCTAGTCTGAGTGTGTCCTAGACTAGTTAAACCTCTGTTGTATCTGTCATCTCAGCTTGAACCATTCCGCAGTTCAAGCTTGTTTGTAATTAACACTTGTTGATAATATACACAAACATTGAGAAAAGAGTGTTGAGTTTTAATTAGTTGTATTCACCCCCCCCCCCCCCCCTCTACAGATTAGAACAATACACTAGGGAAACCTTTTGGGACCTACATAATTCCTGTACTGTTCCATCTTCTCTAAGAACCTCAAACGCAGGAGTGAACACACGAGCTCTCTTGCACATGTGGATACTGACAAGCTTTTTGATCTTCGACTTTGACCAATATTTGTCCCTTGGCCATTTCTCCCTGAGCATCTTCTGGTTGTACTCGGCCTGTTCAACTTTGGATACATTAGTAAGCTCCATCAATAAACACCTGCTAAAGGACCCAGGCTTCTTCCTGAATACCATCTTAAACCTTTCTTCCAAAAAATGATTCTGGAACTGCTCGACCGGAAACTTCTTCAAAAACTCTTTTAGACCTTGAACAGGGGGTTCTTCTATTTCGGCCTGCCGGGCTTCAAGTAGTTTAAAAATTTTCTCCCTTCGTTCTTGCCTAAGTTCTTCTTTTAATACCTCTGGCAAAGAATGTACCCCACCTTTTGTATACCAGCTAACCCAATATAAATCACTTTCGTCGTGGATACTAGGTCCTTCAGGTGTAGCATCAAAAGCATCTACAACTCTAGTGCCTTAGGGCTCTGGTTCCTGGGCTTCAGGTTGGGGTATAGTCTGGACTTCGGGAGGACTTTGGACTTTGGGAGGGCTCTGGATCAATGGGGATTCTTTGAGAGTAGGGGAGGGAGCTTGGATAGATGATAATATCTCTTGTTGTGGCACATGGGGCGGGGAATTTAGGAATTCAAAGGATGAGGATGATTTTTGTGGCGACTCAAGTTCAGGCTTTGGAGTGAGTAGAGGATAGTCTTCATCAATATCAGAGTTTGTATTAGACACCAATATGATTTCGACCTTTTCAAATATCGGATCGTACTCCACCATCGCTGACATTGGATCCAACGGAGCCGGGCCTTCAACCAAAGGCTCGTCTTCTATCATCTCTTGAGCCCCATACCTCTGTTCCCCAGACCCTGAAATAAATGCTCCCTCGGATTCGGCTCCCCCTACAATCATTATTGGGTCCTCAGAATGAACTTTTGTCTCTTCTCCCCCTCATGGCGATCAGGGTCGTCCTGATCGTCATATTTCCTTTTCTGAGATTCAGCCTCTGGTCGTTCGTGGATATCATCATCATTATCCATTGCGTACTGTATGATCAGCTGAAGAAACCTCTGAAGAGGTATGTATTTATGCCCTCGCTTGGTTCTTCTCTCCAGAATGGCTCTTTTTAACTCGTCAAATAGGAATGCAGCATAGTTGTAGTGACGGTCATACGCAAATGCTGCAAACATTGAAAGGACTTGTATAGACACAGAGTCATGACTAGAATGTTTCCAGGTGAAACATTTGTTGATGATGTCGAAGAGAACCCTCCAATGAGCTTGAAGGTTCTTCGTTCGGAATTCAGATGGCTTTGTGAGAGGGCCATCATATCCAAGTGCCTTGATTTCGTCCAGGGTTTCCAGTAGAGAAGAGATTGGGGCAAAAGCAAGTCTTGTGGAGAGAAGGCTTCAGCTGGGAGGCGGAGAATGTGGCAGATAGCGGCTTGTGTGAGTTTGGCTAGAACGAAGTCGATGGTAGAGGTGAATTAGGGTTCGACATCAGACACGAATGTGAGATGATGCCAGAATTGTTGGAGGTAAATTTGAGGTACGGATATGGAGGTGGATAGGGAGTAGAATAGTGGGTGACCTTTGAGAATATCAAATGAGATATCCTCGGCTTCATGACGAAAGGTTGAAACGTCAAGTTTCCAGTTGTGGGGGGCAAACTCGACGAATTGGGATTGAGGTAGGATGGACTCTTCTGGGAGTTGGGCATTATTGTATAAGATGGGTGAATGGGGAATGGGTAGAACTACTGCAGGTTCCATGAGTCCTGTAGAAATGCATCAGAGTTAGATTAGAAGATTTAACCGATTAAAGCATTGATACTAAGTCTGGGATTAGTGTGAAATAGAAATTGTCTATTCTATTTAAAGCATCAGGTCTTTATGAGTAAAATGTGAATTCTACAGAATAAAGTCCAAAGTCAATCGTTAAGAGACCAATGTTAGAACACACATTTTCACTCAAACACTGATCCTAACTCTAATCAATGATGCAAAGGACTTGAAATATTTTTGGATTTTTGATTTTGGAAGAAAATGCAGAAATGGAAAATTTTGGAAAAAAAATGCTAAGTAATGAATTTCGGATGAGCCAAAGTTCGGATGAACAGTGATCCGAATTCGGTTCAGTCCGAAATTCGGATGTAAGTGCATGAAAATGGATGGAAGGGGACCGAATTCAGATGCACAGTGATGAAAATTGAAAAACTTAGAAAAATATATTAGAAAATTTAACAATGCTGATAGGAACCGAATTTGGATACACAGTGGTCCGAATTTAGATGAAACAGTTAAAATTTTGAAAATTTTCTAACTAAATGCATCCGAAGTCCGGATGGTCCGAACTCAGGACTTAGAAATTTTTTCAGCAATTAATGTTATGCACATGCAAAGTGAACAGTTAACACAATGTATAAAAATGCATGAAAATGAAGATTCTAATGTAAAAATATGTAATGAACACTTTATTTAACTACTCAAAGCTATAAATAACATATTAAAGAACCAAAAATTGTGAAAAACCGAAACCAAAAACCTTAAAAATTTTGAAAATTAAACACACTAAATAAGATGTTATTTACTGAAATAAAGATGGAAAAATCTTACTTGATGGTGCAGATGCTTGAAACAGCAAGAAAAACGAAGAAAGAAGATAGCTTGTTGAGCTTGATCGGACTAAAATGGAGGTGGGGAGGTTGACGGTTTGAGAGAGAGTGGGGAGGAAGATGAAAGAGGCGTAGAAGGGAAGTGACCCATGACCCACGTGATTTAAAGTTGCGGGTCGGGTCTAGAGGATCCGCGTGTTTTTTTTAAACAGGTCCAGCCGGATCAAAAGTTTAAAAAGCAATTGGGTCATACACACAATTAATTGAAAGCTTGGACCAAAGAAAAAGAAAAATAAAACTAAGAAGGAAGCCCAATGAAACATATTTTTTGAATTTTTCTGATTTTTCTTTGAAAAACAAAATAATTAAAGAAAATATTTTTGTGAAATTTCTATATAAATTAATTTGATACAAAAGAAAAATAGAAAACAAATAACATAAATAAAAATATTTTTGGATTTTTGATATATTTAAAACACATAAAATCTTTTTGTGATTTTTCTGACATATTATATTAAACCTAAAATTTAAAAATTAAGCAACCTAAATCTTAAAGTTATAGAGACATTAAAAACAACAAAATATATAAACTAACATTGTTAGAATATGTTTTTAATTGATGAAATATCAAAGTCTAGGGACTGATTGTGTAATTTCCTTATAGTTTGTAAATTTGTATAAATAGTCATGTTGACTTTCAAAAATAGAAGAATCGGTCAGAAGATTATTTTGTACGCTTTCATTTCTGAGAACAGCAGCTCTGCACGAAGAATATTCCAGTTTATCATTGTGTATTCAACAAGATTTTCAATTGAATCATTTGGTTAGTGTTGATTAAATTCTGTGTTCATATTAATTGCATCTAAGTTGATTGAATTGGTAGAAACTATTTTTCACAATTGGTATCAGAGCCTTAGGAATGAATCATTCTGTTTGAGATTGAATCTGTTTTTCGTGTTCTTGAGTATTTTTCGGCAAAACCCTAAAATCACTAGGGGTTTTGATTCTGTTGATCATTCACAGTGTTAATTGGATCGAAGGTTCAGGTTTCAAAGACGAATCAATTGAATATAAACTTGTTTTGATTTTCAAAACACAGAAAAAGATCTGAGCAATTTTCTGAAATTTTGAAAAGTTCAAAAACCGGTACTGTTTCATTGAAAAAGTCTGGTTTAGATCCATTTTTGCATAAAAGTGCTTTACAAAAAGTGTTTGTATTCAAAAACCTTACCTTCGATTACAATTTGAATGAAATTGGGTAAAATTTGGATTTAATCTGAATTTAAGACTTGAAAAGCTGAAAATTCTAAGAAACTCGAATTATACACATCTTGTGTGTAAATCGAGTTGAATATAACAGTTAATCGAGTCGGGTATCTTAGTTAATCGAGTCGGTTAGCTTTGTTATTCGAGTTGTGTCTTACTATTACTCGAGTTGCCAAACTGTAATATTCGAGTTGACAACAATCTAGAATTTCAGAACAACATTCGAGTTTTATATAAGACCCATACGAGTTTTATATAAGACCCATACGAGTTTTATATAAGACCCATTCGAGTTCTATATAAGACTTGAGTTTTATATAAGACTCATTCGAGCTTTATATAAGACACATTCGAGTTTTATATAAGGCCAATTCGAGTTTTATATAAGACTCATTCGAGTTTTATATAAGACCAATTCGAGATTTATATAAGACCCATTCAAGTTGTGCAAGATTCACTCGAGTTTTGTAACAGACATTCGAGTTTTGTATAACATTGATTCGAGTTTTACAAAACACTCATTCGAGTTTTGTATAACATTGATTCGAGTTTTACAAAACATTCGAATTTTATATAACATTGATTCGAGTTTAACAAAACACTCATTCGAGTTTGTGTATAAGATGTTATCATATACTTGAATCGAGTTTTATCAGAAAAGCATTCGAGTTTGATCAAACTTACATTCGAGTTTGATCAAACACACATTCAAGATTGATCAAAGAATCAAACAAGTTTTACACTACATTCATTCAAGTGTCACTCATAACACAAGAATCATTCAAGTTTGTCACACACATTAATCCAAACACAATTCACTGCTTATTACTACTAACAAGCCATTGTGTTGTAGATTTCAGTACTAATCTGTGTTTCAAGGTGTGATCAAATTTTTCAATCTCATTCGGAGTTCATTTGATCTTGGTCAAAGTTTCCCAACAAACAATCAACATGTCTAAAGATGCACTTGCTATGGGATCAGAAACCAAACCCCCAATCTTATACAGAGGGGAATATGTCCAATGGCGGGAGCGGTTTCTTGAATTTATCAGTTTCCATGATTTATCTGAAGAAATGATGAAATCATTAAATGAAGGACCAGCAATTTTTATGGAAACGATCACAGGAGTACCAACTGGAAATCCCCCAATACCACCAAGGACTGTTGAGGTAACAAACCTAACAGAGGCCCAGAAAAAGAGAAAGTTAGGGGACAAGACTGCAAGAAAGTTATTGTTGATTTCAATCCCCAATGAAATATACACTTGTCTGACATATACAAAGACTGCTAAGTCCATCTGGGATGAAGTATGCAAAATCATGCGGGGATCAGACAGAGCTGCTACTAATAGGGCTAGGAATAGTCTAATGACATTTGAGAACTTTAGAGCCCGTGAAGGTGAACTTCTGGAAAACACTTATCTCAGATTTGTAAATCTGGTAAGTGAAGTAAAAAGAAACGGAGTGACGAAGTCCAACTTGGACATCAATGTCAAATTTTTAAATGTCCTAAATCCAGAATGGGAAAAATATGCTATGATCATCCAACAAACGAAAGATATAGAGGAGATGGATTTTCATATGCTATTTGAAAACCTCAACAACTACCAAGAAGTTGTTTTGAGGAAAATATCTGGAAAGAAGAAAGCGGAAAAAGAAACTGCTGATCCACTAGCTCTACTGGCGGAGAAAAAGTATAAATACAAGCTCAAAAAGGAGAAAAGAGCGGTAATCAGCAGTACATCATCAGAATCAGAATCATCAGATTCATCTGCAGATTCAGAGATTGAAGAGATGAAAAAACAGATGGCACTGCTTACAAAGGCATTTCAGAAGAAATTTTACAGGAAGCCAACAAACAACAAAATGCGCTACAAAACAGGCTCAAGGAAAGTTGAGAAAAAGGATAAGTATGAGAAGGCTGGAGAAAGTAGTGCACGAAAGTCTGACAAATATGAGAAGTCAGATAAATCAACCAAGAAGGAATCTGAACAGAAATGCTATAACTGTGGAAAACCAGGTCACTATGCCCGGGAATGCAGATCTCCAGTAGTCAAAAATTCAGACTACTATACAAGAAAGGCCCTCTTAGCCAAAGAGAAAGAGTCAGGCAAAGCTCTTATGGCGGAGGATGATCATTGGTTACAGTTATCCGAAGATGATGACATTTTAGATGAAGATGCCCATATCTGTTTAAAGTCAGAAATCTTCAATGAATCTGAACTGAGTGAATCAACTATGATAGCTGAAGATGAGGTGTGGGTTGGACTGACGGATGAAGAGGATGAAGAGAGGAGAGAATCTGATTCTGATGAAGAGGAAGAAAAAGAAGAAGTTGCATTAATGGCATCTGGCCAAAATAAAGCTGAAAATGAGGAGGATTCAGAGTCTGATAACTCAGAGGATTCAGAAGGACAGGAGGTAAATTCTATTTCAGATTCTGATATTGACGACTCATGCATATTAGAAGAAAAACTAACTAATATGGCTTTCATGCTTAAAAAGTTTGAAAAATCCTTAAAAGCAGAAAAGAAAAAGGTTCATTCTTTGGAAAACAAACTTCTAAATGAACACAATTTAGTCCTAGATTTTTCCAAAGATAAAGCCTTAGCTTTACGAGCTGTCTCAGACTTACAAGATAAGGAAAAAGAACTTCAAAGCAATATACTCAATCTGAATCACAAAATATCTGATTTACAAAAAAGTCTGCGAATAGCTGAATTAGAAGCCTCAAACTTTTCTGTAAAACATCATGTCATATTTGAAGAAAGAACTAAACTTTATGAGAAAATAAAAAAGATGGAGGATGAATTTATTAAAAGAGGGCAAACAGATCAAACAATATATTTAAATCAACCAAAAGATACAGAGTTTTATAACTCTAAATCTGGTATTGGTTGGGAAAATCCTAAGTATCTGACAAAAGCTATATCAAATTCACCAACATTATATGATGTCAGATACATGAATTTAGGATTAAAAATGACATTCTTGAAAGCATCTGAAGAAGTAGAATCCAGTGAAGAAATCAAAAGGTCAAGATCAGACAAAATGCAAAATTATGTTGACTATACCAAGATAAATGAAATCAGCAACATTGTTGATACTAAAGAAGAGTACATTCAAACTTATTCTGAAAAGGATTTGTCTGAATTACCAACTCAGTCTCAAAAACTATATTTACCAAATTCAATTTTAGAACAGATAAATTCTGATTTAGAATTGAAAATTAAAAGTTTTGAGACAGAGAATGGAACACTCGAGTCTGAATTACTAAAAATAGAACAAATGTTGCAAGATAAGTCTAAAAACATAAATGTGTCTGATCCACATTCATCTATTTCTCTGGATTCTATAATATCAGAAAAAGAATTTGATCTGTTCATGCACTCTGATGTTAATTCATTAGGTCAAAGATTTGGTAAAATTGGTGAATTTATCAAACCTTTGACTAACAAACTATCAACTGGTAATAAAGAATCTGTTAAAATTCTGCAAAGAATGACTACAGACTCTTCAAAACCATCTGAATATTCACCATCAGTGCAACAAAAGAAGGAGAAAACAAAACTGTTTGTTAAGTCTCCTAGTTTTGAAAAGGGTGAATCATCCTCATCAACGGACTCTTTTGCACGTAAAGTCAAATCTTCAACAGGTATGAAAAGGTTACAGAAAAAACAAGCATCTAAATCTTCTAATTCTCAAACTTCTTTTATGTCAGATAACGTTGTGAACGGGTCGAGAAAACAAGTGTGGCGAAAGAAGCAAAGAGAAGAGAAAAACAAGATTATAAAACAAGAATGGCGCGTGAAAGAAAAAATTGTTACAGATAGAAACAGCAAAATTGAACATTCTGTCTGTAATAATGATAAAATTGTTAATAATTCTTGTATTAAGTTTTCAAGATCGAAATTAATTGCTTTGAATTCTTATGTTTGTAAGTCTGAAACTGTGAAATATAATAAGCTTTTGTATGGCAACCAAAGAAAAAGGACCCATTGTATGAACAGAAAAAGGATCCACAGATTGTACAAAAGTGGATACC
This sequence comes from Centrapalus pauciflorus, assembly GCA_020465985.1. Taxonomy (NCBI): domain Eukaryota; kingdom Viridiplantae; phylum Streptophyta; class Magnoliopsida; order Asterales; family Asteraceae; genus Centrapalus; species Centrapalus pauciflorus. The sequence goes on along the minus strand of JAANYP010002414.1, from coordinate 64,645 downwards.
CAAAAGAACAGTTCAAAAATGGGTACCTAAAATAAATTCAAACGATAAGCCTAAAGCCATATCAGTTAGAAAAACAAATGATACTATGCATGTTTTACCTAAAACTAAAGTACCCAACTACAAGTGGGTACCTCATGTGCTATTACGTTTTATAGGTAAACCATGTCTGGTACCTTGATTCGGGATGCTCCAAACATATGACCGGACAACGAGACACACTCACGGACTTTGTAGAAAAGTTCTGTGGGACGGTAAGATTTGGAAACGATCAGTTTTGTCCAATTAAGGGATACGGAAGTCTGAAGTATGACAAAATCACAATCCAAAAGGTCTTTTATGTTGACAGTCTTGGTCATAATCTATTCAGTATTGGACAACTGTGTGATAAGGGGTTAGAAGTCAACTTCAAAGCCAATCGGTGCAGCATCAGATCAGCACAAGGAAAAGAAATTCTAGCAGGAAACAGGAAAACAAATCTATACTCCATTGATTTAGCCTCGATCAATCTGAAGAAAGATGTCTGCTTATTGTCAAAAGCAACATCTAAAACAGCATGGCTGTGGCATCGTCGCCTTTCACATCTAAATTTCAATGAACTGACCAACCTAGCAAAAGGAGGGTTAGTTAAAGGGCTGCCGGCGCTTAAATTTCAAAAAGAGCAACTATGCGCGGCATGTGAAAAAGGAAAGATGACAAAAGCCACACACAAATCCAAAACAGCACACTCATCCACAAGAGCACTAGAGTTACTGCATATGGATTTGTGTGGACCAATGAGAGTACAAAGTATAAATAAGAAAAGATATGTATTGGTGATAGTTGATGACTATTCACGATACACATGGGTGTTTTTCCTGAAATCCAAATCAGATGCAACCGAATCTATTATCGACTTCATCCGAAAAATACAAGTAAAGTTGCAACTCACCATTCAGACAATTCGCTCAGACAATGGAACAGAGTTCAAGAACAAATCATTAGACTCGTTCTTAAATTGTTTCATTTGAACACAGGGATGAACCACACGATCTATCCGAAAGTCACTTGGACTTGATGGATATTGAAACAAGTGCACAACTGCCTGTGTGTACGACTTCATTTGAATCACAAAGTCTAGATCCTATACAATTTAGGACACTTGAGTCAACTTCATTCGTTGAAGTGAGTGTGGCTGAACTTAGTGTTCCCACCGGAACACCCTTAGTAACGGAAGCATTTGTTGCTCCGTCACTTGAAGAGGGTGGAAGTCCAGTCAGAGAAACGCCAATAACAACTCTGAGCACTGGCCACGCAGAAGTTCTTTATACAAGTTCGACTGCTGTGACAACTGGAAGTCTTAGTGACCCAGTGGTGAATTTATCCCCTTTTGTAACTGAATCTACCTTGAAAAATGTGTTAAATGAAGTTGTTTCTGGAGTAAACATGCACGTATCTAATCAACTGGCAGAGGTAATGGCTCAAATGACCAACATTCAGAAGTTCTTGAAGGGAAAGGATGTTGCGGAGGAGTCAGTTAAGAAAAATGAATCAAAACAAGCAATAGAAGAGTTGAAGGAAGAGTTGAAAGATTTTGTTTTTGATCAATTTGACGAGATGAGAGAACGCATGATCAGTTTGGAAAATACAGTGGTAACGGCATTAGGTAATCTGTCTGAACGAGTAGCTACAGTGGAAGAGACCTGCAAGGCTCAAGCTTCCTCATCAAAGAGGAAACATGATGAGCATGATGAAGACTCCGATGATGCTCCTCATGAGGGGGAGAAGAGGAGAAAGCTTGATGAATAAATGTCTGGAGTATTAATGATAACATATCCAGAGAAGGAACAGGAAGCTCAAACCGGGGGATCTAAAGAATCTGCTGGTGAACAAAGAGAGCTGGGATTGATTCTTTATGAAGATGTTCCAGTTCCTTTGAACACTCAGTCAGATATTTATCAGTTCATTGAATATATTGATTCAGATGAAGATGATCAAGAGAAGGATAAAGAGCTAAATATTCAAGCAACAGGAGAAGAAAGAGAGGAGTACACTGAAGTGTCTGAAGATGACGACGCAATCGCTTTAACTGATGTTGATTTTAGAGCAGAAAGAATTGAGGAAGAAGAGGTGTTAGTTGAAGAAATAATAAAAGATGTTGAATCAACTCCAACGGTTGAAAAGCCTGAGGTAGTTGTACAAGTTAAAGAAGAGTTTGAAGACTTTCCTGTTGAGAGCAGTATGGCTCAAGATACAGTTGTTTTGAATGAAGTGGAAGTGATGGATAGATTCTTTAATGAATTTGTACTTGCTGATGAATCAAAGAAGCAACACCGATTGAGATTTCAAGCACAACAAGTGGTACAGAGGGAGATTCAAGATATGTTGACTCTGTTGAATAAGGATGAAATAAGTAAGAAAAAAGTGAAAATGCTTGAACTGCCAGAAAATAGGTCTGCTGAGTTTATAAGGAAAAGAAACAAGATGCCGTACATTGAAGACATTCTAGAGAAAAAGATTTTTTGTAAAAAGCAAGCTCCATGCTCATTTCTCAAGTTATTCCGAGTCTTAGAGCCGAATATGCCCAATCTGGTCAACTATGCCAGTTTCTTAAGAAATAAGACACAAGAGGTTGAGAAGGTGAAGAGCGACTTCAGGATAGTGGATCTGGTGATGATTGAAAAGGAAAGATTTGTTAAGATTTTTTATCCGAAGTTTACTGTAACCAGGTCTGATGGAAACACATATGTATTCACAGAAGCTGACATGTTCAACATGCACTTGGTCGATATTGAAGATCTTTTTGACGAACTGTGCAGGAATAAAAGGAATGAACATTGTATATTTGCGCTGAAGACATTGTTTCATTTTATGCATACCAAACTGGTATTAATGTCAGTGCAAGATCTACAGATTGGAGTTGAGAGAGGCATGAGGAAGATAAACATGATTGCACCTCACAGAGATATTAAATTTGCTGGTGAGCTTAAAGAGTTTCAAGTTATAATGGTGAAGCATCCAGCTGTCATGTACAAAGATAGAAATAAAAGGTTGAGAGCTATGAGAAGTGTTGAACTGAACAAGTTTTCTGATGGAACGTTAATTAAGGTGTTGAATGGTCTGAAAGGCAAGCTGGCTGCAGATCAAAAGAGGAAGACAAAGAAAGGAGCTTTATCAGTTAACGATCGAAAACTCATGGTCGAGTTTATTTCTAAAATTGAATGGAGGCTGTCAGATCGGAAAAGTATTAGAAGATTTGAACAGAAGCTGGGCTTGTCAACTTGAAGACTTTGCTACTTTCATCAAAGGGGGAGATTGTTAGAATATGTTTTTAATTGATGAAATATCAAAGTCTAGGTTGATTGTGTAATTTCCTTATAGTTTGTAAATTTGTATAAATAGTCATGTTGACTTTCAAAAATAGAAGAATCGGTCAGAAGATTATTTTGTACGCTTTCATTTCTGAGAACAGCAGCTCTGCACGAAGAATATTCCAGTTCATCATTGTGTATTCAACAAGATTTTCAATTGAATCATTTGGTTAGTGTTGATTAAATTCTGTGTTCATATTAATTGCATCTAAGTTGATTGAATTGGTAGAAACTATTTTTCACAAACATCCTAATTATACTTCCCCTCAAATAAACACCTATCCTTTTTCTTTTCTTTTTGAGATAAAGCTCTTGAACCTTTTAAGACTTTTAAGATACATACAAACCTGGATAAATTTGCGTCCCACTCAGTGAAGAACAATTCATATAGCAATTTGTCAGGATCATTAATTATTAAAGATGTACAAAGATAAGGAAATATTGAACTTTAATTTTGTGACACCCCTTAAATTTAAATAACAGATATTTTCTATAATAAAGGAGTTTCAAACATGGATTTTGAAATAGAATTATTTTAGACAATGTCTGATATTTAACTAGAAGGTGGATTCAGCATGCCAATATGTGATACTAAAAAATGAAAACGAGGTTCGTCTAAAGCTTTAGTAAAAATATCAGCTAGTTGGTATTCTGTGTCTACAAAATATAACTCAATTGTTCCCTTTTCTACCTGATCTTTAATAGAATGATACCTGAAATCTATATGTTTCGTTCGAGAGTGCTACACGGGATTACAAGAGATAGCAATCGCACTTCGAGAATCATAGTAGATTGGGATGTTGGTGAGCGAAAACCCATAATCACGTAATTGTGTTCCCATCCAAGGCACTTGAGAGCAACATCTTGCAGCTGCTACATACTCAGCTTCAGCTGTGGATGTTGAAACACAATTCTGCTTTTTGGAGGACCAACTCACCGGTCTGTCTCCCAAGAACTGTATTCCGCCTGATGTGCTCTTTCTATCAACTCTACAACCTTCAAAATCAGCACCTAAAAAGGCAGTAAGATCAAAATCGGTTCCCTTTGATACCAGAGACCAAGATCGGGTGTACCCTTAAGATAACGAAAAATGTGTTTTACTGCAAATAGGTGTGATTCTTTTGGGTTGGCCTGAAAACGAGCACAAAGGCATGTGGAAAACATTATATCAGGTCTACTAGCAGTCAATAAACAGTAAGGATCCAATCATCCCTCTGTAAGTTGTATTATCGACACTTTTCCTAGAAGGATCGGTGTCTAACTTACAGTTGGAAGCCATGGGAGTTGCGATACTCGCGCAAGAGTCTAACTTATACTTCTTGAGAATGTCAAGAGTATATTTCGACTGGTTCACAAAAATCCCATTTTCAAGTTGTTTGACTTGTAATCCGAGGAAAAAGTTCATTTCCCCCATCATACTCATCTCGAACCTGGACTCCATTAGGGATGAAAAATCCTTAAAGAAGTTACTGTCAGTAGATCCAAATATAATGTCGTAGACAAATAATTGAACTAGCATTATGTGCGGGCCTTCCCTTTTTGTGAACAATGTTGTGTCCACCACACCTTTGCTGAAACCAGCAGAGTTAAGAAAGTTAAAGAGACTGTCATACCATGCGTGAGGTGCTTGTTTCAAACCATAGAGGGCTTTGTCTAGCACATAAACATGGTCAGGTTTATGTGCATCAACAAATCCTTGTGGTTGTTCAACGTACACCTCTTCGTTAAGTTCACCGTTAAGAAAGGTTGTCTTGACGTCCATCTGGTACACTTTGAAGTCTTTGTGTGCAGCGTACGCCAAGAAGATTCTGATAGCTTCTATCTATGCAACTGGAGCGAAGGTCTCGTCATAATCTATCCCTTCTTGTTGTCGGTAGCCTTTGGCGACTAGTCTAGCTTTGTTTCTTATCACAATGTCGTTTTCATCTCGTTTGTTATTATGGAATCCACTTAGTTCTGATAATTGTTCGGTCTAAGGGCTTAGGAACTAACCGCCATACTCTGAGCTGTTCAAACTGGTTGAGCTCTTCTTGCATTGCAACAATCCAGTCCGGATCTTTCAAGGCTTCATCCACACGAGCAGGCTCTATCATACTAAGGAATGACGCAAAGAGACATTCATTAGCAGACGCCCTTCGGGTTTGGACACCGGTTGAAACATCACCAATGATTTGATCGGTTGGGTGACTTCGGGTCCATTTTGTCTCGTGTGGAAGGGGTGAACGAGTTGGAACCTCAGTGGTGAGTGTGGGAATGGACGATGATTCATGGTCAATGGTTTCAAGCGAAGGTACCACTGGTTCCGGTTCAGGTTCAATGTGCTCAGGTGAAGGAATGATGTTTGGCATAACGTGTGAGGGTATTTCTGGAGTAGATTCAGCTGCAGATGTATTAGTGGATGATGTTGATGGATGTGGATATGAAGTAGATGAAGAGGGATCAGATGGAATTTGTTGTGCAGTTGAATTGTTGGATGTATTAACTACAGACGAAGAAACATTAGCACTAGGACCAAAAAATTCTACATAAAAAGGATCAAATAAATTAACTAAATCAGAAGGAGAAAAAGAAGTAGATTGAGAAGAAGAGTCTCCAGGCATTGGTGTAATGCGTGGTCCTGAATGGTCAACATCGGGTGCCAGTTCAGCCATTTCATCAAATGTGACATGCACACTTTCATTGACTGTCCTGGTGCGAGTGTTGAATGCACGATATGCCTTCGAGTTGGATAAGTATCCAATGAAGATCGCTTCATCTGCCTTCTCATTGAATTTCCTGAGGTTGACACGGATTCGGTCCACAAGAATGGAGGTAGCTTTGAATAATTCAGCATTGTACGTGCAGCTTCCACAAGGGTACGGTTACGCCTTTTTACGACTCCATTTTGTTGAGGTGTTCTAGCAGCAGAATATTGATGTTGAATACCTTTGGATCGAAGGAATCCCTCTACTACCGAGTTCTTGAATTCCGTTCCGTTGTCAGATCGGATTGATTGAATGGACATCTGTTGTTGGGTTTCGACACTCTTATTAAATCGATGATTTCTTGAGCTGTCTCATCCTTGGATCGCAAGAATTTAACCCAGGTATATCGTGAATAGTCGTCAACGATAACCAACACATATCGCTTTCCATTTATGCTTTGAGTTCGCATTGGTCCGCATAAGTCCATAAGAAGTAACTCCAATACTCTCTTTGATGATGGTTTGGGTTTTGGTTTGTGAGATGATCTTTTCATCTTTCCCTTCTCACAAGCTCCACACAGATGGTCTTTTTCGTATCTCAGTTCTGGGAGTCCTTTCACCAGTTGTTAGCAGCCAACTTGTTGATGTTCTCAAAGTTTAAGTGAGATAGCCTACGATGCCACAACCAAGAGTCTTTTGACGAGGCTTTTGACAGAAGGCAGATGCTATCCTTAACCATAAGCTTAGCTACATCTATGGTGTAAAGGTTAGAGTTATGGCAACCAGATAATATTTCTTTACCATCCATACTTTCAACACTACAGTTCTTATCCCTAAATGTGACTTTTAATCCTTTATCGCAGAGCTGACCTATGCTAAACAGATTATGTGATAATCCCTCAACATAGTCAACATCCTTGATGACTAGATTATTTAACACTAAATCCCCGTATCCTTTTATGTGAGCATGGTGATTGTTCCCGAATTTGACTGTCCCACAATATTGTTCTACTATATTGGACAACAATTCTCTTTTCCCAGTCATGTGCTTGGAGCAACCCGAATCCATATACTAGATGGATGTTGACTGAAAACAAAGAATACATACAATGAAAATCTATAGGAATTTAAACAAATCCATCATAAAATAACATTCAAACTGTGTTCTGAACCGAGATGTTTAGAAAACTTTATGATTTTAGATCGGGTCCTGAGCTGTGTGCACAGAAGCCAAACGTGTCGGTTTAAGCACAACCGACAAGAAGAAGAACGAGTCCTAGCCTATGATAACCGGAAGCCAATTCAATGAAGTTCGGATTTTGATCTAAGGTAACCAAGAACCATCTGCATTAAGATCACACAACTTTGGGTACCCATCTTAAGATGGGTCATTTTGGGTTAGGAGTTCCAGATGAATATGGCACATTTGCAGTTTTGGGAACACAGATGCAGAGCCTTTTGGAATCCATTGATAATTGGATTTAACATGCTTAGGAACCTTAGGTGATGAAATTACCTTCGGTTTTTGACTTTTTGAGACTTATTTGACTTTTGCTTCGGATTTGGGCCTAGGCAAAGTACAAGTCTCATTTTTTGTGATGGTCGATGATGCAACATTTTTTATTTTCTTTTTACGAATTCCCTTAGCAGGATAAGGTACAAAAGCATTCATTTTAGGTACTTGACATCTAAAAGGAGTTGGACTTAATTTAAACAAGTCACTAAATGAATACTTCAAACAAGAAATAGAAATTGTTACATAATTACAATCATTGTTTTCAGAGATTACATGCACCATATCTCTAGAAACAAAATCATTTGGCATAACAGCCTTTTCACAAAAAAAAAGTTGTAAAATCTTGCATAGACGTTTCTGGCACTCTTCTCACATGATCTGTAGGAACAAAACAACGAGAGTCAGTACGCATGGAAGACTTAGATTTTTGAAAGTTTTTCTTTTTCTTGGTAAGTGGGTTTCTTAGAAGACTTGGATTGAATCTGAGTCTTCTTTGAAATCTTAGCTTTGAAAGGTTTTGAATACTCACCTTTAAAATTGATAGAAGATGTTTCAACATTAGCTTTACCTTTTTCAGACAACATGAGTGGGATTCTCATAGTGTGAGAAACTTTTGGTTCTTTTAAACTTTCTGAAACCATGTCAAATTTTTCTTTGTAGACAGTTTGTTCTACAGTTTGTTGAAAACTTTGGTTTACCAATTTTTCCTCACTCTTAAGAAGAGCTTCTTAATAATTAAGAGTTTTCTTCGAGTTGACTTTAATTCCTTTTCTAAAATTTTGATTTTTCGTTGAAGAACTTTTGTAGGAATGTAAAGATTAGGGATTGGCTTGACAGGATCAGTATTCAAATCTTCTGATGAATAAGTAGGTAAGAAGTCTTCCTCTGGAGTAGGTACTCTAGAAGAATAGCTTTCATTCAGTTCATCATATTTCAAAAATATTTCCTTTTCTTTATTTTCACTCCATTTCTCATCCTCTTGGGTTAAAATTTCTTCCGATGATTGATAACTGAAATATTTCAACCCAGTACCCATATATGTCATCTCATAAAAATAGGCAAAACTTGTTGAACTTTTTCCAAATACTTACGATTTTTAAAACCAATTCCTCGTTTGGAATGATAAAACCTAGTCTCTTTTGGTTGGCTTAAGTGAATAGTTTGTTTAATTTAACCCCGTTTTAGAAATTCATCATCTAGGGTCTTTATGCGAGAGTACAAACATATTCTTTCTTCTTCTATCATTTTATATTTTTCTAGACTATCTATGTTTTCCATACTTACAGTCTCTAACTGTTTTGAAAGAATAGATATTTCTGATTTTAAAGAGTTCTTTTCATTTGAAAGTCTATCCATACAAGATTCAACATATGTATTCCTATCCTGAACATCTACTTTTTCAATTAGCATCTGTTTTATGACATCATGATTAGTTAACCACTTCTTTTGATATAACTCAGATGATTATTTTAAAGTTTGGGCTAGATGTTCAGCCTTGACGCACTTTTCGGTTTCAGCATTTAATCTATGTTCTAGATCAAGTATATGTGTGTGCAAGTTACATTCACTATGTACAGATAAATTATTTACATGCTTTGGAATGTAAAAGGAATGTACCTCATGTGCCTCAGAATCTGAAGATGAGCATTCTAGATCCCCGGATCTGGGCATCAGACATGCTGGTGGATTTTGCTGTGTCTCCCCCTCAGCAGCATTGTCTGAATCTGAATCTGACGTTTTAGCATAGTCAGCCAATCCAATACGATCCGTGATGTAGCAATTCTTACCCTTGTCATCCTCTTCATCAATATCCTCATCATCCCAGTAGTCTTCTTGGGCAACTAGAGCCAAAGCATCAGTCCTCTTCTTAGCGGCCTCCAGCTTCCGCTTGTAATATCCAACTTCCCTTTCAAACTTGTTATTGCACTCCCGAGCAAAGTGGCCCGGTTCTCCGCATTTGTAGCATAGACGTTTTTCATTCCCTTTTGGTTCTTCGGATCTTGGCCTTTCATCTCTCCTTTCAACCGGCCTCTTGTCGGCACGGCGAGGTTCTCGGCTGTCATTTCTCCGGTTGTCTCTCCGATCATATTCCCTTCGATCATCTTGTCTCTCATCCCGACGATCCTCTCGACGATCATCCCGACGATAATCGCGTCTATCGTCTCGGAGATCATCCCTTCTATCGTCTCGCCTTTCATAGCGGCGGTCATCCCGATAGTCACGTCGCTCATCATAGCGCCGGTCATCTCTATCATCTCTTCTGTAGTCATCCCTCTTATCATCTCTGCGATATTCATCTCTCCTCTCATCACGTCTGTCATCCCGCCTATCAATCGAATACCTCCGCGGACTGGTGTCATAGCGAAGCTGATTATTAGTCTTATTGGAGAAACGTCTTTATAGGAGACGATTAGTCCACAAGGCAATCTGTTCTTGAATTAATGCTTCTTCTTCATCATAAGGTTCTCGCGGGGGTGAAGCATATCGGTACTGGGATGAGGAGGAACCCTGAGCATAGGGTGCAGGAGATAGGTTGGTGTTGGAGATAAGTGCCAGTAAATTTGCTGGTTTGATGCCCGTGTTTGCAGATAGTAAAAGGGATGCTAGCTTATTAGCCATTTGCTTTTGTTGGTCGACATCTCCCTGATACTTTTTCAGCTCCTAGAAAACTACATTAATGGACACATTGGGAATGTCCAACACTCGTCTAGTGGCCCGGCATGCAACTTGCCATTCAGGGGCTAAGGAAGCAAAGATTTGGATGTTGATGTTATCCTTGTCTTTCTTAATGTGCAGTTTGATTAGCTCGTTCAGTACTGCACAGAATCTGGTGAACGTGGCCTGTAGTGACTCCCCGTCTTTTGCCCTGAACTTAGTGAACTTGTCCTTTGCCTCCTCAATCTTAGCTCGGTTGTCTAAATCAGCCCCCAACATTTGAACTTCCAGTTCATCCCACATTTCCTTTGCAGACATCTTGCTGTCAACACCGATAAGGATATCAGTGGGAAGGGCTTGATAGATTAGATATTCGGCCATTTTGTCTGCATGTTGCCTGTCTCTTTCTGCCTCATTCGTAGGTCGTTCAACTTTCGATACGAGATTTACAGATATGGATTGGAGCATAAGATGACAGGGCCCTCAGAAATGGATTGGAGCATAAGATTGCCATTGGGTTGCATACCGACGAATTTGAGAAATCTGGACTTCCACTGCTCGTATTCATCAGGATATAGAACAGGTGGTTTGTTCTCAGATCCTAGGACAAGTGCCTCACAAGACATGGTTGATAGTGCTGATATGAAAGAATGAGATCTTGAAGGTGGACACTGAATTCGGATTAGCAGGAATTTGGATGAACAGTAATTCGGATGATACGAAGTTTGGATGAACAGTTGATCTCGGATGGTCTGAACTTCGGATGAACAGTTGACCTCGGATGGTCTGAACTTCGGATGAACAGTGGAGTTCTGATGCACCAAACTTCAGATGAACAGTGAAATAAGGGATGGACCAAATTCTGATCTGGATGGACTCGGATGGACTGAAATTCGGATGGACCGGATTTCGGATGAACTGTGTAAAGTTCGGATGGACACTTAGAAAAAATTTCAACTGAAGATACCGAATTCGGATGGGGTCCGAAGTTCGGATGGTCCGAGATGAAATTTAAAATGAAAGCACAATGAAAGTGCTTTAAAAATATTGTATCTGAACTTCGGTTGGTCCGAAGTTCGGATGGGTCCGAAGTGTGGTCCGAATTGGGATAAACTATGGTCCGAAATCAACCGAAATATGGTCCGAAGTGGACCGAATTGAGGTCCGAGGTGGTCAGAAGCGAGGTCCGAAATTCAACAATTATGATATTTTCAGAATATTTCCAGAATTAAAACTAGCATATTTGGCCTAAAAATTATTTCTAAATGATTGGAAAATTATTTTAAACACTTTTAAGTACTTAAAATAAACCAAAACACCTAAAAATCTATTAAAATTGGACCAAAACCAAAGAAAAACCCAGATTTTTTTAGAATGTTAATAAGATTTAAAGAGACGGAAACACGTAATGATTGAACCTAAACAGCTCTAAATCACTATTGGATGAATACTAGATCATTATATGAAGAAGAAACACGAAAAACAGAAATATTTAGGAGGAAAAAAGATCAAACCGTGGGATTTTTAGGATGAACTTGAAGAACAGCAGCAGAAAATCCGAATGAATGCAGTTTAAATCCACAACTTGTCTCTGATACCAATTGTTATTAATGATTTCCCGTAATAATCAGCACTCGTATATGATTTCACACAATATTCATGCAAACAGAATATGAAACTCAATGATTGAAGAATGATTATGAAAAAGACACACAGAGAATGTTTCTCAAAATGGCGGCTGCAATAATATCCGTGTATTCTCAATTATGTCACCAAACCCTAGGTGACCTAACTTTACAAAGGAATTAAAAGCAAGTTTCCCTAAATTACAATTTGGCCCCCTCTACTTGTATAATAAAGAAACAACTTAAAAAAAGTCTAGAAAAATATTACAAGAAAATAAACTAATAAAATTTATTAGAAAGGAAAGCCACAAGATCGAAACTAAATATCTAACTGTTTTCATTGAGGCTATCAGATAATTCAGATTACTTGTAAAGTCTGGTTTTTATTTGGATTTATTTGAGACTTTTGTGGTACCGTCTTTTAGACAAAATTTAATTTCTACTTCTGTACAAATCTGGTTTTTATTGTTAATAAGGAAATGGAAAACTAAATCTTCATCAAAATTTCAAATTCATTGGTGCCGGTACATTAATTGATAATTTATATATGCTTGATGTTGTTGGTTCTTATAAAGAAATGTTACAAACAAGCTCACTTGGTGCAAACGAAAATTAAAAGAAAATACTACAACCTTATGGCACAAGCGATTAGGACACATCACCAAAGAGAGAATTCAGAGGCTAGTGTCAGGTGGGATTCTTGACCCACTTGATATACAAGATTTTTGAAGTTTGTATTGAATGTATCAATGGTAAACAAATAAACAATAGAAAGTTAGGTGCCAATAGAGCTAAAGATGTTCTAGAACTAATACATACCGATATATGTGGACCATTCCCTACAGCTGCATGGAACGATCAACAGTATTTTATTACGTTCATAGATGATTATTCTCGATATGGTTACCTATTTATGATTCATGAAAATTCACAATCATTGGACGTTTTCAAGTCTTTCAAAGCTAAAGTTGTACTTAAAATTGGAAAGAAAATTAAGGTTGTCAAATCTGACCGTGGGGGTGAATACTACAGAAGATATGATGGATCAGGAACAACGTCTAGGACCCTTTGCATTTTCCTCAATGAGTGAGGAATCATTCCGCAGTACACCATGCTAGGGAAACCTAATATGAATGGTGTAACAGAACGAAGAAATGGGACTCTTAAAGATATGGTAAGAAGCATGATCAGCCATTCTTCTTTGCCAGATTCACTATGGGGAGAAGTTTAGAAACAGCAGTTTACATATTGAATTGGGTGCCTAGCAAAGCAGTTCTCAAAATCTCATAGGAGCTTTGGACTAATAAAAAACCAAGAATTAAGCACCTACACATATGGGGATGTCCAGCTGAGGCCAGGCCTTATAGGCCTTATGAAGGAAAGTTGGATGTAAGAACAGTGAGCTGTTATTTTGTTGGTAACCCTAAATTTTCTCGAGGTTACAAATTTTATAATCCCACATCTAAATTATTCTTTGAGACGGGAAATGCAAGGTTCCTTGAGGATGTTAAGTTTGGAAGAGAATAGAACATAAGAGGAGTTGTCTTTGAAGAAGACTCGACTGTTGTTAATGACCAATGTCCTATAACTATAGTCGTTCAAGATAATGTGCATGATAACATTGATAATGTTATCGCAAACCCTGACAACACTCAAGTTCTCTCTCAAGCACCAACTACAAATGTTGGTACACCCTGTGTGACGATAGCAGTCTAATCGATCTAACATTGTGGTTTAAGTAATATTCAACATTGTGGTTAAACGAGTGCTTGATATATGTGTTTATATATGTTTAATAGTAATTGATTGTATGTTTGAACTTGATGTAACATATTACAAGAAGTTCAAACATAAAGATCAAAGATTAATTCAAGCATAAGTAAAAACATAAGTTTCAACACTTAGGTTTTTGAGTAAATGAGTTAGATTCGAATCAGTTAAGGCTTGGCATTCGAATCTGTGATAGATTCGAATGTAGCCATAGATTCGAATGAAGACCAGATTCAAGAGTGTCTTTGTGGACAGACTCGAATGGGCCTTGGGCCAGATTCGAGTTTGGCCCACAACAGACTCGAATCAGGGTCTATAATTAGGGATAGACTCGAGATATTATCAGACTTTTGGCAGAATTCGTGAGGGATTAAGCATAAAGCGATCTCGAGTTTATCAGCTAGGTGAGTGCAGTTTCGGAGAGAATTAGCTCGTAGGATCGTTCGTGTGTCGTTCGTTCAGCGTCTAATAGTCTCCGTGTTTCGTAGTTGAGAGTTGTCCGTCTACCCTTTAACGAGGATTCCGCACTCGTTGACGGCTCCGCGTCTAGATAGATCTCGTATAGTGGTAGACCTTACAACAGATCAACCCAAACAACCTCAAGAAGTGCCATTAAGGAGATCCACAAGAGAAAGGAGTGCAATTTCATATGATTATATATTGTTTCTCCTTGAACATGAGGAATGTATTGGCTTAACAGATATTAATGATCCAATCAATTATAAGGAAGCCATGCAATGTCCTAACTCTCAATTATGGATCAATTCCATGAATGATGAGATTAAGTCTATGAAAGACAATTACGTTTGGGATCTTGTCGAATTGCCTAAAGGTGTTGATCCAATTGGTTGTAAATGGTACTATAAACCAAGAAGGATTCAAAGGGTAATATTGAAATATATAAAGCTCGTCTAGTCGCAAAAGACTACACTCAAAAGAAAGGCAGAGATTATAAAGAGACTTTTTCTCTGGAATCTTCGAAGGACTCTTTTAGAACGATAATGTCACTATTAGCTCACTTTGATCTCGAGCTACATCAGATGGATGTTAGTACAGCGTTTCTCAATAGTGACATTGAGGAAACGATCTACATGAAGCAACCTAAAGCTTTTGAATCTGGAAATCGAAAGTCTATGGTGTGCAAGTTAAAGAAATCCATCTATGGATTGAAACAAGCTTCCCGTCAATGGTATCGCAGGAATTCAAATACTTAAAAATCGCTCTCAATGTATCCTTGGATTATAGCAAAATAACTATATCAATAATGTTTTGAGTATATTTGGCATGAAAGATTGTAAACCAGGAGAAGACAAGTTAAGTCTCAAACAGTGTCCCAAGAATGATTTTGAAAGGAATAAGATGAAAAAAATTCCTTTTCTCTCATCAGTGGGAAGTCTATCGTGTCCTCAGACTTGCACACGTCCTGACATAGTATTTATAGTGGGAGTCTTGGGTAGATATTCAAGTAATCCAGGAATGGATCATTGGAAGGCAATTAAGCGTGTAATGCACTATTTACAAAGAACAAAGGATTACATGCTCACATATCGGAGATCAGATAATTTGGAGATCAATGGATTTTCTGACTCTGATTTTGCCGGATGTCAAGATAGCAGTCGCTCTACCTCAGGTTACATCTTTATGTTAACAGGAGGAGCTGTCTCATGGAAGTCTATTAAACAGATCTGGTAGCTCCTTCTATAATGGCTGCAAAGTTCATTGTTTTTTAGGCATCCAATCAAGCATTGTGGCTGCGAATATTTATCACAAGATTACGTATAGTGGATGGCACTGAAAGACCATTAAAGATTTATTGTGATAATAAGTCAACAGTACTTTACTCTAACAATAACTGGAGCTCAACAAAGTCAAAATTCATCGACATTAAGTTTCTGGTTGTTAACGAAAGTGTTCAGGACAAACAGAGTCACATTGAACATATAAGAACAGATTCTATGTCGAGACTTATAATTTTACAAAGTCTCAGAGTTCTTTTCACTCTACACATGCTCACTCTGAGACTTAAAAGTCTTAGATTTCTTTTCACTCTACAAAGTCGACATTCACACACCAACACATAGATTAGAGTCTCGGAGTCATGATGCATACTTCTACACTTACACTTAATTAATTTCAATGGATATATGTATGTTCTACGTTGTTGTTGCTGTCAATTTCTTTCCCACTCTGAGATTTTATAAATGTCAGAGTCATTATGTTTCCCCTTACTTACACTTAGTTATTTAAGAAGAAGGGTTGCAGCTATGAGACTTTTGTTTAGGCCACACTCTGAGACTTTTAAAGTCTCAGAGTCTCTCTATTTTTCATGCAACAAAAGTCTCATAATTCCTATTTATTCCAAACACACACACGGAATTCATAGGGAAAACAACATATTAATAAGTTTCAGAGTTTTGATTTCAATTTTGGAATTAAACTCTCAAAATGTTCATATCATCAAGTGAACATATAACAAGAACATGCATGTGATTTATTTCAAATTTACAACACTAATTATTGTCTAATTTTGATGAAATTGAAATCAATTGAAGCTTATATGAATTTCCAGAAACCAAACATATATTTATGAGTTGCAAACATTGAAATTACCTTGAATCTTGATATAAACCATGATGTTGATGCTTGCTTTATGATTCTTGAATTTGTTTTCAATTTGTGATGAACTTTTGATGAACCGTGGGTTTAGAGAGAGAGAGTAGGTGAATTTCAATTTTCTTTGCAATTTTGTAGAATGAGCAGATACAAGGAATATTGGGGATTTTATATATCCTAAGTTTGAGTTTTCACATTTTGGCCCCAAAGTTATATTTATTTCTATTTTATCAAACTAGTTTACGACCCACGTATTACGTGGATTATTCTAAAAACAAAATTTTATATGTAACATAATGTTTATATATTTTATTACATGAAATAAAATATTATCGAATATGTCTTTTATATAAATAATTTTTTATATGACTTTAAAATGTTATGAAATATGTCTTTAATTGATTTTAAATCTTCTTATATTAAATTTAAATTTAGAAAGATATGATTTTCATAGTATTTGTTATTCCTAGAATATAATTGGTCACATGCAATTTATTTAATTGGTCATATGTCATCACATATGACATCACGAGAAATAAGTAAATTATTTATTTGCTTTTAAGACATGTAACATTTAATTTTAAATTTAAAAATAAAAAAATTGTTTTATAAATCAATTATATAATTATAGACAAAATGTTTTAGGTAAATTAGATGTTATATTAGGAAGTATTTAAAATCATTTAATTATATTAGTAATATTTTAGTTTCTTGATAAAACAATTATATAAGTTAATTGAAAAAGTTATATTAGGCAAAATGGGCGGGAAAACAAAAATTAGAAGAGCTCAGGGAATGACACGTGTCACAAATTATCTTGCTTTATTAATATATATAGATTGGCCTCCAAACTTATATTTCTTTCTTTTCTTTAAACTTAACATAACAATACATATAGTTAACATATATATATATATATATATATATATATATATATATATATATATATATATATATATATATATATATATATATATATATATATCTTAAATAATATTACAAAGCAAATAATGTAATTAAATTACATTATTAAGGCAAAAACAGAAATTAAAACACTAGGTTGTTACACATTCCAAGTATGATTATAAACACCTTTGAATGATTCCTACATGTATTTTCGGATTCAAAAGTGATACCCTCTGAATTTTCTTTTGATTGTTTGTTAATGGTGTTTCCTAGGGAATAAGAAGATGGTGATGCTGGGTCCGTTGAAGTTAAAGAAAACAGATTGTATAGAATTTATAACCAATGTATTTGATGATTATATTGGTACATGAATAATAATGTAAGGGTGGAGGAAGTTAGTTTATGAAGAATACATCTAGATGGATGAAGAAGATTGTTGTTGATAGCCTTCCAAAACCCACTGATTTCCAAATCAACCTCCAGAAAGTTTGGATGTTTTGCTCACTTATTATGTTTTTCTTTTTCTTTTACTGGTTTCTTGTTTGTGTATGGAAGAAAGCAGAAGTGAGTGATATAAAAAAAAAAGATAAGGAAATAAGTCAAATGGGTGGAGGGATGGAGACAAATTTTGTAAGCTCCTATTCATGTAAAGTTACTTTCTCACACACCCAAGTCAACTTCTTTATTCCTTTTTTTTTATTTTAGTATTATTTTAATTTTATTATTTTTAATATTATTATTTGGTTCAACAAAAATTTACATTAAATTTGGTTTCATTATTTTAAAGTATCATTTCATCAATGTTGGATTGTTTTAAGTTCTAGTTTCGTATTGCAAGAGTTAAATTCATATTTAACAATAATAAAAGGATAACATGTCAATTCTCATATTTAAATATTTATATAAAAACACGGATGTTACAGCACAAATCACTGATTCAGAATGTCCTTTCGGTTGTCGTTACCCATTCTAACGCAGCAAAAGCATCTCCCAACCCGTCGAGTTCTACTGTCCCATTTCTTTTAAAGTCTTTAAACCTACAACCCCTAGGCTTACTGGGTGACCAGTGTTGTCATCCTGGTCCTCTTCATCACCATGTATATTTTTCTTATTCTTTCTGTTATCTTCCTTTTGTTTAGCTTCGACCTAATCTCAAGCACGAAACTGTTATTGGATCATTTGATTCTGTTCAACAAATATGGATTGCATCATTTGCATCATCTCCTGTGGACTTATTCCTTCTCCAAACAATTTATGAAATTTAAAATATATAACTTGTTTAGTATACACATTACTTCTTTAAGTACACCACCCGTTGTCCCGTATGATAAGTTAACTTCCTATAATTACTAAATTGTATCCTATTTTAGTTCAGATGATTACTTATCATCACTACAATGTCATCACCTATGTTTGAGACCAAGTCCTCACGGACACTTGAAATATTAAACTACTACTTTGATACCATACCAGGTGACACCCTTGTCACATTACAACATACACGTCACCCAGGATTAATACAACCAAACAAAATTATTACGTTAATCCCGTAACAAGCCTTAAACAGTACATGAAATTTGAACTGAATAATTTAAATGAAGTCATATACTGATTTAGCTTCTACATACTCAGTATATTACAACCACCCAATAGATCCCAATGGGAACTTAATTATTCAGTTACCAATAGTGAGTAGTATATCCTTCAAATAACTTCAATAGTTGATCTAGCTAGAAGGTCCAGCATCGAATTTTTCCTTTTTTTTAAAAACAATATACAACTAACGGGTGAGCGATGGTTAGTGAGAACAAAGATATCATATTCCACAAGTATTTATGTAGCACATATGAGTCACACCAATGACACACGTTGGCACAGAACAAGTAAATCAATTGAGGTAGAAACTATCATATGGGATGCTATACCTGCCTTTCGGTACCTTAGAGGGATCAGCACAAGGTCATATAGTCTCGGAAGCATCGAATTACCATTTATAACTTGAAAGTCCATCACGTTGATGCACAACAAAGAAACAAAACATGTAATGACATGTATGCAAGCAACAATGTGCATCAAAATATACGCAAGTTAGTAGAGTACCAAATGAATATGAATCAACATGCCTCAATGACTGGACAACTAACATAAAACAAATGCAGACACATAAATCTAAGTACTCATAGTGGGTGCGTTATTTAACTTCACTTTCATTATTATCTCTCATTGGGATTTCAACCGGAACCATAATTTATCAGCAAATGTTTCTTAACTCAATTACACAACCCCAATGTGTGTTTAACAACCCCACAAGGGACCTTGTAACATCAGATTTGTTTGCAATTCATCAATTTTATAATCAAATTTCATCTAAACATAAACCATATAAAGTCAAGTGTCCAACTTCGGATTCTCCATCTGAAGTTCGAATCCCATTTAATCAAAACTAATAGTTCAATAAATACTTGTCCTAACTTGATACAAAGTTCGGGTCTCATTTTTTTAGAAGTTTGGTTCCCAGTTAACTTAATCAGATTATTGTCCATAGTTTCCCTTAAATTGATCCGAAGTTTGGATCTCCTATGATCCGAAGTTCGGATGCCTTACTTTCAATAGTTAAGTTGGTTCATCACATGATCCGAGTTTCGGATCGTATTCCATCCGAAGTTGGGATGTCCCCTTTATCCGAAGTTCATACTTGTATTTTACAAAACTTTTGAAAGTTTACATTTGAAGGGGCTTTGATCCAAAATTTATATAAATCACTATACAGCCACATATTATACTTGTACAACTTATATCAAATATATATTAAGCATTTCTAATGTGTTGCACACACACACATACACACACACACACACTAGAACACACACAAAACTTTGATTTTCATACTTAGGAGCTAAATCTAATGCTAAAACTTTATATACAGCTTGTATATGTCTCGATTTTAACTTTTAACTAACATTTATAACATGCAATCATAATTTCAAGATAATCTATCTCATATGGTTCATATAAAACTGAACCCAAAAACCCCAAATTCGTGTGTTTAAATGATTCTTACCCCAATTTGATGCTTGTAGTAGTATCAGTTGCTTCCAAACAAGTAAATACTTGGATTTTAAACCTTGATTTTAACAAATTTTCGTTCTTGAATTTCTAGAGAGAGAGAGAGAGAGAGAGAGTGAGTGAGAAGGCGAGCAGTTTTAAAAATGAGCCTTGAAAGACAAGAGTTTTTTATTCTCCAAGTTGCTAAAATTACACAAGTAATCCTTGTAGTTGATCCTTTTCTTTAAATAACTTTAAAATTTACTATTTTGACCACTAAACATTATAAATATTATATTACAATTTATAAAACATACAACTATAGTTCCATAATTATTTGTAATAAAACAATTGTAGTTCCCAAAAGGAATCCCAAGTTGAACTGAACATGCATGCATGAAAAATACACTTTGCTTTGCACTCACGTTCTCTGTTTGTGAATATCTCCCTTCCTTTTTCTTTCCTTGGAAGATTATCTTTTATATACATATACAGAATCCCAAAGAAGCTTCTTTATTGGTTGTAGAGAAAGCGAATATTTCTTGTAATGGGACAAATTTTCTTTTCTGCACCAAGACAAATCTGACAAAGTAGTTTTGTCTTCTTACTGCAGAATCTTTGTCTTTACCTTTTTGTCACCCCAAAATGAAATGTCAACTAATGACTTTTATTCTTCCTTGTAAAGCTATTTTGGTATAAGAAATGGTCTGTCACCCATTTCAGATATCCCTTTTGTCTTCATGCTTCAGAACAACTTTGGCAGATACTTAGCAGATCTTATTTTCCACAGTGTCTTGAATTTGTAGACTGATCTCAACATTCAAAACGTTACATGAAGATATGGAAACATATTTCATGAAGTGTTAAATCTATGCCTAACAACAACCAACTTTCCTTGAACTTTATTTCCACTTATATATATATATATATATATATATATATATATATATATATATATATATATATATATATTATGTGTGTGTGTGTGTGTGTGTGTGTGTGTGTGTGTGTGTGTGTGTGTGTGTGTGTGTGTGTGTGTGTGTGTGTGTGTGTAAGGTTGTAATCATTGCAGAACCTTAATTTAGTGTAGAACTATATAACCAATCTACACCATAGAATTATCATATAACACTAAGGATAATATGGTAAATATGCAATTAACATTAAATTAAGGGTAGCCCTTCAAGTTTGACTACTAATTTTGACCATTATTTTGACTATTTTAATATTGAATGTGTATGCAGTATTGCATATATAATATATAATATTACTTCGACGTTGAATATGCGATATAAACTTTTATTCGACATTGAATGATTCCGATATGATATATTGAATGATCGTCCGTGTATTTTTTTTTTTTACAAAAAAAAACACGTAAATTTTTTCGAAAAATATATATCATGACCGGTGTCATTAAATTAAGAGTAATCCACCAAGTTTGACTACTAATTTTGACCACTATTTTGACTTTTATTTAATATTGAATGTATATGCAGTGTTGCATATATGTAACATCGTAGTACTTCGACGTTGAAATTATGATATAATCTGTTACTTAAACATTGGTTCTTTTTTTCTATACTAAATTTAGGTTTTGCAATGATCTCATATATATATATATATATATACACACACACACACACACACACGCGTTAATAATCCAACTTGAGTACATTAATTACATAATTAAACTAATTAACCAAAATTTACACTAATTAAAATCCTAGAATGTTACATTTATATATTTTATTACAATAAACAAAGACTTATAAAATATATATTTTTTTACTAATATTGTGTTATTTTTGCTTTTTTGAAAATATTTAATATATTTTAACTTGCAAAATGGATCTATGTATCATAAAGAGATTCATCGTTCCTAACCCTGCTTCAAGTTAATTGTTATTTGAACAAGTAATGGTCCGAGTGAGAATAACATTTCTCTCCTGCATGTCCACGGAGTTTTGAAAAATCCAAACATGTCTCCATGTCTATTTTTAACGTATTTTAATAAATTTATAAGATAGTTAGATATATTGATAAATACAGATAAAATTTAGAGTTGGATCAGACGAAGACATAAAGTACTTTTAAATAAGAATGTTCTTGAAAATTATGAGAATGTTCATTTATATAATATGCATTTATATTTTATATTAGTGTTTATGTTACACGTGATTTCACGTATTTAGAAGTTATGAATGTTTATGAAATTTAAAAATCATGTTCGTTTTATTAATTTAAACATATTTATAAAACAAATTTTTAAAAAGTACTTTTAAACATAGTAATTATTGATTTTTAGGTGCATAGATTTGAAATGATACTTGAAAGTATTATATTTACTAGTAAGTTCGTGGGGTCTTGAAATTGACCAAGAGTTTTGTGGTCAACGGTCGACGGCGTTTCCACCGGGCTAACCTTGTGTGGCTGTCGTTTGCCTCGTCATCGGTTTACTTGAAAAACATGTAATATAAAGGGTTTATTATCATCAAATAAACCAAAGTGTGTCCATGTTTTCTACGTTTTCGTCCCTTCATGTTATTTTTTTTTTCATAAAAGTCCTCTATTCTTTTTGATTTAGTGAAAAATGAATATTAGAACCCGGTTTTTCAATCTCTAAAAACCCGGTTTAATAATTAAAACTGGGGTCTGATGGTCAAATTTCACAAAACTATAAAAAATAACATTAAGGGACGAAAACGCAAAAATCGTGAAAACATGTTGTTTTTTTCGTAATAAACCTTAATATAAATGTTTAGAATATTTATAAGCTTTTTTTGTAATAGAATTAGATTAAGATCATACAATATCAACATAATTTTTCAAATGAATTAATATGAAGCATGAATTTTTTTACACATATGATACATATACTTTAGTTTTTTATATATGAATATTTAGAGTCACTTATTCATATCAATAGAGTCGAGTTGAGTAGAGATGTATCATATTGAAATGGAAAACTAAAGTACATGAAACATGTGTAAAAAAAAAGTTCATGTATCATATTCTACATTTAGAAAAAGTATGTCATTATAATAAATTTATGTATATTATCATACCTATAAGGTTAACCACATATTCATGCACCGACGTTTTCATCTTTTTTTTTATCAATTTAAGCAACAAAATCACTTTTAGTATAATTTAAAACGTTTGAACTTGTTATTAAAAAATTAAAAAAATATTATTTATTAGCAACTAATGCAATGAAACATTTTTAACACGAATTACGTAATAATGTTTGAATTTCTTATAAAAACATGCAACATTTAATTTACATATTCTCATGGTCATCTATTAATTTATTGTAAATCATTAAAAGATCTAGGTTAACATATCCATGCTTACAAAAAATTCACATAGCCACCTACAAGCCCTTAATAATATAAGATTTCACCGCAAATTTATTTGTGTTCCATTACAATTATTTTCGTAGCAAGTTTTGATGCAATCTAGCTTTATTACGACTAGGGATAATAGTGGGCCGGATTGAAAATATTTTATCTTTGTTTTACTTTTTTTGAAAAATTTATAATCATTTTTACACTATCATTTATTTTGTACAAACATTTGGAAGTTTTTATAATCATAGGGGCTCTTTGTAAATTTTTACACGTGCCCTTTATGGTCATTATATGTTTACTACTGTTTGTGTGGGTAAAATATTTATATACATATATGGAAAACTCTGAAAAGTCTGTTGAAAAAAGTAAAGTTTCATATTTCTCTGAGCTTGTAGGCGTTGACCTATGAATGAGACAAAGAAGAAAAACAGCATGCAAAATGGAGGCGCGCAGAAGACCTTACTGGTTCCCAGAGCTGTCCATAGTACAGGGGAAAACCTTTTACCCGGACCATGGGAGGTTTTCTGTCTTGTAGCGTAAGCCAATTAGAATCAGGCAAGGAAGATATAAATATCCTTCCATTCTTCATAAACAAGGTAAGCACCAGAAATACACTAAGTTCCTTATTTTCACTCTCTCGTTGATTACCTGTAACCTTGCCCTACGTTACCCATATTATGTCTGACTTGAGCGTCGGAGATACCTCACAGGGGTTCTCCCCCTGTGTTGCACACTGACCTCTTCTGTTGTATTTCAGTTATAAGGGGATTTAGACGACCTGAAGCTGGAAGGAAGAACTACGTCTAAATAAATTCAAGGTGTATATAGCAAAAGGGAAAATACGTTCAAACAAATGGTGCCATCCGTGGGACCGGCATAGCCATCGTTCGCTCTTACTTCTTTGTTTTTGATTTGGTAATTTCTCGAACCTGTTGTTGATGTACACTCTGAGAAAATTGTAATATGCTGGAAAAATGAATGGCTAAACTCTACAACATAGCCTAAAGTTGTAAGTCAGAGCCTATCGGTAAGAACCTTTCTAACCATGCATGTTGGAGCATTGGACGCAACAAACTATCATGTTCCATGATTTCTTTCATCTCTACTTGGTATCCAGGTTTTATTGTTTATTCCACTCTCTTACATATTCGTATCTATTAAATCTCTATATGGTTGTGAAAGTGTTAAACCACCTATTTACTGTTGAACTTATTCAGTGATTGATCTTCTTGTTAATTTGAAAACAAGATATAATAGCAATAATTTATGGTTCCAGATCTATATTATGAATTTTGACAATACTTTAGTGGGTCAGAAGTCCGGAAGTCAGACTTCCAGTGGCTTTCGCCTTCCAAGTCTGAATGACTCATCTTAGATATGTCTTTATTAAAGAAAAATATAAAAATAAAAGAAAGAAAGATAATAGCTTATTTGAAAAGTGACAAACTAGATATTTTTACATAAGATGGAAATGAACAAAAGATTTCTTTTACAAAAGTAAAGTGGTGAAACAAAAATAAAGTGATGAAGAGACCACTAAATGTTAAAGTTGTAAATCTAAAAGGGATAGAGGATTTCACCTCACACCCTAGTCAAAGAGATGTAGGACAACACTCTGACTTATGACCCTGAAGCCTGATAACCCAAACATAAAGTTTACTACTTGTAATCGAAGTCTTCTGACTTCCATGTTTAAATGATATTCTAATCAGAATCTCTTGACCTCTGTTCCTTAATTTCTAATTATGTTTTCATATCATAACCTTCTTGCAACATCTTCTAATATCTTGTAAAAATCATTCACCATTTGTTAAAAGATTTGTGTCCATGCTGGAGATATTCTAGCTTTCGAGGGATATTCCCTCCGAAGGAAGCTTCTGCACTTTGATAGATAACTTCAGTTTATACCTTCTGAGTTCTGACCCCTTAGTCAGACTCCGACCAACACCTTAGTCAAACTCCGACCAACACCTTCTGACCCCTTAGTCAGTTAGCCGCCCAACACCTCCTGACCCCTTACTCAGGACTCCGACCAACACCTTAGTCAGTACTCCGATCAACACCTTCTAACCCCTTAGTCAGAACTCCGACTTATACCTTCTGACCCCTTAGTTATAACGCCGACCTATACCTTCTGACCCTTTAGTCAAGACCGTGAATCATACCTTATGACTCGTCAGTCAGAACCCTGCCTTTTGACTCATTAGTTAGAGTCTCCAGAACCATATCTTTCGACCGTTCAACCAATATATTAAAGCATGCCATATGAGTTCTGACTCCTCAGTTAGATACTCAGAAGCATACCTTCTGACATAAATCCTTTGACTTTTTATCTTTTAGTCAGAACTCATGGATATGACCTTCATGTCGTTGATTATATTCCACTACTTGGGACCATGTAGATCTCTAGTAAAAACTTTAATGACTTGATTACCTTTTAACTTTAACCTAGAACCTTTTTGAGTAAAACCTTCTGAACCTAGTAGGTCATTCATGTAAGTTTGTCTGCCTAAAGCATACTTCTATCCATTTTTGATGATTTCTCATACGACTCTTATTCTTAATAATGTTTTATATAAATAATACATTTTCCAAACCTTCTTTGAAAATTTAAGTTGGAATGAATATCGTAACTCCATTACTCAGGTCACAACCTTTTAAAGAATAATCATATTTGGTGTACTTACTTACACACAACTCTAGCCATTTAAGGACTAATATAAACACACCTAAAGATCAATGATACGATTGATTGACTCATCTCATGTTATTTATTACCTTTGCTTTTATTGGTTTAGTTGAACATCATCTGTAAGAGGTCCCTCCGATTAGATGACTTGTTACATTTCCGGGAAGTGATATTTGATTTTTCAAGCAGAAAAAAAAAACGAGAAACATACAATGACTCTTATAAGCAATGTTTTATTCAGATTTCATTAAAGCTTTCCCAATTTGACATTATTGTGTAGTGAAGCTTAGGCATATGTATCTACATAATTAACATAATCATATTCCATTTAGCTCTTTTTACCTACAGACCTCTTGCCAGTTACCTTCGACGCTACAATCTTTGGAGAAATGATTAATTGTCTTGCGTGTAATCTAGTAGAAGTCTATTCGTCTCTTCTAGTGAATCATTTTTTATTTTTCAAAAACAAAAAAAGGGGGGGAGAAGGAGTATAATAGCTCTTATGAAAAATCTATTACTCAAATTAGCTTAGAGGCTTCTTAATTCGATTTTCTTCATCATATGGTGTCATTAAACCCAAATCCAAACAGAGACTTCTTAGCAAAACCTCTAAGATCCTTCGTCTAGTCTTTAAACGTGAAATTCCCTCTAAGTAGAGTTACCCCTCCGAATCCCTTCTTAGTGGAGCATTCAAACCTTTGACCACTTCGAGTCACATTTTTAACGTATATTGGTCATACCGTTTATTAGATTGATTATTCATATGTCACCTTCAAATGTATTTCTATACATGGCTCCAATCATATTTACGATAGCATACTCATTTGCATACCCTCAGCCATCTTGAGTCAAACCTCCTAATCATACTTTAATTCATACCAATTATACATTAACCACATTTCTTGTTTGTAATATTGGCTTCATTCTAACTGTCACCTAAATATTTGGGTCAAATTAATATCGGTCCCCATTAGCTATAGTCCGATTTCTTTACCCCCGAATAATTTACACACCAAGGACCAACTAATACTACATTTTGTTTTTCGATGCACAATTTAACCTTCTGAACATGTGCCAGAAACCTCTGAGTTATGATTAACTCCTATTGGTAGAATAGGATATATATACATTTTGTAAAAATTGTAGGTATAGAGGTAATTTATATAACCTCATTTAATTATAGGACTTGTCTAAGTTTATTTAACACATACAATACCAAATTGCCTTATGTAGTAGGCAATATTGTTATACTTGCTACTAATATGTCATGGTTATATGTCACATCACATCAAAAGTTAATATACTTCAAAGTATTCTTTTGCTAATGACAGTGAAGTCTGACTTCCAACATCTACCATCTAGTTAGTAAGCATTTTCTTGATCTTTAAGTTGTGCTAGCCCTACATCTGGTCAGCAAGTGTTGCATCTGTCAACTTCTAAAACAAACATTTCAATGGGTTATGGACTCACATTTAGAAGAAACCTATCTTCCTTTCTAGACACCATAATGTATTAGTAAGTCCACAAACCAAATATGTATTCTCATAGTCACTTGGAACTATACTTTGCTCATTATTAGAGTTCTCAAATTTTCATCCCTTGTCGATAAAAACAGGCATGTTTATTAAATTTATACTAGACGAAGAAGGTCCAAAAACATCATATACGTAAAATTATAGAATTCATATGACCTTGAATACTAGTAAACCTTTTTATGCATAGTTTTACGGACATGACTCATGTATAAGAGCTTATACAGACCATAAGATTACTTGTAAAACTGCATAACTTGATGGGGAAAAATCACTACAATATCTGGCGTCAACTACCAGAAACTCTTTTTGGAGCTAACAAAACATTTGAAGTAACAATATCAACCCACTATTTATTATTGTAGTTCAAGGCTACCAATAACATTAGTAGCATAAATGGGGGGACAAAAACCCTTACATGATATTCCTCGTGTAAACGTGTTTGTTAAACTCCGGTTGACACAAATCGAAGTTAGTAATATAAAGTGCCTACACGTATATACCTGGATGGTTGGATAACTCAATGAATGCTCATGAGCACCGATGTTGAGTATAAGTATAACTAGTCGATGAACAAGATTTAGCCACTAGTCTTACAGTCATGAAACTTTACATCAGGACGCCTTGTGAAGGCCAAATTGTAAGTGATGTTTAGTCTCGGAATGTAATTCTGAGCCGAGCTCCAACCCGTGCTTATCATTGAACCATGATTTTTAAGACACTTAGCATTTTACTTCACACATTACAAATATACTTTGTAAGTTATCGTTTTCTTTATTTTATTAGTCAACAAATTTTTAAGAAAAAGTATTCATACATAGGCATACAAAGTATGAGACCAACTCATATGATTGTTTTATAACATGTTATATCTCTACAAAGCCCTAGTTGACACGTAAATATAGGCACAACTTAAGTTTTGGAACCATCAAAGCCTTAGTCATGGAATACCGATTAAACTTCAGAACCCAAGAAATCAACTAGGTTCACCCTGGCATCCGATTAATAAACCTCCAGTCAAGTGACTTCCTAGGTGTAGTTGTTCGACCGTATTCATTATAGTTAAGGTCCTTTTATCAGGTATTCATTGTACACCTAATCTCTCCCTACGGTCTTACTACATTATAATGGTAACTTCAACCTTGGGATTGGTACCTTTGATCTTAAACCTCTCATTTTGAGTCACAACCTCTGCCTAATGCATAACATGTCGTGTCTCATCAATGAGACAATATAAATATAATAAAATTTACAAGGATATTCCAATGTTATGACGGTAATTATTTATTTCCTATATCTATAAACACATGCACCAATATAGGTATTTTACTTTCAAAAGGAAAATGCTTACAAATTTAGATATACATTTTTTTTTGTTTTCTAAAAAAAAAAAAAGGGGGGGGGGGGGGTGAATATGTATAGATAGAGGTTTGCTTGAATTATATAGTTACCATTAACAAAACATAGGAAAAGTAAATCTCCAAAAGTCACACATCAGGGTCATTTTAGAAATATTATAACTTTTAGTAGTAGGTTTCATTCGCCTTCCGATAGAATTCGTTTGATCATCGTTAGAAGTCTACTAAGTGTTCCTTCTGCTAAGAGTATTAGAGTCTGACCTTCAGCCTCTAACCTTAGTCTGCAAGTGATAACTCTAACCTTCAACGTTCTGGACTCTAGTCAGCAAGTGTGAACTCTAGTTTACATATTTCGAGTTATTTTGAAACCATCATGTATATATTTTAACATCCTATTAGATCTCATTCTGGCCTCCTTTTAGACAACCTACCTTCTGGGGGACATGTTAGCATTATGTATGCATGTTACATCTGATGTACTCAACTCAGTATACTAAATATGTATGTTAATAATATTGCATGTAGCATTATTATTTGAAAATATAATCATTTTAAGTTTTGTCATTTTAGTTCAATACTACTAATGGAGTAGTAGCATTGAACTAGGGGACTGTCATATATTACAAGTTTTATACAAAAAGATCATATAGACAAAAACATAAAATAAAATGGAGTAGTAACGTTGAAGGAGTTTGATCTCCTTTCCATCGGTGTGTTACCTTCCAGTCAGAGGGCACCACGTTGGAAAGATGAGCTCCGCTCTCCGTCCATATTTTGTGTTAGTCTCCAATCGGCGACTACACTCAAGGTCGAGTTGGCTCCTTTGCTAAATTATACCGACTTTGTTGGGAAATAGTCTAAGTAGTTCAAGCTGTTAGTTAGACTTCTCAAACTGTTAGTAGAATTTCTATGTAAGTACAAAGTTCATGCTGTTAGTTGAAGAATCTCGAGCTGCTAGTGTAAAAGTTCAAGCTGCAAGAGTAAATCAACTCAAGCTGCTCTGTTCAAGCTGTCAAGTGATTCAAGCTGCTCAACAGTTTTACAAACAGAAAGTGCTGATATTCAGGAAAAGATATCTACACGAAGATTCCAGCATATCTACTATCAGAGAAGTCATAGTCCTTCAAGGAAACAAATCAAGAAGCAATATAAATACATTGAATAGGTCTTTCTATTATATAGGAGTTTTTCTGCATATTCAAGATTGTAATTGCTTTTTGTTTGAGTTTTCATAAGCCTCTAAGGTTGTAAAACCCTAAGAACAGTTTGTGTTCTTCGTCTAATCAAACAGATTAGAGGTGATTTTAATCATTGAAGTTAGCAATACAAGCAATTTTGATTTACTTATTTATGTCTATCTGTTATGAGTTCTGAAAGCTTTTGTTAAAATAATTAAGTGTTATTCCGCAAACTTCTTAATTAAACTTTGATTCAAAGCAAGATTATTGATTTATACTCTGATAAATTCAAATCAGTTAGTCTTGGTTAATTAATTTCAGATCCTGACAGACTTTCGTCACCATATCAAGATAGAAATGGGATATGGTGTATGTTTCTCCAAATTTCTAAAGGAAGACTTCTTACAAATGAAGATCCCCTTATGAAAAGGAGTGACCAACTTATGCCCTACGTCTAATTCCACCTCGTAAATCTCGGAAAGCTAACTTATTCTTAAGATAATATATATGTCCCTTTGGGCTTCGGGATCCATCATCCTCATTTATGAGCAAACCTCTAGTAAGAGCTTGTTCCTTATTGTGTCGACACCAAGCTGCATATTGAACACTTTTTGAGCACTCTCCATCAGGAGTCTGTTCCACCCTGCATATTGAACACTTTCCATCAGGAATGGGTTCCTCGCACTTTTTGAACACTCTCTATCAAGAGTCTGTTCCACCCTGCTTATTGAACATTTTCCATCAGAATTTTGTACCTCGCATTTCTTGACATATTTACCTTCAGAATTCTATTCCGCTCTGCTTATTCGACACTCTCTATGAGTTAGTTCATCACACTTATTAAATCCTCTAATGTTGCCATTTAATACTCCTGAATATTTTTTCCTTCTTTATTTTATTTATATTCCAAATAACATCAATAAATATTTCCCACTTACTCGGAGTCTGATGCTCTAGATTTCTAAAACTTCAGACTAGGGGGCTTGTTTGTGTGGGTAAAATATTTATATACATATATGGAAAACTCTGAAAAGCCTGCTGAAAAAGTAAAGTTTCATATTTCTCGGAGCTTGTAGGCGTTGACCTATGAATGAGACAAAGAAGAAAAAGAGCATGCAAAATGGAGGCGCACAGAAGACCTTACTGGTTCCCAGAGCTGTCCATAGTACAGGGGAACACCTTTTATCCGGACCATGGGAGGTCTTCTGTCTTGTAGCGTAAGCCAATTAGAATCAGGCAAGGAAGATATAAATATCCTTCCATTCTTCATAAACAAGGTAAGCACTAGAAATACACTAAGTTCCTTATTTTCACTCTCTCGTTGATTACCTGTAACCTTGCCCTACGTTACCCATATTATGTCTGACTTGAGCGTCGGAGGTGCCTCACACAGATTCTCCCCCTGTGTTGCACACTGACCTCTTCTGTTGTATTTCAGTTTTAAGGGGATTTAGACGACCTGAAGCTGGAAGGAAGAACTGCGTCTAAATAAATTCAAGGTGTATATAGCAAAAGGGAAAATACGTTC
The DNA here is from genome assembly GCA_020465985.1 of Centrapalus pauciflorus. Taxonomy (NCBI): domain Eukaryota; kingdom Viridiplantae; phylum Streptophyta; class Magnoliopsida; order Asterales; family Asteraceae; genus Centrapalus; species Centrapalus pauciflorus. Next base: position 32,847 of record JAANYP010002414.1, on the reverse strand, counting down.
AAACAACTACCAATCTACCATGCTTATTTTAATATTATATTAATAGTCGTATACTAGTTAATTAAATATTATATGGAAATTTTAAGAAATATTTTTTTTTAAAACTATATAGATATAAAATTAAAAAAATTAATATTTTCATTAATAACTTTTAAAATTATTATGATATTAAAAAAAAAAAATTTGAATTTTGTTTGTCGAAATTTTAGTGGATTTTATTAAAATATCTTTTGTTGTTTGTTGAGATTTTAGTGGATCAAATATAAAATTAATTTAAAATTAATTAACACATGTCAATTATTGAAAATGCTACTTAGCATCATGAGAAGTTGACAAATGATAATATGTTACTCTTTTAATAGTAGTCATAAATAGATGTTCTATTCTTATTTTATTCATCATCAAATTATAGATTTAGCATATTACATTTATTTTGTATAATGTTTAAAAAATATTAGTGTTATGTTCATTTTAATAATTAAATTCTTTAAACTATTTATCAAAATGAAATTATGATATATGCAATATTGCAATCTGTATGTTGACTAACGATAATCACATATAAATATAACTTTAATACATTAAAAAATATTCTTGCGTTTTAAATATCTAATACATATACAAAAACTTAAAAGTTACTAATTACTCCGTATTTGATACATTGTAATTTAAAAATTAATACTTATCTCATATATGAATTTTAATTATATGAACAGTAGTTTTTCAAGTTACACGTATTGGTTCCATTTTTCAAAGGGTGCCACTTCATGCACCATACTCTATAAAAATTAATTTTGAAGTCAATTAATCTACATCACTTTCAATGAAAAAAATGAACCATACACCAAATTATAAACAACAATCTAGTTAAATCATAGGTTAAAATTATAGAGTATGACGTGTGAAAAAATAGGGTATCGTGCATAAAGAAAAGTCTTTCTTTATAATGAAATGTGTGATATTAGTTTTAGAAACCTGTTTTCCCCGCAACACACGTGTGTCAAATCTAGTATATTCCACCACTTTCATGATAAACAGTTCTCGGAGTGGGGGTGGGGTAAGCAAAACGGAATGTCCAAGTGAAAATAGCTAAGTCTTGCCTTCACAAATTGATAGCTCAACTTTCATTTGATGGGTTGTATGGTGATAACCTCATACGAAACGACACAGTTGCTCAACATAAATATTAATGGGTCACAAATGGATCGACCACAAAAATGACATAAAATTAAATAAGTCAGTTTTGGGCTGACCTACTAACCTATAATCTGTTTATCTTTTAAAAAAATGAAGATGACGACGACGACAATGAGTGTTTATGTGCAGTGACGGATCCAGAAAATTTTTTTATAGGGGTCAGAATTTATCACAGTTAAACAGTTTGATTGTTTGTGGTTCTATAAAAAAGATTTTACACCTCAAAAGTTCGAGTCGGTTCATCTTGATTACATGGTAAAATAAATGTGTAAGTGCTACAACTCATTAATTGTTACAAACTAAAATAAATTATATTCTACAGTTGTCCTCTACGAGTTTTCAACTTTTGAATATAAGTTATTAGTTCTTACATCATAATCTGAAACATTGATTAATTTTTTCTTTATGGTGCAAATACAACAGTCACTCAACCATTCATCAATTAAATTGAAGCAATTACTTGTGAAATTTGTGGAAAAGTATTAAAAACTCTTCCACTTGATAAAAATTCATATTTTGGTAATATTTTTCAAATCGATTCATATTATTTAATGAACTAAAACAATTAAAAAATATAATTTAATGTTAATTGTTAAACACTTAAAGTCTCAAACAAATAATAATCTAAGTATCTAATAGACTAAACAACAAAGAACATTTTTACAATTTAATGTTAATTGTTAAACAGTTAAAGTCTCAAACAAATAATAATCTAAGTATCCAATAGACTAAACAACAAAGAACATTTTACAAACATCAAGCAAGTAACAATAAAACTAATAATATATTCTTAGTCCAAGCCCAAATGTGAAGTGTCAAACAATGAATTAGCCCAATAAATGAAGGTTTAATTGTATTTCTAAATTATTTGTTAAATGGGTAACAAACTATTAGGTTTGATATATTTTCTTAGATTTTGTAACAAATTTTTTATGCGTAAAATTTATAAACACTAACAAGGATATTGGGGTCGAACTTCAAAAATCATAGGGGTCAAAAAATTTTTGATTATACATACAACACGTAAAATAAAAAAAATTATCGGGGTCGATTGACCCCCAAACCCACTACATGCATCCGCCCCTATTTATGTGCTAAAATTATATCACCAAGTATAGTGGCTGACGTCATAATTTACTGGAGGATCCCACCGATGAGCTTCAACGAATAAGTGGTGATAATTAAAATGTCTTATTAATTATTATTATCTAATAATTAATAATCTAATTTTAATTATTATTAGATAATAACAGAGATGGTTGTTTTAATAGATAATATCAATTAAAAGATGAAGATTCAATTATGCACTTATAAGGATTAGATCAAATGATCAAAGAGTTAGAATTTAAATCCAATCAAACTCTCTTCCCCATGGAGCTCCAAAAAAAAAAGGAATTTCAGCGAACCTCTCATATACATAATAGTGTGCTCGGGGTTTTGCTGTTCGGTTCGGTATCTAGCATCAAGTTCACTGACGACATCACCGGTAGATCTAAAGGCATCCTTTTTTAGCTTTATTGATCTAATTACAACAGGATATGTTTACTTTCATGTTATCATGTTTAATGATCGTTAGACAAATCCGATGATGGTATATAGCAGTTGTTGTGGTTAAACAATGTAATCGAATCAAAAAAATGATAAATAACGTGAATCTTTATTGAGAAATCAAGGATATTAATACATGAAATTGAGAGAAAAAGTCGAGAGGTATAAGATGACTACAAATATGTTCGTGTATATTGAAATTGTGAAAGGAATTGCTCTGCATTTACATCTTCATGCATATATATAGTTTCACACTAACTTTCACTTTAGCCCCTTTATCTATCGACTAATGACACTTTACACCCTTTGACTTTAGTGAAAGTCATTTATTCTATTATTATTGACAAACTCCACCTTGACTTTAGCTAAGTCAAACGTGAATTTCAATTTCCGACATTCAGCACGTCTAAGCAACTTCTGAACTTCACTGCTTCAGGAATTGTCTTCGTCGACATATCTGCTGGATTATCCTTCGTACCGATTTTCACAACTCTGATTCGCGACTCAGATCTAATGAAATGGTAACGAACATCAATATGCTTGGTACGATCATGAAAGACTTGATCCTTCGCCAGACTAATCCCAGATCTCCAATCAGATCTTTCAGTCAACATATCTACTCCCAGATCTCCAATCAAATCTTTCAGTCATATTGCCTCCTTGGCTGCCTCAGTTAGCGCCATATACTCTGCTTCAGTAGTGGATGAAGCTACTGACGGTTGAAGTGTTGCCTTCCAGCTTAATACGCATAACCGAGTGTAAACATATGACCCGTAAGCGACCTCCGTCTGTCCAGATCTGCAGCATCATCCGAGTCTGAGTACCCGATTACTTCAACATTCCGAACACCTCCATAAATAAGATCAGCATCCATTGTACCTTTAAGATAACGAAATACTCGTTTAACTGCCACCTAATTATCTTTCTTCGGACTACACATAAAGCGAGACACTACACTCACCGAGTATGCCAAATCTGGTCTCGAACAGACCATCAAATACATCAAACTTCCCACAGCCTGTGAGTAGGGAACATCTAACATCTTCTCATCATCACCCTCAACTCCATTAGACACCACCAATGAAGGACGAAAACTTGATGACGACGGATTGTTCACTGGCTTCGCATCATACATACCGAACCTACGAAGTATCTTCTCAACGTATACTTGCTGCGACAAGAACAACCGTTTGTTCTTTTGGTCTCGTAAGATATCAATCCCCAGAATCCTCCTAGCAGGACCTAAGTCCTTCATCTCAAACTCGGTACTGAGAAGATTCTTCACACGTTGAACTTCTCTTATGCCTTTAGCAGCGGTTAGCATATCATCTACATACACCAACAAGTAAAGCATGCTTCCATCTTTCAACTTTTGGTGATATACACAACAGTCATAGGGACTTCAAACAAATCCATGACCCACCATAAAGCTATCAAACCGCTTGTACGTTTTGAGGATTACTTCAGGCCATACACCGATCTATTCAACAAACACACCAAATTTTCTTTTCCTGGCTCCACATAACCTTTCAGTTGTGACATATAGATCTCTTCATCCAAATCACCATGCAGATCGTCGTCTTCACATCTAGTTGTTCCAACTCCAAGTCACCATGAGCAACTAGCGATAACAACACCCTGATTGACGTATGACGAACCTCCGGGGAGAAAATTTCATTGTACTCGAGACCTTCCTTCTGACTATAACCCTTGGCTACCAGTCTGGCCTTGAATCTTACTTCTTCTGACTGTTCGACACAGACTTTCTTCTTGAAAATCCTTGTGCAGAGATTCAATCTCTTCAGACATCGCACCAGACCACCAATCCGCATCTTTAGACACAATTGCTTCCCGATAGGAGTTAGGCTCGTTTGAGCTGTCCATATCTTCTGCAACCTGTAAAGCATACGCGGCCATGTCTTCAAAACCATATCGATTCGGTGGTTTTATCTGTCTACTCGACCTCTCTTGAGCTAGTGAGCTACCGGCTCCACCTTCACGAGATGACCCCGAACTCGAACCTTGAACAAACGACGGCCCCGAACCTGAATCTACCACCGGTTCACTTTCGAATTCCATATCATCTTCTCTGGACTCGTTCTTAACGTTCGCTTGGTTTTCTTCTTCATTCACAAACTCTACCCTGTTGTCACTCGAACCACGATCAGACACATTGTGTTCCTCCACCTTTTTGGTGACACTCTCCTTGGTAGAATACATCTTCTTCTCATCGAACGTAACATCACGGCTCAACACTATCCTCATCTCATCTGGAGACCAAACTCTGTAACCTTTCACACCATCTCCATACCCCATTAAAACACCTTTCTTGGCCCTCGGTTCCAATTTACCATCATTTACATGGTAATACGCTGGACACCCAAACACCCTAAGTTTCGAATAGTCCGCTGGTTTACCCGTCCAAACTTCAAACGGTGTTTTACAATCAATAGCGGTAGCAGGTGAACGGTTGATGAGATAACACGCCGTGTTTACTGCTTCGGCCCAATAACCTCGAGACAAACCTGCATTAAGCAACAAACACCTTGCTCGTTCCAGCAGTGTCCTGTTCATCCTTTCGGCAACCCCGTTTTGCTTAGGCGTATGTCGAACCGTCTTGTGTTTTGAAATGTCGTGTTCTTCACAGAAATCATCAAACTCCTTAGAACAGAACTCCAACCCATTGTCTGTCCTTATCTTCTTGACTTTACGTTCCAACTGATTCTCCACTAGTGTCTTCCAGCTCCTGAATTTTCCGAACGACTCACCCTTGTGCTTCATAACACCCACATCATTCGTGAAAAATCATCTATAATTGAAACAAAATACCGACCACCACCGAGTGATGGCACTCTAGAAGGACCCCAACAGTCCATGTGAACGTAATCCAACGAGGACCTTTAGTTTGATGAACGGCCTTTGAGAAACTAACCTTCGTCAGTTTGCCAAGCACACAATTCTCATAGAAATCCAACTTCGTCACCTTATGTCCTTCAGAAGATCTCTTGAGCTCAACAGCTCCAAGCCCTTCTGTCCTACATGACCAAGCCTCATGTGCCACATCTTTGTCAACTCCGGATCTTCACTTTGCGTTTGCGAAACAGCAGTGAGTCCATTCCTCAGTATCGTTTCACCTTTCAACACGTACAATGTACACGAACTCCTTTCATGACAACCAATGCTCCCTTGGATACCTTCAGTACTCCACCTTGACATGAGTACTTGTAACCTTTAGCATCGAGAGTGCTAAGAGAAATCAAACTCTTCGCCATTTCTGGAATGTGTCTAACCTCGGTCAACTCCCGAACAACTCCATCATGCATGCGAATCTTGATCAACCCAATGTCAATCACCTTGCATGGAACATCGTTACCCATTAGAACACTTCCAGAACTCCGCTCTTCATAGTCAAGAACCACTCCTTGTACGGACACATGTCAAATGAACACCCCGAATCCAGATTCCACTCCTGTGAAGTTCCCACATGACAAGACGACACCATAAGCACAAAATCCGACTCCGAATTTGCATCCTCCTTTGCTACATTTGCATTTGAACTACTTGCTTGATTCTTCGGAAAATCTCTTCTCCAATGGCCCTTTTGACCACAAGTGTGACAAGTATCTTTGCTATTGATAACGCTCGTCGTAAAACGTTCAAAAATAATTTATAAAAACACCAATCACCTTAACTTATAGCTATGGTAAGTGGGATCATCTCCTCGGAGCATGTGGTTATCAATATTATTCTATGATAATTATTAATTAATTAATAAAAACTTACTAATTAAACTAACTGATGGAAGGTTGTGTTTGAGAGAAACTCTTGGAAAAATAATAATAGCTTCATTACGAAAACTTAAAGAATGAAGTAAGAACACCAACGACTTCGGATTTAGGGTTTGGGTGGAATTATGGATTATCGACCTAGGGTTGCAAATAACTTAATTATTTATTATTCCGTTTAATGTATCTTTGTAAGCTAACCACATAGACATAGTTATGACAATAACATCTATCGCAATCCGTATTTTGGGTACGAATTGTGTCATGTTCACAGTCCGTCTTAACTCCTAATCTAATGAGCTCGGCACGACATGTAACACGGCTACGATGCGTCTTACGATAAAGATATAAATAGAAGCGAACGGAACAATATATTTAAATAATAATCGCACAGAAAACTAAATAAAAAATATCGTTCGTTACAATAATGCATTAACGGAAAACATAAATACTTAGCTAACAAACAAACCCTTGGACGATAATAGTATGATCACCAACCAACTCGTACGAAACATTGAACTTGTCAGGAACATGTTTCGTAGTTGTCGGATTGAGAGCGTAGAAGGAACCAAACCCCAACCTTTCGCCGTTGGTTTCGCGCAGACTACATCGCGATTGACGAATCTGGACCTTTCTTCCTCTTTTTCTCTTCAACTTTTAGTCTAAATATGTCTGTCTTTTCGTCTGGCAGCTTCTCATATATATAGGCAACCTTAAAACCCTAAAACAAACGTTGAAAATTATTTTAATGGGTTGGGCGCAGGCCTGCACCCCATCCTGCGCTTGGGTCTGCAATCGCGTATTTTGGTAGAAAAAATCAATCTGTTGAGCACTCGGTTGGGGAGCAGGGCTGCGCCCCCCTCTGCGCTTGGCTTTTTATAAATGTTATCCGACTGCGCTCAAATTTGCCAGACTTATTCTTGAGAGGATTACCTACATACGTAGTGAGATTTGTCAATAGTATAACATTCTAAGGCTCATTTTACTCACTTTAACTTAATTTAAGCTTTAATCCTTCAATTAATAAATAACAATTAAATGTAGCATTATACCAAGACTTAATACATAAAATAATATCATTTAAACACATTAAAGTCTGCATAAATGACCCGATCAGCTACCGGGTTTCCTTGTCCGTGATTTTGATCTTCCTCTCCTCTGCTTTCCTTTCTCTTTGCTTGATCGATCATCGTATCTATCACTTCTAACCACATTTAAACCCACTGATTGAGACTCCAAACTATTCCCTGAGGCATTATGACGGAGTTCACTTGAGTGAAGACCCGATCTCACTTCTTCAAGTGTAATTGTATCCTTTCCAACGACAGACGAATTCACAAAATTTTCATAGGATGGCAGCAACGACACGAGTAAAATCAAAGATGCGTCTTCGTCTTCGATTTTTACCTCCAGATTTTTAAGATCCATCAAGATCGAATTTAATTCATCTAAATGATCTTTAAGCGTCAAACCCTCCTCCATCTTCAATGAAAATAGTCGCTGTTTTAGAAGCAACTTATTCGTCAACGACTTCGTCATATACAGAGACTCCAATTTCGTCCATAAGCCCTCAGTTGTTTCTTCGTCTGCGACTTCATAAAGTACTTCATCGAAAACTGACAACAAAAGCGTGGAATGCGCTTTTTCATCCTGCAATCTGAACTCGGCTTCCTCTATGCCTTAGGGTCGCCTACCCGTTAACGGAGTCCAAATACTTTTCCTTTTCAGAGGAGCCCTCATCTTAAGTCGCCATAGACTGAAGTTGTTTTTGCCCGTAAACTTCTCAACCATTATTATAGGGGGTGCCATTGTTCATTCAATCAAGTTCATGATAAAAAAATACTAGGTTCGTGAGTGGCCAAGTTCGAAATGCCAACAAGTTCGTGAGTTCCTTTGTTCGAGCAGTACCTTAACTTCGAAATCCAACTCAAGTTCGAGAAAATGCCTATTAAGTTCGAACCCCTTAACTTCGAGGCTTCACTTAGGTTCGAAGACCACCTTAAATTCGAGGTGACCCTAAGTTCGAGGCCTTTGTATGTTCGAGACTCCTTATAGGTTCGAGAACCCTCTGCAAGTTCGCAGTCCTCCTTATCTTCGTGGACTGGGTAAGTTCGAACAACTGCTCAAGTTTGAGAGCAGGTGAGTTTGAGAGCCTCTCAACTTCGTCTCCGGTCGTCTTCTCCGGTAGAACTGGTTTTTCCGGCGAGATAAAACTGCAGAAAATCAAGACCACCCAAATCGACTTAAATGCCTCCGATTTTCGTCTCCAATCGTAGAACCAAAACCAAGAACCGTGTGAAGAACAAGACAAAAGAAAAAACATAATTCTTCAAGAACTTTCGATGTAGAACTTCCTACGAATTCTGAAGTTCCCTACCGTACCTTCGAACTTCGAACATCAACAATGGCGGACTACAACACCTCCTGCGTAAACCCAAAGAAACGCAACCTTTTCCTACGAATTCCGAAAAGCTTCAGAACGAACCCAACAATGGCGGAAACCACCTCCTACGATACCTCCAAGAATCGGAACCTTGGCTCTTGATACCACTTTGTTGTGGTTAAACTATGTAATCGAATCAAAAGAATGATAAAGAACGTGAATCTTTATTGAGAAATCAAAGATATTAATACATGAAATTAAGAGAAAAAGTCGAGAGGTAGAAGATGACTACAAATATGTTCGTGTATATTGAAATTGTGAAAAGAATTGCTCTGCATTTACATCTTCATGCATATATATAGTTTCACACTAACTTTCACTTTAGCCCTTTTATCTATCGACTAATGACATTTTACACCCTTTGACTTTAATAAAGTCATTTATTCTATTATTATTGACAGCAGTTTTAAGCTCCCGTTGCGCGAAATCATATTGCAAAGTGTACCATAAACCCAATAATAATTAGGGTTAATTATGAAAAAAAAACCAATATGTTTTCACCTTTTTTGTGTTTTCGTCCCTCCATGTTATGTTTTTCCATAAAAAAACCTCAAGTTAATTTTTTGTATTTTTTTTGGTTTAGTGAAATTTGGACATTAGGCCCAGTTACAATTTGTGAACCGGGTTTTTAAAAACTGAAAAATCGAGTTCTAATGTCCAAATTTCACTAAACCAAAAAGAAAAAATTAACTTGAGGTTTTTTATAGAAAAAAATAACATGGATGAACGAAAACGCAAAAAACGTGAAAACATGTTGGTTTTTTTCATAATAAACCCTAGTAATTATTAGTCAACCAAAAATTTTAAGTTTATTAAGATAATGTATGTAACCAATCACATGTCCCAATTCTAAGATATTAATATGATTATATAAAGGGTTAACTACCATTCAACTTTCAGATTTGTCTCATTAGCCACTAAACTATTTTTTGTCCCGATTTAGTCACTAAACTTTATGAATAATACTAATGGCTAAATCGATACAAATATGATAGTTTAGTGGCCAAATCAAGACAAATTTTAATGGTTAAACGGGTAAAAAAAATTAATGGTTTAAGAATACTAAAAATTAGTTGTTCAATCCGTGTAGACCAAGAACCAATTTGACAAACATCCACAGTCAAATTTGGTTAATAATACATTGACACAAATCCGACATGATAAAATCCACATGGAATCAAACACGAAACGATTATAAACATGTCAATAATGAGTAGACACAAAGTTAACACATAAATATGTCAATCTCAACACATCAACCCGAAATTATCATCCCTAGTTGTACCCCTGGTCTCCTACAATATCCAATCATATAACTGTGTCATACATACACAAGAAAGGAGATAAAGACATTCAAAATTACTGATTATTTGATTATTGCAGTTCATAAAGGTAATACACATTAAGACACTCATAATGAAAACTCAACTAAAAAACCATAATTTAGCTGATTTTACTATTTTAATCTTAACAAATATAACATTTTTCTTCCTTTCATTCTTGCGTTTACGTAAAGGTGTTGACATTTCAGCTATGCACAACTTACACAAAAGGCTTTGCGATTACAAATTTGCCAAAACTCGAATATATCATTATTACTGTGGAGTACTTCCAATAAACCTTATGGTAAACCGATGACAAAAAGGTTAAAGGGCGGGTAAATGAGGTAGTAGAAAAAGTTGTCGTTATGGTCATGGTGCTGCAATTAGGTATGCGTGGATATGATAATAGTCAGTAGAGAGGTGACAGGTTCAGTCCAAAGCATCCAAACAAATGAAATGATCGTAACCCTTAGTTGGTTTGGTTCCTGGAATGGAATTTTAATGAATTGGAATTTAAAATTTGGTTATAATATGTTTGGTGGTGAGGGATAAAAGATAGTTTTTAGTATTGGTTAATTATGTAGGTTGAATCTAATTCATGTATCTGTTGATAGGAATGTCAAATTCCTATAAACAAAGAAACTGATGGCAAATAACTACAATTTTACTTTTCATCTTTGTTACCGAAAGTTTAAAACAAGCTAAATTTCAATTCCAATTACTTCAATATCCATTGCGCGAACCACGCCACCTTAGAGCAAATGTTGGTAACTCAACATGGAGTTATCTACAGAAACTGGTGACTCGACACTAGGGGTGTAAATGAGCTGAGTTACTTGTGAGCTACCCGAGCTTGACTCGCTAAAAACTCGAAAAAAACTCGAGTTAAATGAGCCGGAGCCGAGCTCGACCTTAAATAGTAAATATGAGCTCATTTAATAAACGAGCTCAAGCTCGCAAGCCTAAATGAGCCCATATATGAATATAGTTTTTAATTAATAAATATATAATATATAGATTAAATAATATATAAATATATAATAATAAATTAATTTAAAAAAATTAATAAATATAATAAACGAGTCAAGTTCGAGCCGATCTCAAGCTTGTATAATTATTCACGAGACGAGCTCGAGCTCGAGCATGATACTTTTAAACGAGCTGAGCTCGAGCTTTAACGGGCTCGACTCGGCTCGTTTACATCCCTACTCGACACAATGTTTTGACTAGTTAGAATCTGGTGACGAGGAATGGGTGAATCTAACGACACGTTGACACAACAGGATCTTGCGACTCAACAACATTTGGTGACACAACACGGGGATCAGGAGACCCAATGGAATTGGGTGTCATGCTATAAATCGGTGATTTGGGTGATTCTGTGTTGTAAGGGGGAAGATTTTAGGAGTTGAACTAGTTCAAAAAGACTCGTAAGAACTCCCTTCCATAAAGGATATCCCTCTTAAGAGGACGAAGAAAAGAAAGGGTTATTATCGGTGAAACTCACCAGACGTATGTCGGGTATGAATTATTCTATACTTTCGTAAGTTGGTCGTTTGTATTGTGGCAATTTTGACCCATCAGGCCGAACGGTTAAATTGATTTGTAGTAAAAAACTAAGGTAGAACATAACAGTTTTTTAGAAATGATAATTTATAACATGGTGTATTAAACAAATTGTAATTTGAAAAAAATTTCCAATTTATGTAAATTTTTTTACTTTTGGTCATCAACCGTTTGACCTGTTTGCTTGAATGGACTGGAATTGTCACTCCTGTATTGTAATCAAAAGCCTTACTTATATATTCACAAAGTTATTATGTACATTCACAATAGTACTTCACTACCTATGAAGTATGAATTCGCTAAAAGATATTCAAGATCGAAATGCTAATGAAGAAATCACAAAGATTCTAAATTCACTTCGAATACAGTCAATCGTTACTCTGATCTAAGCTCTCCAAAATCCTAAAACTAGTGATGTAATTCCTGGGTCAATAAGCTCTGTTAAACCAGACCTTACTACACACTATCATGTTATACAAATTTGTCATTAATTAATACACAAGATTGAAGCAATTTACTAAACAATTAAAAGGGTGTTTGGAGTTGAGTTTTGTTCCTACTTAATTGCTTTTTTGAGTTTGCAAAACTCTAAAACATTAAAACAAGTGTTTTGCGAATCTTAAGAAAAAGTACTTTTTTGGGTTTTTAACGGGTAAAACGATAGCTTTTAAAAAGCATGTACCCACCTATTTTTTCGCATTTGTTTCGTATTATCTCACATGCTTTCATAAAAAGCAATCCCAAACACCCCTTAGCAAACGTCCATCAAAACAAGGACTTTTATCTGTCATATGAGAATCAAGTCACAACACCAAATCAGAAAAACACAAAACACGACCTTACTAGCGATTTATGTTTCTATGACACAAATTATGCAACCTAATTTGCTTACTAGTTTACAAAACGCATAAGCTATTTAAAAAAACCAATCCCAAACAACCCCTTAGTAAACGTCCATCGAAACAAGGGCTTTCATCTGTCATATGAGAATCAAGTCACAACACCAAATCAGAAAAACACAAGACATGGCCTTACTAGCGATATATGTATCTATGACACAAATTATGCAACCTAATCTGCTTATTAGTTTGCAAAACTCATAAGCTATTTATAAAAAGCAATCCCTAACACCCCCTTAGTAAACGTCCATCAAAACAAGGGCTTTCATCTGTCATACGAGAATCAAGTCACAACACCGAATTAGAAAAACACAAAACATGGCCTTACTAGTGATTTATGTATCTATGACACAAATTATGCAACCTAATCTGCTTATTAGTTTACAAACTCATAAGCTATTTATAAAAAGCAAATCACAAACACCCACTTAATTACGTTCATCAAAACAAGGGCTTTCATCTGTCATATGAGAAACATGTCACAACACCAAATCAGAAAAACACAAAACATGGCCTTACTAGCGATTTATGTATCTGTGACACAAATTATGCAAATCTAACTGCAACCTAAAACACATATGAAAACTTAAACATTTAAGATTAAGGGTGCATTTGGTATAGAGAATTGAATTCTAGAGAAATAGAATTGGAAATGGAATTGTAGAGAAAGAGAAATGGTTTTAAGAAAGGGAATTAGTTATTTTGTTTGGTAGAATAGAGAATTAAAGTAGAGAATTGTGATTGACAATCAATTCTCTTGTTTGGTAAAACAAAGAATTGAATAGAGAATTATAGAGAAATATAATATAAAAGTTTTTTTTTTATAACATATTCATATAAAAAATAAGTACATTTCTTTAATACATCTTTTGATGTTATGATTTTATTTATTTTTTTTAAAAAAATTACTTTGAAACTTATTTTTATTATTTTATATAAATAATAAATATAACTTTTATAAACATATTTTTAACCAAACAGAATTCTACAAAATTTGTTTTTTAATCAAATAAAACACTATAAACACAATCAAAATAAATAAAATTTTAAATGCAAAATTTTAAACTATATATCATACTTCTAAAATAATCGAACCACATGACATACTACATGCAATGTATTAAATTGTCTACGAACATGAACAAATAACTATATATCAAAGTACCACGAGCATAGGCAAACAACTATGATATTGATCCATCCGTGTACGTTTCCATCATGCAAATTTTCTCTTCCGAGTCAACGTAAGAAATGATCGTCCTAACACCACATCCTTACCAATTATACAAGCTGCTTTAAAACGTTGACTCATACTGTTGCCCGGTAAATCTTTCATCTCATCACTAAACTTGTCATATATTTCACAAGCCTCTAACTTTTCGGCGTTCATAGATTCACCTACAAGCTCTCTAAATATATCAAAAGACTCCTTCCTATACTTGTCATGCTCGGTAATGCATCAATCAATTTTGTATCTTCCTCGTTTGTCCAAGTATGTTTGCTCCTTCCTATACTTGTCATGCCTACATACATAAATGAAAAGTACATAACAAAGTACGCCTACATACTAAAACAAAACACTTATAAATAAGGACTTATCAACAATTAATTAAGAAAAACAAAAGTTGTAATTGATAAACATTTCGATTTCATTAGCAAGAATGTCTCAACTGTGCATCAATCAATCACACTTTGATACTTAGTTTATATATATACTAGTTTAATGTTGCTGCTACTCAATCACAAAACAAAATACCACATGCCAATGTCAAAACATAAAACTACAATATAAGGATAAAATATAAATTATCAAACAAAATTAATAATAACGTGATAAAATATCACAATTTGCCTTTGCCTCTGCCTCCCCCACCCTCCAAAAGAGAAAAAGAAAAGGAAAGAAATAAACACCAAATAATTTAGAATCCAAAAGTAACACAAATTTGTTTTCTAAATGCACGAGTCAAAAGGAATTTTCAAGCCTACATCCTAGGAAAGTGCTTAATTATATTTTATCATTTTAAGCACTTGATTATGCTTCTAGCTATTTCAATTACTCGGTGATTAGTAAACTGTTGATGGATGAACAGAGCGACTCTGTTTTCCGGGTCAATCACTACCCACCATGCCCCGAGTTTCAAGAAAAAACGAACGAAATGGGAGGAAACTGGTGGGTTTTGGAGAACACACCGACCCACAAATCATATCCGTTATGAGATCCAACAACACCATCTGGTTCAACATTTCATTGGAGAATTGCTTTAACATGCATATATACATTTTAGATGATTACTAGACAATGATAATTGGAAGAGTACCAAAACAATAGGGGAATATTTGTAGGCAAAAACATTTTGCTTGGTGAGGTATTGTCGTATTGATCCACCAAAGGGCCAGTAGCTGCTTGGAATGGGGCTGACTGATACAGCAGCTGAGTGGATGACACATTCAGTCTTTTCTGAATTGTGTTTATCAGCTGAAATTGTGAAATTTGGTTAAGAATGAACTCCATGAACCTTACGATTGTTTGGAAATATATGTAACTAGTATATTCAGTTTAATACAAATCATTTTATGATGGCTAAAATAAATAAAAGATTAACAGAACCAAGGAGGATACCCATTGGCACCACAGAGAGGAAGGATGAAGATGGGACACACAGGTGTTGAATTGTTCACGGAAAAATTGAAGAACATGATTTACTCAAATGATAATCCACTTACACCAATCACCCTTCCATTTTATCCCAAAGGCCTCAATTCAAACTTCTTTATGAAGAGCTTGACTCCGTGACCAAGACCCTCCATTTATGTCAGACTGGTGATATGACCGTATCCTAGACGTTTCCTTCAATCTTTTATGTGCTAATCTAATTTCGTAATCAAGACTAAAACACGAGTGACAAAAATAAAAGTAAAGAGGGGGGAGTGAGGGGGGGGGGGGGGGGGGGGGCGCTACTAGTTCCTCTAAACTTGGTTTGAACCATTTAAGCTTGGCCTTTTAGGTGAAATTATTGTGTGCAGTTATTGGTTTATAGTGCCAATGGTGATCATCAGGGTATCACTCGCATTTTCTGGCAGAAGGAAAAACCTACTGTCCTTGAAAGTTGTTTTTACAGCCCAACTTTTCATTTGAGTTTGCCAAAACACAACAAAGTGATTATCTAAGTTCCAGAAAAGGCAATAATCTAAGGGATAATTGCGCAAAAAACCCCAAACTTGTCAGCTTTTTGTGATTAAAACCCCAAACCATTTTTCGTTGCATAGAAAACCCCGAACTAACTAAAAATATGTAAATCAAGGTTTTATCAATGGGTAATCGGTTGAAACCCGTTATTAATCCTACGTAAACCGGTAAATAACCAACGTGGACTAAACTTTAATCGTAGAAACCGGTTGCCAAGTATTACACATCATTTAAACCTCCGTTGATAATTTTTAATTGTAATTTTTAAACGAGATTACATCATCAATGGGAGTTTAAATGATGTGTAATACTTGGCAAACGGTTTCAACGATTAAAATTTACTCCACGTAAGTTATTTACCGGTCCACATAGAATTAATAACCTGTTTCAAACGGTTACCCACTGATAGAACCTTGATTACTGATTTTTAGTTAGTTTGGGGTTTTCTATGCAACGAAAAATAGTTTGGGGTTTTAATCACAAAAAGCTGACAAGTTTGGGGTTTTTTGCGCAATTATCCCATAATCTAATAATCTAATTGTAAGTTACTAAAACAAAAAAGAAGGTGATAAATTATAACATACATGATAAATTTGCAACAGAAGAAGCAGCAGAATAACACACCAAAAAAACTTGAATTTGTAACAAACAATGAGCTAAAAAAAGGAGTTAATTTCCTTCTTAAATCAATTGACCCAATAAACTTTATCCTTCTATATATCAAAGAAAGGGTTAAGTTGACACAAATCATGACTCGGGACTCAATCCAACAAGGGTAAAGCATAACAATCAGTGAAATCACAAATCCTAATATATATTGAATCGATTCAGAACAGACCCACTTCAATAACAGACCCACTTCAATAAACTGACATGGCATTCAATAATCAGAATTAGGGAGCAACTTAGCAATTTTATAAAATCGTGAATGTGAGTCCCATAAGAACCGTGGGAAGCCAAATCGAGAAAACATAGTAACAAAATGTAAAAGCTTACCTCAAATGATCAAATCGTGAATGAACTGGTAAAAGTCAAGATGGAGAGAGATAACTCGTGACCAGATGCGTGAATCAGACCAAATGCATGAGTAGGGAGATCTGTGATTATACATTCAAAAAAATAAGAAGATTTGCAATTCTATGATGGTGCTCGAGTAAGCAATGCCAGAGAAGAAGGAGAAGAAGATAATAGAGAGTTAGATACCTATGTGTCGGAGAAGAAGTAGCTCGAGCAAATGAGAGGCCGCCGGCAGGTTAGATCGCTGCCGCTGGTTAGTCACCGCCGCTAGGTTAAAATCGCCAGAGCTTGACTATTTTTGTGGATGGGGAGAAATGAACTGGTATCCAGGTTTTTTTTTTTTGGAGGGGGGGGGGGGGGAGGGGATAGGACGTGAGCGTGAGTTTTCCAAGTCTCCGCTTTTTTTTTTTTTTTTTTTTTTTTTTTTTTTTTTGAGTAAAGGACATTCTTGGTCCTTGTGGTTTGATGGTTTACCCGGATACAGTCCCTTAACCATAATAAGGTCAAATTTCATCCCTATTTTGCTAATTTTGTGCCCTTTTAGTCTCTCGTCCGTTAAACTTAACGACACAACCGTTAAATTGGTAAGAATGTCAATTTTACCCTTTCATTGAGACGCTTTTAGTCCCTATGGTTTTATTATTTACCCATTTATAGTCCAACATTTATTTTATTTTATTTTATCTTTATAATTATATTATTTATAGATATACTTAATTCATTATAAACACACTTATTTTATTTATTAATATAGTTATGTTTTAATATTTTATTTACATTTACTATTGTTCGTATTTTATTTAGAATTTAACTTTTATTTTAATTTAAATATATATTTCTTTACTAATTTATTTAAAGTTCATCTTCTTTATTAATTTTAATTTTTATAATATTATTGTTGACATTTATGTATGTAATTTTGTTAGTTGTGTTTAAGTAAATATAATATCGTCGATATTTTTCCTTTCCAAAGTCACTATTTCTTTAAGTATCTTCCAACCTAATCAATTATCAACACATAAATTATATTATATGTGTTGGATATATATATATATATATATATATATATATATATATATATATATATATATATATATATATATGTATATAATTTAATACACATAATGTTTATGTGTATATTATATAATTTATGTCTTGTATATATATATATATATATATATATATATATATATATATATATATATATATATATATATATATATATATGTTCAAGTGAGTACTACCTACTACACAGCGCACCCGAAGGTATCACTCGTAAAATTTTTTTTTTGAAATTTTTTTTTCACAAACATGTTTTAATTAACATTACATAGATAATATGTGAATTTCACGCAAATTCGAACACTCTAAGTGCATGAAATCACGCACCACATATATGCAAAATTATGTATGTGCACGTTCACATCATTTTTTTAGGAGCTAGAAGATGTGAATGTATGTGAAATTTACATATAATCTTCATAATGTTAATTAAAACATGTTTATGAAATAAAAAATTAAATTTTTTTTTTAAAGGTGATAGCTACTGGTGCGCTGTATAAGTAGTGGTACTCTCTCGAACCATATTATATATATATATATATATATATATGTGTGTGTGTGTGCGCGCGCGCGTATAAAACATTTTCAAGTATCTTCCAATGTCATTATTTCTTCAAATATATTCACATATGTTTATAATTTATGTGTAGATAATTAATCAGGTTGGAAGATATTTGAATAAATAGTGACTTTGGAGAGGAAAAATATCGATGATATTCTATCTACTTAAACACAACTAACAAAATTACATATATAAATGTCAACAATAATATTATAAAAATTAAAATTAATAAAGAAGATGAACTTTAAATAAATTAGTAAAGAAATATATAATTTTAATTAAAATAAAAGTTAAATTTTAAATAAAATACGAAAATAGTAAATGTAAATAAAATTAAAATATAAGTATATTTATAAATAAAATAAGTGTGTTTATAATAAATTAAGTATATCTATAAATAATATAATTATAAAGATAAAATAAAATAAAATAAATGTTGGACTATAAATGGGTAAATAATAAAACCATAGGGACTAAAAGCGTCTCAAAGAAAGGGGTAAAAATGACATTCTTACAAATTTAACGGTTGTGTCGTTAAGTTTAACGGACGAGGGACTAAAAGGGCAAAAAATTAGCAAAATAGGGATGAAATTTGACCTTATTAAGGTTAAGGGACTGAATCCGAGTAAACTATCAAACCATAAGGACCAAAAATGTCCTTTACTCTTTTTTTTAACTCTCACTGGGAAATAGAACTCAAATTCTCTCCATTTCTCTTCATTTGAGAGAGAATCAGAAACAGAGAAATAGTATTCCATGGTTTCTCAACTTCCAATTCTCATTATCAAACAAACAATGGAATTAGTCACCTATTAATTCCCCACACCAAACACACCCTAAGTGAGTACGCGAGCATGGTTCAAACCATCTCTAGTACCAAATGCCCAATTCTTTGAAGCTTAACCCTTTGTTGGGGGAGCGTGATTCTACGAATTACCAATGTCAATATACGAGCAAAGCAAATATAAAAGATGATATTTACAAATATCGTTGATCTTACTCAATCGAGCAACTCGATCTTAACTTTTAAGGGAAGCTATGCTCATCCTAAGGCTCGTGTCCTCTGCCCTCAATGTTATAATGTAAAACATGCCTAGAATTCTCATATCATGCAATGGAAAATTTTTCATACAATTATCAGAATTCTTTAAGATTAAAGATAAATAATTTATATAGAATGCATCAACATTTACATCTTCCTAGTGAAATGGAGAAATAGAGTCTTATCTAAAAGTTGTAGTTCCTACTTTCTATTGACTATAATGGTAATTATACAGACCTTTATATTTTTTGGTTGCTATCTGTACAGGCGAAAACGAGCAAGGATACAATATGACATCTTTATGTAGTCTCTGCCACACGTGCCGATAATCTATTAATTTCATCTTTAGACACACGCGGATCAACCTCACGAAGATTATTAATGAAGAAAACTGCATCATCCCTACGATGAAACTTACAATACCAATCAACAATGGAGTTGAAAGTACTTTCATTCGGTTTACACCCTTGTTTAATCATGTATCGAATTACATCAATGGCTTCTGTAAACAATTCATCAGCAGCATAACTAGCAATAAACGTATTGTACGTGATGACATCAGGAATAACACCGGATTTCCTCATTTCAGTCAACACCCTTGATGCATCTTTCATTTTACCGTTTCTGCAATACGCGTAAATCACGGTGTTGTAAGAAATAACGTCGGGTTTGATTCCTTTCGACAAAACATCCCTCAGGATTTCTTCAGATTTTGAGAAATCTGAAGATCGACTGTACATGTACATTAGAGAATTGTACGTCGTTAAATTGGGGGAGAAACCGGTTTCTTTCATAAACGCCACAATCTCGCTTGCTTCCATTGACATCTGCCTCCTTCCATAGATCGAGACCATGGCATTTAGAGTATTAATGTCGTGCGAGAAACCCCGTTTTTTCATTTCTAGAAACGCTCGGTCTGTTTCCTTTAGAAGATCAGTTTTGCTGTTAACTAAAACAAGGGTTTTTAACAATACGACATGAGGCTCGATTTCACCGGAATATATCTTTTCTGCAAGAACACGCATGCTTTCTATCTCTTTACCATTTGCATACGCGTGAAGTAAAGAACTATAAGTACACTCGTTAGGTTTACAACGTCCATTTCTCATTTCATCAAGAATCTTCTCAGATTGCTGCCACAAACCTCCACGAGCTAGAGCTGCTAAAACTGCATTGTAAGTGGAAAGATCAGGACTAACGTTAGCTTCCAACATATTTTTATAAACCATCATCGCTTGATCTAACGAGCCACATCTACTGTAGGCACTAATCAAAGTATTGAAAGTGTCTCTTTCAGCAACGAAACCTGCTCTTTTCATCTCCTTAAAAACCCCAGATACTTCACCATCCATTCCATTTTGGCCAAACACGGCCAAAAGCGTATTCCAAGTTACAATATCGGGAACACATCCACACTCCCGTATCTCCTCAACAACCTTCATCATCTCCGTAAACCTCCCCCTGTTACCATGCATCTTAATAAGAGCATTAAACGTACATATATTCGGTTTACAGCTTGATCTGATCATCTCATCGAAAACCCTCATAGCAGACTCGTCTTTCCCAGCTTTCTCAAACCCCGAAAACAAAGTTGTGTAAGTAAAAACATCCGGTTTTATTCCTTTCCCCAACATTTGACTTTTTAACTCCATTGCCTCATTAAACAAACCATCTTTAGCATAACACGAAATCAACGAGTTATACGTCACGATGCTCGGAGAAAACCCATTCTCCTCCATTTCCCTTAAAACATCCATCGCCTCATTAGGCTTACGAGACTTTGCGTACACATCCAACAATGTATTGTAAGTAACGTAATCGGGTACAAACCCTGCCAATTTCATCTCTTCAAAAATCCTCTTAGCCTCTTCGTGCAAGGATCCACGCCTACAACAACTAATCAAAGTATTATACGTATAAGAATCGGGAAAAATTCCCGAACTCTTCATACTCTCAAAAACCGATTCGATTTTATTCCAAGGCATACCCATTTTACCATACACATTAAGAATCACATTATAAGTAATCTTAGTAGGTTGACAACCTTCTTCTTCCATTTCTTTAAAAACCGAAATCGCCTCTCGAAACCTCCCGTTACCAGCATAAGCACTTATCAATGAAGTGTAAGCATAAACATCGATAACAAAACCATCTTTCTGAAGACTACGAATCAACGAAGACGCAACCGAAACCTGACCATCTTTACCAAGCATAGATATAATTACAGCAACAACAGAACCACGCAAAACTTTTCCAGAATCTTTGTAGTGTTTATGCACCCAATTAAACACATTTAAAGCTAAATCAAGTTTCTTGTAATGAACTAAACCTTGAATTATACCTAACACATCTAAAGATAAAGACTTTGAAGCGAATTCCGATTCGTTTTCATGGAAATTAACTAAATTGAGTAAATTTTCATTAATTTTATGAGAACTGAAATTAGGGTCAATTAGGGTTCGGAAAATTTGCTGACCTCGTGGAGATAAGTGAGAAGACCAAGGTTTTCCTTTGTTTGGGTCATTGTGTTTGCCATTTCGACGTGTGGTTCGGGGGATTATCGGAGAAGGGGGTTTTGTGGTGGCGGAATTAGGTAGAAGAATGTGATTTAGAAGGGGGGTTAGAGGCGGAGGAGGTGTCGGTGATGGGAGGTTATTGGGTTTTTGGTTGTGGGAATCTTGAAAGAAGGAGGGTTTAGAGAGTGGAGGACATTGGAGGAGAAGAGGAAGAGCTAGCTTATCCGCCATTGATGAGTAGGTAAGGTGACGAAGAGAAAAACCTGGAGAAAATGGCTGTGAAGTTGGAAGGAGCTGAGGTTGTTTTGTGATGGACTCTACCAACTAGCTATGGTTGATTTTTGGGCAAATGGCATCAAATAGTAAGCAACTCTTTAGTTTATCTAATTTTTAGCAACTAACTCTTTTTTTAATATCTTATAACAACCAACTTGTTATATCTTAAACATTTTAACAATTAACTTGTTATAACAAGATTATAATTGACACATCACTAATTTATGTCATGTAGACCTGGCAATTGCAGACACGAATACAAGAGTCTGTGAGAGACACGACACGACACGAATACACGACACGAATACATCTTAAAAATTAAGATAAAACTTATTGCCCTTCGTGTATTCATGTCGTGTCAAATTCGGGTCTGACACGTGAAAACGACACGAATACACGAATTGTCAGGTCTAATGTCATGTCACATGACACGTGACTTGTATTGATTACGTGGCACTATTAAACGAAAAATCAACAATTAGTTCCAGTATTTATAAAAAATGTAGCTGGAAATGCGTTTTCCGACTATATGCTAAAAAAATTACATAAACGCAACTATATATGTTGTGCAAAAGATACAATTCGTAACTATAAACACAACTGTAAATGCAACTTTTGATACAACCATAAAGCCCCGAAACGAGGCAGAAAATTCGAATAAAAACCTACAAAATGCAACTAAAATATGTGCTTCATATGAGCTACGGAGCCCCATTAATAATGCAACTATAATGGTAATAAATTGTGTGACAAACGCTAAAATTCAAATGTAAAAATGTCACTTCTTGGAGATGATTAAACCAAAACGGGATACATTGTTTAATCCATAACATATTGGACATACATAGAAAAGTCAAAATAAAAGTACTTGATGATGACTTGAATACCAAAAACATGTCCATTGAAAGGTTTGAAGTCAAATAAATCATTCATAAACCACTGGTCTTCTAAGAACAAGTTTTGATATCCTCGTTTGAACATGTGGATTGGTTGCATTTGCCAAAATAATGTTCATCACTATGTTTAGCATGAAATTCTGTAGCAAAATGCAAGGATGATGCCAATGGTACTTGTGATGGCCAAGTCTGAATGGATGCTCCATTATTTTGCTGTAAGATAATATACAATAGTGTAAGTATTATATATCCGGAATGAGCAAATCTTAATGCAAAAGAACAAGTAATATACACTTACTTCGATTAAAGCATCTCTTGTCGTCTGATCATGCGAGACTTCTACTCCAACTTTTCTCTCTGGGGTTCTTTTATCTGCTCGAGGTGCATCTTTTTTAGGATTATTAGATGTTTTTCTATTGTGTCCCTCCTCTTGACAATTTGTACATCTCATACGATTTCCAACCTTCTTTACTTTGCTTCCAACAAAATTATTCTCCATGGCATCTCTTCTTCTTTTGATCTATGGCCTACTTGGCATCTTTTTAGGCTTTGGTGGCAATGGATTTACAAAACTTGTTTTAGGCCACATCTTCATACCATTTAAGGGTTTCAAGTAATGATTATAGGCTTCAATGAACATCTTCTTCCTAAACCATTGCGGGACATAATCTTCAGGTGATTTATTAATGTATAACAAGACAGCCATAGCATGTTGACATGGTAAACCTCCAAGTTTCCATAATTTGCAGCTACATGTTTTGTCACCTTCTTTGACACTGAAAGAGTTAATTCCATTTTTCACCTCAAACTCATCACCACCTGCTGGAATGACACGCCAAGATCTCCACATTGTCGATGCTCGACATATGGTAGTATCTCTTTAACAGCTTCAAGTAGACCCTGCATTTGAAAAGAAAGCTCAAGTACTTATTAGATCAATTACATATTAAATGATGTAAAAAGAAACATGAATTGGCAACTCACCTTATGATGATCTGATATCAATGTAACGCCAACACCATGATTGAGCTCTAGATCATCATTTATCAAGTCAATGAACCATGCCCACTCTTTGTTTTCAACAATTTCATGTTCAGTTTCCATGTCGGGGGCTATCTCAATATCATCTATATTAAGCGGACGAAATGTTGTTTCATTTGTTATTACATCATCTACTCCAAGTCTTTTCTTCCTCAACTCACACACTTCATCTTCATCACATGATAAATGGTCTAGAGATGTAGTTTCATCATTGTCCTCATTGTCATTATTTAGAAAAAACATTGATCATCACTCTCATTGTCACTTGAATTTTCATAAGGATATTCAACATCCATCCTGTTAATCAAATTAGACAACAATGCATATTTCTATGAAACACAAAAAAAGTGCATTATGAATATAAGATCTTAGTCCCTGCTTCAAGAAAAACATATCAAATCATCAGACCGATACAAAAAAAATGCATTAATAAACAATGGCATATATGGTTCAGTTCTAATAAACTATTATATTTATTTCCCATGTTTCATGCATTACCAACAGGTCAACAACATACAGTTTAACACTTTCATGGGTTTTTGTTTCATTTCAAAGATAAAGTTCATATTGTCATCATTTTGATTTATAATTTGATAGTTATGTATTTTTCTTACGTTATTAGTCATAGTTATCATTTATTCCAAACCAAATCAATAGAATCATGATATGGGTCAATTTACCCAGCCCCCTAGATCGTGGTTCAAGATCTATGCAAAACTATATTTGACTGGAGTACTGGAAAACCATATTAAATGTACATGTTCATTACGGTAAAATGTCAAATTTAATGCACAACTACAATATACATATGTTCAAATGTGCATTATTATTGACTAGTTCACATCATTTACATGTTTATTAGCATAAAATGTTTCATTTCATGCAAAATAACAATATGCACATGTTCAAATGTGCAATATGCATGAACATGTGTATATTACGCATTTTTGCATTAAATTATACATTTTTTCTTAGTGAACATGTAAACGATATGAATTAGTTAATTATAATGAAATTTTGAACATATGTATTCATAATTGTAAATGAAATTTAACATTTTATCATAATGAACATGTACATTTGATATGGTTTTCCAGTTTTCAGTCTAATATAGTTTTCCATGGATCTCGACCCATATATATATATATATATATATATATATATATATATATATATATATATATATATATATGGGGTAGAGTCAGGTTCTATGGAAAACCAATGCATCGAGAACCTAAAAAGAACTAATGATAACCTTTAAATCAAATGATCATTGGTGCATAACACGATGCATGTATTTGGTATGTATAGGGGTATTTTGGGAAAAATAATATATCAAGTCAAATAACTTTAATTTATATTAATTGATTATTCAATCAAATAATTAAACAAAAAATGATAAATAAAATTAATTGATACACTTCTAAAATTACAAAAACTAAACAAATTTAAAAGGATGATATAATGTTGATGCATCTAATGTTCATCCTTCAATTCATGATGCATTTCGGCTCTTCATCCTTATCTTCGGCCATATACATCCCGTTATCATGCGTCATCAAATTCGTGATGCATCTTCGGCCATATTCATCATCTTCAAAATCGTGATGCATCTTCATCAGATTTATCTTCAAACACGATGTATCTTCATCGTATTCATTGCATTCATGTTCAAACATGATGAATCTTCATTGGATTCATCTTAAAAAACGATGCATCTTCATGAAGACAATGCATCTGGTTTGTCTTCCATAAAAATCGGATAAACACGATTCATCTTTCAAAGTTTTTCATTAAGAAAATGCATGAAAAAACGACCATATTTTCAAACCGAGATCATTCCATCATCATCATCATCATCGAAATCATCAAACACGTCTGGGCAGCCAAGTGAGATCATTGTCGTATATTGTTTTCCATCATCGCCGGTGAAATTCATCTTCGAACACGTAGTATTATTTTCCATCAAACACGTCCAGTCACCCAAGTGAGCAAGATGCTTATTTGTTTTCCATCATTGTCGGAATCATCATCGTGTTTGATCATCAGTCGACCGCCCATGTGTGTGTGTGTGTGTGTGTGTGCATGTGTGTGTGTGTGGGGGGGGGGGTAACAGGGATGAATTAATGGGATATTAGTTAATTTAGAGATTTATTATTTCCTAATTTAATTATTCTTAATATAGAGGTTACTAAAATGTAATTAATTGTGAATTAATATTAAATATATTTATCATTCCTAAATTGTCTTTCAAGCGCATTTGCTCCAACTGGTTGATGTATGTTGTTGTGTTAATATATATGAACCCAATCTAGTATGTTGGTTCCTGATATAGATTTGATTGTAGTTTTAGTACAAATATAATATTAGAGTGAACTTTCATATATAAATTCAAAGCATTTACCTGAAATTCGTCATTCCACTGTATCGTCAAAACAGGTGCCTACAACATTAAAAATAAAAACACACATAGTAATATGAACATGTATATATTAAATTATGTAACCCAAAATATTTACCTTGTATTCACCACCCATCGTTTTGATGTATTCTAATTGATTCGTGTTGCTTATCACTATATATAGGCTTTCAACATATATCACAGTTTTATTATTGTGGTGTGTAGGTGGTTTCCTAGGATTATGCAAGGTAGACTGCCCACTATAGACCTAACCCAACCACTTGCACGGTTATTAAAAATATGCTAACTTTATGGCAGCAAAACTGCTCACTACCAAAATAAACCAAATTAATATTTTATGTATTGTAATTTGTTATTTTGTCGTGCTTCATCTGAATCAAATTATTTTTTTAAGTACGTGTATGTTATTCCTTAAAACACTTTAATTTTTATGTATATTGATATTTTCTATACTTCTTCTATCTTGCAATTATAAAAAAGTACAAACAAACCAGGTTTGTTATGTTTATTTGTCTTTCATGTCATTTTTTATATTGTGAATACACATTTTTTCATTCACTAACGTATAATAAAAAAAAAAATAGTTATGTAAGTGTCTCACTAACTATAATAAGGTTTTTCATTTTTTTTTAATTCCTTAATATTCATCATCAGAATATATGTTTTCTTTGCTATAGTATTTTTCATAAAAATCTTTATTCATAAAACAACAAAAAAACTAAATTCACCCAGTTTGTTTATTCGGTTATAACTAAAGTTGTTAATTTCGTTAACGTTTGTTATAAATTTTTTCGCAGCTTATTATGTACATTTATGTTTTATTCATTCGTGGTCTGTAATATTTTAATTTTTTTATTTATTGTTGGTCTGTAATAATTTAGTTGTAACAATGTAGTTTTAACCGAACTTTTAATTTTCGTATTTGACCTAATAATGTAATTTTAATTACATTATTTGTATTGTAATATAATTAAGTTAATGAAATTATTTAATTAAGTTAATTTATATATTATGTTAAATTATAAAATTTAAATACTAAAAGAAAGAGATAAAACAAAGTTTGGTA
>JAANYP010002414.1:0-2500 GCA_020465985.1 Centrapalus pauciflorus | reverse complement strand
TTGAGTTTGTCTTAGACTAGTGAGCATACTGTTGTATCTGTCATCTCAGCTTGAACTATTCCGCATTCAAGCTTGTTTGTAATTAACAAATTGTTGATAATACATACAAACATTGAGAAAAGAGTGTGTAGTTTTTAAATTGCTGTATTCACCCCCCCTCTACAGCTTATAACTATATACTTTGGGAACCTCTCGGGACCTACAACTGGTATCAGAGCAGTTTAGAGTGTGTGTCATTCTAGATCTCTCATTCTCCCAAGTTTCCATGGACAACAGTGCTGCAAATTCTTCTTACTATGACAATGGTTCTATGGGCAAACCTCCAAAATTTAATCATCAAAACTTCTCTGGTTGGAAGTGCAGAATGATGCTCTATTTAGAGAATCTGGACGTACAACTACCAGAGATAGTGATGGAGGGTCCATATGTGCCAACCTCTGTTACTACCATAACTCCAGCGGTTGAAGGAGCTGCTCCTGAAATCAGGACCTTTGAGAAAGCAAAAGCTCAATGGTCTGATGAAGACAAGAGATTGGTAGCTCTGGATGCAAAGGCCAGAAACAAACTGGTCATTTCTCTCCCTGATGATGTGTTCAAGCAGGTTGAGAAAATGAAGACAGCAAAGGAGATGTGGGATACTTGTGTACCGTCTATGATGGACCCAACAAGTTCCACACTGCGACAACCAGGATCAACAATCTTGTTAGACAGATGAACTCTTCTTGCTAAACCAAGGAGACTCTCACTGAGAACCACCACTAGGTTTTACTGCTCTAGTGAATGATCTCAAAGCTGTTGGATCACCAAGGACGTCTTACCCTGGTGAAAAATTTCTGACATTTTACCTGAAGAGTGGAACTACTTTTCAACAATCCTAAGGAACTCAGGTACTATCAGAAGTATGGATCTGGTCAATCTGTATGGATCCTTACTGAATGATGAACAGTCAAGGCAACAAAAGAGAAATGTCTTGGAAATGTCCAGAAGAGGTGCAGCCTTTGTGGATAATGTGAGACAGCCTGTAAATCAGGTGAGTGATGTGTTCATTCAACCTGATCAACAGGATGATGAAAAGGAGGAGGTGTCAGATGAAGAAGATGCTGCAGATCTTGCTGAACAAGATGATGAGCAAATGATAGCCATGCTTGTCAAAAGGTTCAACAAGAAAAGGTTTGGAAGAAATATGCTGCAAGGAGGTTCAAGTGCTGGAAAAAAGAAGGCATTTGACAAATCCAAAGCTGAGTGCTTCAAGTGTGGCAAAACTGGTCACATAGCCGGCTGGCTGTGTGTCAAAAGCTGTTGGTCAGTCATCCAAACCCAAACAAGACTAACAAGGATGATGGCTATAGGGGTAAGACCCTTTATGGCCATGGCTAAGCTGAGGGAAATTGGAAAACTCAGTGTCTTCCAAATCGCCAAAAGGGGACTTATGGGCAGAGGACATTGGACTGGAAAGGAATCGTTGATTCATCATCTGATGAAGAAGATTAATCAATGTCTGGATGGCAACACTGATGTCCCATCAAACAAGCGCTTCAAACAAGATATGGCTGAAGCTGACAGCCTTCAGCAGCTTAGAGAACTGGAATCCTACTATGATTGTATTAAGGTACAAAATTTATGCTTACAGTTCTGAAGTAAAAGTTAAAATGTTTTAATATATGCTTGTTGGATCTCAAAAGCTGCTGTTGAGAAGCATGATGCTTTAACTATCTGAAATCTCTAAGCTTAAAGCTGATTCTTAAAACTAAATCCAGTAAACTGGACAGTTCCATAAGTTTGAAACTGAGCTTGATGAGTAAAAACACATCAACTCTATTTTACTGGAAGAAAAGAGAGAAAGCAGATAAAGCATTGCTAAGCTTCAAAAGATAGTTGATCTTTGCCAAATCTGCACAAAAAGTCACCTGTGTATAAGTCAACAGATTCCTGCAAAATCCAAGACTGATCATGGAGGGGATCTTGACACAGCAGCTTCCATTGTTGAGATCAATAATCTGAAAGAAGATTTATCCACTCTTGGTGAACTTCCAAATACATTCATTCAAAATGTGAATGGTAAACTGATCTCAACAAACAGGTTTGTCAGGCCTCAAAATACTGACAGCTTGTGTGAACTCAGCTCAAAAGCTGATGTTGGAGTTTGTTCTCCAAATCAGCCTGCTAAGTGCTCTGCTAACTCACACAAGCAAAAGAAAGGAAAACATGTTCAAACTGAAGTTGTGGATGCTAAACCTGTTGACAAAAACAGTTCTGATGTCCAAAGTGATGGTAAAAAGCATGTTAACCTTTTGATGGCTAAACACTTGAAAATAGTTTTCTCAAAAGGTTAAGCAGCCTGTTCAACAAGGGTAAGTGCTGCATGTTGAAACCAAACTGCTGTGATTTCAAATAAGTTTTCAAATCATAAGTGGTAAATTGGTTTTAAATGAAAATTAAGTTTTCAAAACCAGACACAGTGAGTATGCTGATAGCAGCATAAATTCTCAATCCAGTCGGA
>JAANYP010002413.1:0-212160 GCA_020465985.1 Centrapalus pauciflorus | reverse complement strand
GACACCCTTGCCACATTAACCACCAATTACCATTCACCCAGGATTTATCACCAACAAACACATAACATAATGATCTGATAGCTTAATAATAGTGCGGAAGCAAAATACATAAATAAAAGTAATACAACAGAGTCTAACACCCTACGGTGCTACAAAGTTACATGTCTAAGTCTACATACTCAAACATTTTACATTATCCCAAATTTATTACAACAATAATTCCATAATCCAAATACCAAAGCTCACGGTAGATTTCTTCAAATACTTCAACAAATATCCTAGCTAGATGGTCCAGCTGTAGACTTCCCTTTTCCTGTAAAAATTCAACAACTAAAAGGTAAGCGAATGCTTAGTGAATACCAGATGATTTTCACACATTCTACAAATCTTTATGATGCCCCCAGAGTATCCGCGGTAACACATACCGTATACTCCACACGTATCCAAGATACGCAAACCTGAGCCGCAGCTCCTTCGAGCTGACACTCGGCATAAGAAAAACCAACCATCTGAGGCAGACATTACATCGGGGATGACTTACTGTCTATCCTGACCACAGAGGTGTCAAACTCTTGGTCATATAGCACAGTAACATCAGAGTACAGATGCGACCACGCAGGTCCATCGAAAGGATGCACAACAAATGAACGGACATGCAACAAGTATGAATGTGCATCAACATATACGCATGTTAGTAGAATGCCAAACGAATATGAAACAACATGCCTCAGCAGGCAATGCAAACATAATGCAGATGCAGCAATGTTAAAATCAAAGGTACTCACAGTGGGTGCGTTATTAATCTTTTAGCAATATTATTTCTTCAACGTACCAGCACCACGTATGATTTGCTCCTTTGTGATGCTTCCAACGTACCAGCACCATCTCTATTTCTTTCTTTCTCAATTTCTTCACTTTCGTATCTAACACACACTCCGGCTCTTCAATATACCGGAGCCTTTCGTCAATTTGCAATTCAGTGTGATCTGTCCAATCTTCGTTTTCGGCAGTGAATGACTTCCTGAGATTTCCCACATGGAACACCGGATGTATGCCCGACATTTCTTCCGGCAACTCTAAACGATATGACTGGTTTCCAACTTTTTCTATTATCTTAAATGGCCCAACAAATCTCGGAGCCAACTTGCCTCTCTTCACGAAACGAGTAACACCCCTCATTGGTGATACTTTCAGATACACCCAATCATCTACCTCAAAGCTGATTGGTTTGTGCCTTCTATCGTAATAACTTTTCTGGCGATCCTGGGCCGCCTTCATATTCTGTCTTACCAATTGAATCTTTTCATTTGTTTCTTGCAATAATGCCGGCCCAGCAATCGGCGTTTCACCGGTTTCCCTCCAACACGTAGGAGTCCTACATCTTCTCCCATACAATGCTTCAAACGGCGCTTTCTTGATCGTCGCGTGGTAACTGTTATTATACGAAAACTCGATCAGTGGCAAATGATCGTCCCAATTGCCACCGAGGTCTAACACACACGACCGCATCATATCTTCGAGTGTTAGGATGATCCTTTCACTTTGACCATTGGTTTGTGGACGGTAAGCCGTACTCATTGCTATCCTCGTTCCTAACCCTTCTTGTAAAGCCGACCAAAAGTTGAAAGTAAATCGGCTGTCCCGATCCGATACAATGGACTTCGGTACTCCGTGTCTAGAAACGATCTCAGCCACATAAATCTGAGCTAACTTCTCCAGTGAATAACTCTCTCTTATTGGAATGAAGTGTGCCGACTTGGTTAATCTATCAACGATTACCCATACCGCATCGTGTTGACGCCTAGTTTTCGGCAATTTTGTGACAAAGTCCATCGTGATATGCTCCCACTTCCATTCCGGAATGGGAAGCGGTTGCAAACTACCGTAAGGTTGTTGGTGTTCGGCTTTCACTAACCGACAAGTCCTGCATCTTTCCACGTACTGACCTATGTCTTTCTTTAATCCGGGCCACCAGAAGTCTGCTTTCAGCTCGTTGTACATCTTTGTGCTCCCGGGATGTACAGAAAACTTTGACTGATGAGCTTCTTCTATTATCACATTTCTCATGCCTCCATACTTTGGCACCCAGATTCTCCCATATATACCTTTCAAACCCGATTCACTTGTTTCCATATCCTTAATCTGTGCTCTTATACCCTCAGCACCAACATTTTCGTCTTTCAAGGCTTCCTCTTGAGCGGCCTTGACATCGTCAATAATAGTGGAGGTTAACATAGTAGATGTCAACATGTAACAACAATCCTTGGCATATGCTTTGCGACTCAAAGCATCGGCTACCACGTTAGCCTTTCCAGGATGGTAAAGGATTTCACAGTCATAATCCTTTATTAGCTCCATCGAACGTCTCTGTCTCATGTTAAGTTCTTTCTGGCTGAAAATGTATTTCAGGCTCTTATGATCCGTGTATAACTGACACTTAGTCCCATATAGATAGTGCTCCACAATTTTAACGCAAACGTAACTGCAGTCAACTCCAAGTCATGAGTTGAATAATTCTTCTCGTGTTGCTTTAACTGTCTCGAAGCATAAGCAATAACCTTCCCTCGCTGCATCAGTACAGCGCCTAACCCCAGTCTTGAAGCATCAGTGTAAACTACAAAATCCTCATTGCCCTCCGGTAGAGCAAGTATCGGTGCTTCGCTAAGCGTTTTCTTCAAGATCTCAAATGCTTCTTGCTGCACAGTTTCCCATATAAACGGTGCATTCTTCCTTGTTAATGCAGTCAGAGGAACTGCAATCTTAGAAAAACCTTTGATGAACCTCCTATAGTAGCCCGCCAACCCCAGAAAACTTCTGACTTCAGTAGTTGAACGAGGCGGCTCCCAGTTTCTCACCGCTTCTACTTTAGCTGGATCTACAGAAATTCCGGCCCCCGATATCACATGCCCTAAAAACTGAATCTGTTGCAGCCAAAACTCACATTTTGAGAACTTGGCATACAACTTCTCTTTTCTTAGCAATTCCAGCAATTCCCTTAAATGATCAGCATGTTCGGCCTCAGACTTTGAATACACCAGAATATCGTCGATGAACACAATCACCGACTTATCTAACATCGGTCTACAAACTCGGTTCATTAAATCCATAAAAACAGCCGGGGCATTGGTCAACCCAAAAGGCATGACCAGAAACTCGTAATGCCCGTAACGTGTCCTAAAAGCTGCTTAGGCACATCTTCCTCTCTAACTTTTAATTGATGATATCCCGACCTCAAGTCAATCTTAGAAAAGACACTCGCCCCATGTAATTGATCGAACAAATCGTCTATCCTCGGCAGCGGATACTTGTTCTTAACAGTCAGTTTATTCAACTCCCGATAATCAATGCACATTCGCATTGTACCATCCTTCTTTTTCACAAACAAAACAGGGGCTCCCCACGGCGATGAACTTGGTCGTATAAAGCCCTTGTCCAACAACTCCTGGAGTTGTGTCATCATCTCTTTCATCTCGGTTGGGGCAAGGCGATAAGGAGAACGAGCTACCGGTGCAGCTCCAGGGATCAGATCAATTCTAAATTCCACTTGTCTCTCAGGCGGCACGCCAGACAAGTCTTCCGGAAACACATCCGGGAATTGTGAAACAACAGGCACATCGGCCAACGTCTTCTTCTCAGCCTTGGCATCTATAGCATATGCCAGGTAGGCGTCACATCCCTTTGCAACAAGCTTTCGAGCTTTTGCAACAGTCAACAAACACAGATCCCCACTTCTCCTATCCCCATAAATGCAAATCTCACGCCCCTCTGGAGTAGTTATCTTTATCATTCGCTTCTTACATACTATGTGGGCTTCATTCTCTATCAACCAATCCATCCCGATTATCACATCAAATTCACTGAAGTCGATCGGAATCAAGTCCAAATTGAAGACTACATCTTCAATCACTAAAGTGCAATTACGGTATACATGATCTACTTTGACTAAGGTGTTGCTAGCAGTTTCAATATCTAGTACAGCAGATAGCTTAGACAAAGGCATGGCAAGTTGTTGTGCAAACATAGTAGATACAAACGAGCGATTGGCACCCGAATCGAAAAGAACTCGTGCAGGTAAAGAGTTTACAATAAACATACCCGTGACCACCTCCGGGTTTTCCCTAGCCTCCTCTGCAGTGATTTGAAAGGCACGAGCCGGTGCCCTTTGCGACTGACCCCGACCTCGGTTAACTGAACCACCGCTTGAACCTCCTGAAGATCGTGTTGATGTTGGAGCAGCAACTGCTGGAGTATTCTTTCGACAATTCCGACTATAGTGCCCCCATACTCCACACTTATGGCAAGCATCAGATCTCCGTGGACATTCATTTTGAAAGTGGCCCAACTCTCCGCAGCAAAAACACGCACGCCTGTTGGTGCACTTGCCGAAGTGTTCCAGATGACACTTGTTACAATACTGTGGCTCGGTGTTGATAGAGTATGCACGAGCACGACCGGAAGAACTAGACTGTCGACGGAAGGACTGTTGCGGCGAGTACTGCGATGATCGTGAAGAACCAGAATAACCTCCTTCGCGTTGGCGTTTCGGTGGTGAAGGTTGAGTTGGGTTGACTGAAGCAGCAGCGGACCCCATCACGTATCCCGACATACCCAAGATCTGTTCCACATTCCTGGCGGCTTCCAGTAAACCAGCAAATGTGGGGTAGCGTACGTTGCTCATCACCCTTCGAATCTCCAAATCAAGACCAGCCTCAAACCTGGTCACTTTCCTTTCCTCGGTATCCACTTGATGAGGCGCGAACAAACTCAGCCTCGTAAACTCTACAGCGTACTGGGACACAGACTTAGTCCCCTGAATCAGCGTCATGAACTTAGCT
The DNA here is from genome assembly GCA_020465985.1 of Centrapalus pauciflorus. Classification (NCBI taxonomy): domain Eukaryota; kingdom Viridiplantae; phylum Streptophyta; class Magnoliopsida; order Asterales; family Asteraceae; genus Centrapalus; species Centrapalus pauciflorus. Next base: position 207,325 of record JAANYP010002413.1, on the reverse strand, counting down.
TCAAGTCTTCGGCGCTCGTCGGCCGGGCAGTACTGCTGAGTGAAGATATCAGTAAACTCAGCCCATGTCATAACAGATACTCTTTCCAAGGTTAACGCATTCACCATCGAGTTCCACCACATTACTGCATCCTTAGTGAACATTGCAGTAGCGAACCGGACCATATCTTTCTCAGCACAATCGCTGATTCGGAATGTCCGTTCAGTGGCTGTTATCCATTCCAGAGCGGCAACAGCATCACCCAATCCAGTAAATTCAACTGCTCCATTTCCCTTAAAGTCCTTGAAACGACAACCCCTGGGCTTATTTGATGACCCAGTGTTGTCACCTTGCTCGTCATCGTTTCCCTCTCTTTCCTTATTCTTTCTCTTATCTTCTCTTCGTTTAGCTTCGGCCTCATCTCGAGCCCGAAACTGGTCCTGAATCATCCGATTTTGCTCAGCCATCATGGCTAGCATCATTTCTCTCGTCTCTTCTGGTGTCATTCCTCCTCCAGACATGTTCTGAAATATGAAACATATAACTTATTTAGTAACATGTCATTTATTTATAGACACCACCCAATTGTCCCGTATGATAGTCAATATTTTTATGATTACTAGCTCGTAACCTATCTTAGTTCAGATCATTACTTAGTATCACTACATGTCAACACTTAATGTTTGAGACCAAGACCTCACGGACACTTGAATCTCAAACTACTGCTCTGATACCATACGCTGTGACACCCTTGCCACATTAACCACCAATTACCATTCACCCAGGATTATTCACCAACAAACAGATATATAATGATCTGATATCTTAATTAAAGTGCGGAAGCAAAATACATAAATAAAAGTATTACAACTGAGTTTAACACCCTACGGTGCTACAAAGGTTACACGTCTAAGTCTACCAACACAATTTATTACATTATCCCAAATTCATTACAACAGAATTTTCATAAACCAAATACCAAAGTAAACGGTAGAAATCTTCAAATACTTCAATAGATTTCCTAGCTAGATGGTCCAGCTGTAGACTTCCCTTTTCCTGTAAAAATTCAACAACTAAAGGGGTAAGCTAAAGCTTAGTGAATACCATATGATTTTACACATTCTACAAATCATTATGATGCCACCCAGGGTAACCGCGGTAACACATACCGTATACCCCACACGTACTCCAAGTACGCAAACCCGAGCCGCAGCTCCTTCGAGCTGATACTCGGCATAAGAATAACCAACCATCTGAGGCAGACATTACATCGGGGATGACCTACTGTCTATCCTGACCACAGAGGTGTCAAACTCTTGGTCATATAGCACAGTAACATCAGAGTACAGATGCGACCACGCAGGTCCATCGAAAGGATGCACAACAAATGAACGGACATGCAACAAGTATGAATGTGCATCAACATATACGCATGTTAGTAGAATGCCAAACGAATATGAAACAACATGCCTCAGCAGGCAATGCAAACATAATGCAGATGCAGCAATGTTAAAATCAAAGGTACTCACAGTGGGTGCGTTATTAATCTTCTAGCAATATTATTTCTCCTCGGAATTTCAACCGGATCCACAAAGTACCCCACTGTGGGTTAAACAACACCACAAGGGACCTGTTAATTCAGTTGTAACAGCACATCGTGTCAATAACTTGTTTAATCTCATAAAACTTAATTTTATAATTCTTGCAAAATTTGGTCCCAGTTTCGGATCTATGTCCGAATTCGGACCCCACCCGAATTCGGACCCCAGTTCGGATCCCACATATTTCTCAATTCGGTTCACGTAAATATAAGTCCCAATTCGGACCCTTTGTAAATTCGAACCATTTATTAGATTCGAACCACATGCTAACTTCGGACCATATCCGAATTCGGTCCCCAACCGAATTCGGACCACATCCGAAATTCAAACACTTAGAATATTTTTGCCATTTTTGATTATATTACAAGTTCGGGCTCATCCGAATTCGGTCCCCAACCGAATTCGGACCCCCATCCAAGTTCCAATACTTAGAAATATTTTGATATATTAATTTTCCAGAAATCCGGGCCTCATCCGAATTCGGACCAGATCCGAGTTCATCTCGGATCCGAATTCGGATCCCACCCCATTCGAATTTGTTCTAAGTTTATAAAATTTCCAGATTTAATTCCTTCATTTTTGGTACTAATTCAATACATGAAATAAATTATACCAACTAAAATACACTTAATTTCAACCACTTTAACACTATCATTAACCTCTTTCATGCACCAAATCACAACCTTTTTAACCATTTTTCATCATCCATCGACCCACACACTAAAACACACACTAAATGCTCAAATCCATACTTTTAATTCGAATCAGGAGCTGAAATTTAATATGTAGCATCTTATACACTAGATTTAAACAAATCCATAAAAATATCACACATGCATCAACATCTTCAACACCAAATTAATATTTCGGATTTTAACAAATCCGAACTAAAAACCATCAACTTCGAAGAATTTGTGAAATGTTTACCTTAATTCGTCAATTGCAGATGTTATAGTTCCTTGAATGCAATCTGAATCCAAATTTTCAGCTTCAAACAGCAACTTTTCGATGATTCTTCAATTTGTAGAGAGAGAGAGCCGAGAGCCGAGAGATGGGAGAGATATTTCTAGTGAGAGAGTGTAATAGTTGGAAATGAAAGACCTTTGGTCTTTTATTTCAAAATTCCATTTTAACACCTTTAGTCCCTCAACTTAACCGGTTCCATTAAATACTGATTTATAAAATAAAAGATTTCTATCTTTTATTTATTATCCTTAATAATTAATAATTATTTTCACTTAATAATTTAAAATTCTAATTTTCCATAATATGCAACAAACTTTATAATTAATCCAAATTACGTACCAACTTCCATAATTCAACTTAAATTACATATTAAAACTTAATAACTTCAAATACAATAATTTAATTCCAAGGATGTTACAGCGGCGTTCATGGATCTCATGAATCGCGTGTGCAGACCTATGTTGGATAAATCAGTTATTGTATTCATAGACGATATTCTGATTTACTACAAAACGGAGGCTGATCATTCTATTCATCTGCGGCAATTGCTAGAGTTATTGAGAAAAGAAAGACTCTACGCAAAGTATTCTAAGTGCGAATTTTGGCTCAGACAGGTATAATTTCTATTATATATGTCTTGAGCTATTTCCTAAGTATTCTTTAATTTACATCAGAACTTGAATTTCTACTTTGATTCTTATAGATTCAGTTCCTTGGCCATGTTGTTTCTGGCGAAGGGATTTCCGTTGATCCTTCTAAAGTCGAGGCCGTTCAGAAATGGCAAACGCCTCGCAATGCCTCTGAAATAAGAAGTTTCCTCGGATTGGCTGGTTACTACCGGCGATTCATAAAGGACTTCTCGAAGATTGTTGTACCTCTAACGATGCTAACACGAAAGAATACTCCTTTCGTTTGGTCTGATAAACAGCAAGAGGCATTTGACATTCTGAAACAGAAGCTTATTCAAGCGCCGATCCTAGCTTTACCAGAAAGCAATGATGATTTCGTTGTCTATAGTGATGCCTCTGGTAATGGCTTAGGATGTGTTCTGATGCAAAGGGGGAAAGTTATTGCCTACGCTTCAAGGCAATTAAAGGATTACGAGAAAAGTGCACCAACTCATGATCTTGAGTTGGCTGCCGTTACCTTTGCACTGAAGATCTGGCGTCACTATCTCTATGGGACTCGGTGTCAGCTTTACACCGATCATAAGAGTCTCAAACATCTCTTTACTCAAAAGGATCTGAATATGAAACAGCGTCGGTCCTTGGAACTTATCAAGGACTATGATTGCGAGATCCTATATCATCCCGGCAAAGCTAATGTTGTCGCGGATGCTTTGAGTAGAAAAATTTATCCAGAAAAGTGCTGCTATGCCCTAACTCCGGTTATATTCTCTTCTGATCTTATTGAAGACATCCGAGTTGCTCAAGCTGAAGCACTAAAAGAAGAGAATGTCAGTTCTGAAAATCTTAAAGGGCAATTACAATTTCTAACTCTGAACCATTTGGGACTTCACTATCTCCAGGGAAACCGAATCTGGATTCCTAAATATGGTTCTATTCGCAGCACTCTTCTTTCTGAAGCTCACAAGTCCAAATTATCTGTTCATCCTGGCAGCTCAAAGATGTACTTCGATTTGAGAGCTGACTATTGGTGGCCAGGAATGAAGAAAGATATCGGTAAATGTGTTGAAAGCTGCAGAGTATGTCAGATGGTTAAGGCAGAACACCAGAAACCCTTCGGGGATATGCAACCACTACCAGTTCCCGAGTGGAAGTGGGAGCATATAACAATGGACTTTGTCACGAAACTGCCGAAAACCAAAAGACAGCACGACTCCATCTGGGTAGTCGTGGACCGATTAACAAAGTCAGCTCACTTCATACCGATGAAAGAAACATACTCCCTCGATAGCACAAATATACATCACTGAAATTATTTCACGTCACGGTGTGCCAAAATCTATCGTTTCTGATCGTGATAGTCGTTTCACATCCAGATTCTGGCAAGCACTACAAGATGGGATGGGTACTCGGATCTCTATGAGTACTGCTTATAATCCTAATGCAGATGGCCAGAGTGAGCGTACTATCCTAACTCTCGAAGATATGCTTCGTGCCTGCGTTCTTGATCTAGGTGGTAACTGGGATGACCATTTGCCTCTGGTTGAATTCTCATACAACAACAGTTATCATTCAACGATCAAGATGGCTCCTTTTGAAGCTTTGTACGGTCGAAAATGTAGAACTCCCACTTGTTGGCGCGAAACAGGTGAATCGCCTATAGCGGGTCCTGCCCTTCTACAGTTAACTCATGAAAAGATTCAACTTGTCAGAAGGAATATTCTTGAAGCTCAGAGCAGGCAGAAGTCATATTATGATAATCGGCACAGATCTATCAACTTTGCAGTTAACGATTGGGTGATGCTGAAAGTATCTCCAATGAAGAATGTGGTGCGGTTTATTAAAAGAAACAAGCTAGCTCCGAGATTCATCGGTCCGTTCAAGATTGTCGAAAAGATAGGAAACCAATCTTATCGTCTTGAACTGCCAGCGGACTTATCTGGAATACATCCTGTATTCCATGTCAGTCATCTGAGAAAGAGCTTAGCAGACGAAAGAGAAGTTAAAATACCACATGTTAACTTGCAGATTGATGAGAAGCTTCGAGTGATTGAAGAGCCGGAGTGTATTTTGGACTCGAAGACTAAAAAGCTTCGAAACAAAGATATACATATGGTGCTCGTCCAGTGGAAACACCACAAAGGTTCGCATCAGTCTTGGGAATCGAGAGATGTTATGAAAGCTACATATCCCAGTCTGTTCGAACGTAGCTAACTTCGGGGACGAAGTTTGTGCGTGGTGGAGCCCATTCTGTAACAACCTAACTTTGGTCAATTATGTAATATGTGATTTTGAGATAATAATATAGTTTGTTATATTAATTATGTTACAAATATTAATTAAGAAAGAAGATTTATTAAATAAATATAATTTTAAATTATATTTATGATATAATTATTAAAGATGATTAAATTAAAAGATATGTAAAATACAAAAGTTTAGTGGGTTAAATTCAAATATGATAAAAGAGATATATAAAAACAAAATTTTATGATCAAATAAAACCATTAACACCTAAACCACTCTCTCTCTCTAATCTCTCACTAAACTTACGGTTTCATCACAAATCCATCAAGAAATTTCATCAACTTGCAATTAAATGAAGAATTAATTCAAGAAGAGTTACAACATCATCAAAGCATCATCAATCTACAAAGAATTTAAGGTAATAACTCTTTTAAATTCTTATTTGTAGAGGTTTGGTTCGGTTCATATGAAAAACCGAAACCTATGCTTAAAATGTAAGAAAATTAGGTTGCATGTTTAAAGTTTTTGTAAATTATGGTGAATTTAAGGTAATTGATGTTAAAGAAACAAAGATTTTAGTTTGGATCATCCAAAATATGATGGAATCGGAATTTTTGATAAAAATAGTGTTATTGACAAAAAGTGTAACCGTGTGTGTTATGTGTTTTCCTAATACCGAAACCCAAAAGTGGGTTACCGAAACCATAAGGTTTCGGTAAAACCACATTACCGAAACATGTATGTATGTGTTGAGGTTGAATACTGAAACTTTTTAAGAATACTGAAACTCTTGAAAGGTTTCGGTATTATACCGAAACCCATCTAAGTGAAGTACCGAAACTTCTTTGAATACTGAAACCCACATAATTTTACTGAAACTCTCCTAAAGTACCGAAACATATATATAATGTATACAGAAACCATAATGTACCGAGACCCATACACTCTACTGAAACCTATACCGAAACTATGAAAGTTTCGGTAATATACCGAAACAATAAAGAATACCGAAACTATTTTTGGGTTTCGGATCCTTGGTTTCTTTGGTAAGCATACATATATATATATATATATATATATATATATATATATATATATATATATATATATATATATATATATATATATATATATTTACGTTTACAGTGGTGGGTTTTACATATATATACACATACAAAGACACATAAAAGAATGTGAGTGCATGTGTGTAAGTGATATATGGATAAGTATCCATATCTTGTGTGTGTGTATATATAAGACATATATATATATATATATATATATATATATATATATATATATATATATATATATATATATATATATATATATATATATATATATATATATATATATATATGCGCAAATGTAAGAACTTATAATTATCAAATAAGTTCATGAAATGTTCTACGAAAATTCAAAACAATTAAATGACAGAGGTCACACATGTCCATGAAAATGGACATAAAAGTTTATAAGTTATCAGAATCAGATCAATTAAAGTTTAAAAGCTAACGTTCTTGCAAATGATAAATTTTGGGCAGGTTCAGTTAAATTCTGAACATAGATTTAAAGAATTAAAGAGATTGACTGGGGGTCAAAGACTTGATTTGACAGAAATCAGATTGACAAAGATAAAATCCTGAGATAACTCAGGTGGCAGATTTTTATATCTGTTTGACAAAGACCAGATCAGTGAGTTATAGATATTCAGATTTAACATGTTGACTTTCCGGTTGAGATATATTGTTGTTGTTAGATTTATTGACATTCATTTTATCAGCTGGATTGAGACCTGTGCACACCATGGTTGGGTGTTGCCCAGTGGATCATGATAGTTATTTGATTATCATTTCATATTACATATAAGACTTCTTCAGACTTTGCTTTATGATTCATTGCTATCATGACTTCTATGACTTAAGCTTTCACTATTGATCAGACACTTGATAGATTTATTCAGCTTGATTAAGCCTTGATGGTCTATTGTTCTAGACCTGGCTATTTCACCAGTTCTTATGGACTTGGTAATGACTTCCGATGTTCCGCCACGTTGATTTACTGGTAGCTAGCCCAGTATGTGGCTGATCCCCACAATTTAAGCGTGAGCGTGGCCTGAGCATCATCCGATTCTAAGAATTCTATATCTCAATCATGAGGGCTGTAGCGGCAGCCAAGACATATCACGCTAGACTAAAGATCCGCTTGACAATGCATGTTGATTTGAAAATCTATATACTCACTAAGCTTTGCTTACAGTTGCTACTTTATAATTTTTACAGGAAGAGATAAAAGAAAGTCACCTGCTGGACCTAGTACTTAGGTCATTCAAGATCCAAGTTTTGAAGCTTTCATAGACCACTACTCAACGAACCCTTCGGTACTGATTGGAAGATGACAATTATGGTGGTTTTGGGTAGACTTGATATGACTTTATGATGTAATGTATTAGATTAGATGGTACCCTTTATAAGTTTAATTTGAAAATTGTAATCTATATTAAACTTAATTCTAATATGTTTGTATTTGTAATTTATAATTCCGCAAATAATTACCCTATCTTAGTGATATTGATATCGTATTGCATGAATTGGGACCTAGACTAGTGAGGACTGTCCCGTAAGGGGAGGTCTTCACAAATTTATATAATTAAATTCGAATATATTAATAATTTGGAAGGCCTAAATTCGAAGGCTTAATGTGACTAAATTTGAATCATGGGAATTAAATTCGAAGCATTCCCCTTGAATATATTTATGCTAAATTCAAATCATGTAGCTAAAGTCAAACTTTCATTTGAGCATACATTAAATTCAAGGACATAATTAAATTGAGATAAAATCCTGAGATAACTCAGGTGGCAGATTTTACATCTGTTTGATAAAGACCCAACACGGTGAGTTATAGATATTCAGATTTAACATGCTTGAATTTCCGGTTGAGACATATTGTTGATGATAGATTGATTTGACATTCATATTATCAGCTGGATTGTGACCTGTGCACACCATGGTTGGGTGTTGCCCAGTGGATCATGATAGCTATTTGACTTATCACTTTATATGATATTGCTTTACAGTTCAATTCAGATATTGCTTTAAGATTATTGCTATCATGACATTGATTACGTATGCTTCATCATTGCATATACTTGACATATTGATTCAGCTTGATTAGCCTTGATTGGTCTATTGTTCTAGACCTGGCTATTTCACCAGTTCTATTGAACTTGGTAATGACCTCCGATGTTTCGCCACGTTGATTTACTGGTAGCTAGCCCAGTATGTGGCTGATCCCCACGATTTAAGCGTGAGCGTGGCTTGAGTATCATCCGACTCTATGACTTCTATGTCTCAATCATGAGGGCTGTAGCGGCAGCCAAGACATATCACGCTAGATTGATGATCCGCTTGAGATGCATGTTAACTTGAAAATCTATTTACTCACTAAGCATTGCTTACGGTTGCTACATTAACATTTTTACAGGAAAAGACAAAGGAAAGTCACCTGCCGGACCTAGTACTTAGGTCTTACAAAGATCAAGACAGAAGTTTCATAGACCTCTACTCAGCAACCCTTTTTGGTACTAATTAGATGATGATAAAATGATGGTCTGGGTAGATTTATTTTGACTATATGATGATATGAATTAGATTAGACTTGTGCCCTTTATAAGTTTAATTTAAAATCGGTAATCTGTATAAAACTTAAATCCTAATATTTTGTACTGTAATTTTTAATTCCGTAATTAATTACTCTATCTTAGTTATGGTTGATATCGTATCGCATGATGTTGGACCTAGACTGGTGAGAACTGCCCCGTAAGGGGTGGTCTTCACATTTAACACCTTAACTTAATTGCATTAAATTTTGACTCTATTTTTTTTATTAATTAATTAGTAATAAATTAGATTTTGTAACATTTAAAATTAATGTGTACCTAAAATAAATATCTATCATTATTATCCATAATAATCATAATTAGCTCCAAATGTAAAAATTTGTATTATTATGTATAATAAAGGAAAACATCAAATGTAACGTGTCACCTCTACATTCACCAAAAAGATAATTACAACTTATAAAAAATAAAAGATAAATACAATTTAATATTTTAAAAAAAGATAAATATACTATATTTTTTTAATCTATAAATAATAAAAAATAAACACAATTATTATTTTTGTATGTTTTTATTTTTACTCATATACAATTTATATAAATAAATTTAATTAAAAATATCCACGTAATACGTGGGCTATAAACTAGTTTAAATATAAAAATGGATACACAAGGAAAAACATGTCAATATATTAAGAGTAAATTACAGAAATGGTCCCTGTGTATTGTTCAAAATTATGGAAACGGTCCCTTAACTTCCAAAGTTGCAGTGGCGGTCCCTCAAACCACTTTTCGCAGAATTGGTCCTTCTATTTCTAGATTTTTTAAAAATGACGATTTTACCCTTATTTGAATTACAAGTTTGGTAATTTCAATTTTGGTCCCTTTTCTTAATTTTTCATTTTTGGTTTTAATTTTTAAATATTAATTTAATAAATTATGATTTGATTCATTATTAATTATATTATTGTTATTCTAAATATTATTATTATTATTATTATTATTATTATTATTATTAATTATACCTATTTATTTTGTAAAATAAATATATATTTCTTTACTAAACATTATTTTTAGAGTAAATTACAAAAATGGTCCCTGTGGTTTGTTCAAAATTACGGAAATGGTCCCTCAACTTTCAAAGTTGCAGTGGTGGTCTCTCAAACCACTTTTTACTTGCAGAAATGGTCCCTCTGTGTCTGAACTTTTTAAAAATGACGATTTTGACCTTTTATTAATTACAAGTTTAGTCCCTCAACTATTTAATTTACTTTCACTTTTGGTCCTTTTCCTTAAATTTTTAATTTTTTGACTATTAATTTAACAAACTAATATTTAAATCTTTATTATATTATTATTATTATTATTATTATTATTATTATTATTATTATTATATATACCTATTTATTTTTAAAAAATAAATTTATATTTATTTATTAACAAAATTTGTATACTTAATTTATTTATTTTACGCGTTTTTTATGTATTCAAGTTATTTAATAAGGAACTAGTTGATGAACCCACGTATTATGTGAATAATTTTTTAATAAATAATTGGTTAACTGAAATGTATAACTTAAATTGAATAATTTAATATTAATTCTAATAAAAAAATAAAAAATAAATTACAATTATTAGTAATATATATTATTTATATATCTTTTTTAATAGTCATGAACAATAGTTATTTTTTTTTAACATTTTTTAAACTTTTTATTCCTAAATTTATATATATTTAGTCGATATAATTTGAAATTTTAATTTTACGTAAACTATAATGTTTATATATTTTTTATATTTTTATCTAGATATATTGATAAGTATATATAAGATATAATTTGGATGTAAGTTTAAATATTATCTATTCATTCATATTTAAATATGTAAGAAATAATATATTATATTTATCTTTTATAATTATTAATATTTATTGATATAAGAAATAATTAAATATATTTATATTTTAGTTTATTTTAATTAAAATAATATATTTTGTTACGTTAATATTTTATATTTTTTTAATTTTAAATATTTTGTTATGTCAATATGTTTGATTTCAATATAGTATTTTAATCTTTTTGATTTACAAGTTTGTATATTAATATGTTTTATTCGTTTTCACTTAAATATTTTGTTAATTTTCATTTAATTATTAACGTAGGAAAATTTAAAATCAAAACAAATAAAATAATAAATAGAAATCAAAACGTATGGGCATAACAAAATATCTAAATCCAAACAAATAAAATAATAAATTTAATTAAAATTAGCGTAAAAAATATTTAAATAAAAAATATGTAAAAAAGTATTTAAATCTTTTTGATTTAAATCAAAAATATGTAAGAAAATATTTAAATAAAAAATTTGTAAAAAAATATTTTAAATCAAAAAACGCGTAAATTAAATAATATAAGTATAAAAATTTTGTTAATAAATAAATATAAATTTATTTTTAAAAATAAATAGGTATATATAATTTTAATTATAATAATAATATAATAAAGATTTAAATAATAGTTTGTTAAATTAATAGTCAAAATATTAAAAGTTTAAGGAAAATGACCAAAAGTGAAAGTAAATTAAATAGTTGAGGGACTAAACTTGTAATTAATAAAAGGGCAAAATCGTCATTTTTAAAAAGTTCAGACACAGAGGGATCATTTCTGCAAGTAAAAAGTGGTTTGAGGGACCACCACTGCAACTTTGAAAGTTGAGGGACCATTTCTGTAATTTTGCACAAACCACAAGGACCATTTTTGTAATTTACTCTTATTTTTATTTATATACTTACTTTGTTAAATTATGCATCTTTTTATGTATTCAATATATTTATTAAAGTTTTATTTATTTATATTTTATTGGTTAAACTATTTATTATTTATAATTTTCCGTCAAACTATTTCATTACTTTAACAAATTTTGAATTTGTGTTAATTTTGATTTAAATTCACAAATTCATTACGTTTTGATTTAAGTTTGCTAATTTATTATTTTGATTTAAATATTTTGTTACGCTAATATGTTTTTATTTAAAATTATTATTATATTTTTTTGGATTTAAATATTTTGTTATGCCGGTACGTTTTATTTTCAAATTATTATTTTATTTGTTTTGATTTAAAATTTTGCTACGTTAATACTTAAGTGAAAATTAAAATATTAAGTGAAAACGAATAAAACATATTAATGTATAAACTTGTAAATCAAAAAGATTAAAATACTATATAGTATATTAAAATCAAAACGTATTGGCATAACAAAATATTAAAATTAAAAAAATAAAATATTGAATTTAAATCAAAACGTATTATATAACGTAACAAAATATATTATTTTAAATAAAATAAACTAAAAGATAAATACAATTTATTATTTCTGATATCTATAATGATTAATAAATATAAAATACAAAAATAATATATTATTTCTTACATCTTTAAATATTAATAAATAAATAAGATTTAAATCTACATTAAAATTATATCTTATATGTACTTAATCTATAAATCTAATTAAAAAAATATATTATTCGTTTATTTATAAAATTATTTTTAATATATATTAGTATTTTTATAACTTTTAGACATTTTTTAAAACCAAAAAAATAAAATAGTAAATTTAAATCCAAATAAATAAAGTAATAAATTTAAATAAAAACATGTGGGCGTAACAAAATATTTGTAAACTTAAATAAAAACGTAATGAATTAGTAAATTTAAATCAAAGTTTACATAAATTCAAAATTTATTAACGTAATTAAATAGTTTGATAAAAAAAAGTATAAATAATAAAATTATACGAATAGTTTAATCAATAAAATATAAATAAATAAAACTTTAATAAATAAATTGAATACATAAAAAGATGCATAACTTGACTAATTAAGTATATAAATAAAAATAATTTTTAGTAAAGAAATATAGTTTTATTTTACAAAATTAATAGGTATAATTGATGATGATAATAATAATAATAATAATAATAATGAGAATAATAATAATAATATAATTAATAATGAATCAATTCATGATTTATTAAATTAATATTTCAAATTTAAAACCAAAAATGAAAAATTAAGAAAAGGGACCAAAATTGATTTTACAAAACTTGTAATTGAATGAAGGGTAAAATCGTTATTTTTAAAAATTTTAGAAACAAAAGGACCAATTCTGCAAGTAAAAAGTGGTTTGAGGGACCGTTACTGCAACTTTAGAAGTTGAGGGACTGTTTCCATAAATTTGAACAAACCGTAGGGACCATATCTATAATTTACTCATATATTAAACTTCAAGAAGTGACACGAATTCTCTAATATAGAAAATAAAAATTATTGTGCCATTTGAGATTTTCACGGGTTAAATTTCTAACTCCTTTGGAGCTTAAAAGTAGAAATCTTATGAAAACTAAAAACCTTTAATATAAATATTAATATATTTTATGAAAGTTTGTCTGATATTTTGATTATAAATACATTTGTAATATAAATAATGACTTTATGGATAAATAAAAGTTTGTCAAACATATATTTATTGAATACAGAGTATAATCCATAAAAAATCATCTTCTATAAACTATATTATTATTAAGGATTTATATCAGAAGAAAAATCATATTTTAACAATTTAATAGTTTGGTCATTTTATTTTTTCCTAGTATAGTAATTATATGATTTTTGTCTTAATAAAATCATGAAATTCATAACCTGTAACCAATTGATCATATTTAAAAAATAATATAATTTGATTTAACGGTTATGTTGAAAAACATCGATTTTGTCTGTTTATTTCATTAGGATTCAATATATTAATTTAATGTACAAAACTTCGAGATAACCCGTTGTTTGTACATGCAAAATTTTAACTTGGTTATGAATTATAATTAAAAAAATTAATACAATGGAAATATAACCGTGGTGACCAATTTTGATAGTTTCACAGTTATATAGAATTCAATTGTGAAACTATCAAATTTATTTCTATTTATATATATTAACAAATGAGATAAGGCAATGTATTTGTTAATTGTAGTAATATTCATCCATTACCATGACATATCACAATCACCATTGTTCTCTTTTTATTTGGTCATTTTCCTTATTAGGCTAAACATATGTTACACACCCTTTTCGCCCTAAAACATATTTATGCAATTTTTTTTATTTTTTTATTTTTTTTGTAGTGACATGTTTCATAGTAGCATTGAAAACATATGTGGTTTGGTTTGTAGATTTTTTTCCTAGGTTTGGCAATCTGTCAAAGAAAATATCATTATGCAACATTTTCATTTATCAGAATTTTGTCAATAAATCTGTATAATCTTTTAAGGAAAATTGTTAATTCTGAAGAATACAAGCTATTTGGTATCAATTTTTATTTTTTAATCATTTATAACATCATTTTTTTATTATCATAAACGGTAAAATTTTGAAAAGTTGATCGTATTAATGATAAAAAATAAGTATTGTAATGGTAAAAAACCAAAAAATTTTGCTACTTATATCATTTGGCCTTTATAAAAAACGAGTTTGTATCACCCGCGCGTTGCTGCGGGGTCTAAAATATTAATTACAAAAACATATATATAAACAAATAAATAAAAATAATTTCAAACAATTCAAATAACGAAACACAACTGAACCAGGATCGAAGAGTGAAAACTGAAAAGCTGATATAAATTCAAGAAGCAAGACAAATGATATTATTAGTTGGTTCTTATCATTGGTTTTCATGATTTTGCAATGCTAAAATTACAAACAATGTCTTATTAAATCGAATCAAAACAATAATTAATTAATTAATTATTCATAACCATAATTAATTTGTTGGTTTTACGATTAAATCAAATAAATTTATAACGGTAATTATGGGTGAGCATGAAGCGGTTCAGTTTGGTTTTTGGCCGAAATCGAAATTCCGGTTTTTGAAATGGAGAATCCGTTCGATTTCGGTTTTTTCCGGTTTAGATTCTCGGTTTTTCGGTTTACACCCGTGGGTTTTTGGTTTTTGAGTTTAAACTCGAAAAATCTTAGACATTTTTTTTAACTAAAATTGAGTTTTTGTTTACTAAACCTATGCTTTTCTTTACTAAAGTTAAACACTCTTTGATAAATCATTAAAACATAATTGCTTACGTTTGGATTTTTAATCGACCTATGTGTTAGTTTGATATTTTGATTTAATAAAATTGGATATTAAATATTAATTTAGTTAGTTTGATACTTTAATTTATTAAACTTACCAATCTAGACTTTGAAATAATTTAAGTAATTTCATCATGTAGAAATATAATAATAATGTTTGTACCAATTAATTAGCATTCTCTACTTCACATATATTTAAAATAATCATAACCATTAACAATATCGATTAATTAGTATTTTAACATCATAAATATCAATTACATGTATAATTGAAAAATGCATCTTGTAATATAGGAGTAGGAAATTTTCGGTTTCCCGGTTTTTCGGTTACTTCGTTTTGGTTTTTTGGGTTTCCAGTTTGGTTTTTGCTCACCCCCAACGGTAATGTCTCTAATACATCGATTAAGGTTTGTCGACGTTATAATAATAATGTTCAATGTTATACATGATCATATTTAATAAAAAAAATCTAAATATTAAATAATTTCATTTTTTTATAAAACAATTTTATTAGAAGTTTGCAATGTAATAATAAAGCTTTTTAGTACAATAAAACATAACATAATAGTTTCAAAAGACAACTTCAAACATAAGTATAACTAAAATCATAATTTTAAGTAACTAAGAAAATGTTGTAACAACAAATGTTAAAACAAAAGTTTACTAAAATAAAAGTGTTAAATAAAATATAACATTAAGATAATGGTGTGTTATGAAAAATTTATATTAATAAAAAAAAACCAACTTAAACGTGTAACGTGGGTGAAAAAAAAAAAAAAAAAAAAACCAACTGAAACGTGGGTGTATGGCATTGGGTAATTGGATATGATAAATGTATATATATATATATATATATAATATGAATGTTTATAACTTCTAACTTTTAGTTTTTCTCTGTTTGTGATATCAAGATTAACTATAAAAGAATATCAATATTTTTATCATTTTACTAACGACAACCTGTCTGGTTTTTGACATTCAAACTCATCATTTTTTATTAACTATAATATTTAATTTAAATTTCTATTAGCATAAATATTACTATCAAATATTAATTTAGCCAGTCATATCATTGAATGTTTTATAGTTATAACATTTAATTTTATGTTCTTCTGCAATACTAAATTTAAAGTTTATAGAATATTGGTTTGAAAATTTTAATTAGTGTGTATGATTCTAAATTTGGATATTTAATTATTTAAAAAGTAACGATCCATGGATGATGGCTGTAATGTTGATAAAAATAAAATATAATAATAATTAATTAGGAGATAAAACATAAGAAATGATAAGACTTTGTGATATAGTGATGTATTAAGAAACAAGTAAAACATAAGATATTATATCTTATTAAAATCTTATGAGAAATCATGATAATTTAATTGGCGTTTGGTTCACGGAATGGAATTCGAAGTATTGTAAATTAGATTTTTAGTCATTAATTTGGTTGATGATGAATGTAGAAGATGGTTTTTAGTATTGGTTAGATATGTAAGTCGGAATCTAATTCATGTATAGGTTGAAATTATATTCATGTATAAATTGAAAGGAATGTCAAATTCCTATAAACAAGGAGATGGAAAATAAATAAAATTTACTTTTTACATTAGTTATCAAAAATCGTAAACAAGCTAAATTTAAATTCTAATTCCATCGAATTCCATCATACGAACTAACCGCCACCTAAGGGAATAATGTTATTATATCACTTTACTTTTATAAATGATATAAAAACATGTAGAATTACATAAGTTGGTTGTATATAAACAAATTATTAGTTTATAACATTGTTTTGTGGGCTCGTTTCTCATATGAGTAACGTGGCAATTTCGACCCAATAGACAAAATTGGCTAAAGTTTCAAAATGACTCATAGTCAGGGCCGGTCCTTTGTTTTTTAATGCCTAGGGCGACAACAAAAAAAAATGCCCCATATAAATATCTAAACAAAACCACACACCAAATTTGAAGGGTTTGAAACGTAGTCAATGTTACATCAATGATTATTGGTTCTTTGTTTTGTGCTAATCTCCTCGAATCAAGAAAATAGGGACCTTCCTTACATTTTCATTTCTCAGCATCATATAACAAAAAATCAAAATGTAAAATGTTGGTAGCACCTAACATCAATAACTAGGACTCTTTTAGTTTTGACTAGAGATTAAGCTAGAACTCATTTACCAATCCAAAGGCCAAAGAGTATCATCGTTTATACATAAAGTACAAAAATGATGGTCTATATATGATAAATGCAAAAGATATTATGTATCATGCAAATAATGTGCCAACAATATCAAAAGGAAATTGACGGAAAGACTGTGATTAAGTTGTTCTCATTGACAATGACCATTAATTAATAAGAGAAATAATAATTTTCTTGTCCATTCTAACCATTTAAAATTGGTAAACTTATGCTTATACTACTTGAAATGCAAGTAACAATGAAAGGATATATAGAATATTTACCAAAAGAAAAGCCAAGATTGCTCATCAGTGCTTTGTTGCAAATAACAATGGACACACACAGAAAGAAACAACACACCAATAACCCCCAACCCGTAACCTGCCAATTCTCCCGTGTTCTTTTCCCTTACACCGTGAGAAAAGGCAAAAGAAAAAGGTAATAGAAAACAACATTATATATACACAGAGAGCTGAGATTACTTTCTGACTTGATTGAAAGCATACAGAATTTGTTTACACATAACAACCTATCAAGATTCACATGAACTATTTTACATCACTCGATGAACATTTATGTATTAAAGATACGAAAACAGAGAAAGATTGATAGAATTAATAAAAAATCAACAAGCCAACAACCACACTGCTAAATCAGATTGACAGATCACAGATTCACAAATTCAATTGCTAAATCAGAATGCTCAGATTGAGCATTTCAATCTCACAGATTCACTAAATCACTAAATCAGAATGTAATAGAACTACGGAAGATTGTAAATTTATCAGATTAAAATAGACTGTAATGTAAATTGAGCATTACAATCTCACAAAATGCTCAAAAGTCAAAATAATCAAAATTTCAGAATGCTCAATTTCACTAAATCAGATTGTAAATTGTAAAGCTCAAAATCAGAATGCTTTGCTCAAAACAATATATACCTTTGAATATTTGATTTTGATTACTTATGAGTTCTGTGACTGTCGTCAAGAACACACACAATGACACAGATACGAGAACACACCAGATGAAAAACCCAAACACACAGTGATACAAATACAGTATACAGAGCGATCGTACAGAGCACAGATGGATTGAAGCATTATAAGCGATGGATTGAAGATTTTAAGCAACCGAATGTAATGGATGTTTGCTATACATCCGCCAAATCCAAGCACCGAGAAGACGATTTGCGCTCGTCGCTCCATATTCGCCCAAACCCTAATCCATGTCTGAATAATTCCAAGATGTCCGTCAATATCCCATTGAAGCTACTCGCCTACTCGTTGCTCCATATTCTGAAGACGCACGGTCTTCATGCGCCTCGGGCCTCAGCGGGTAAGGGTAACCGTAAGAGGCTAAGGGCTTGACGGCTGAGTATTTGACGGTACCCAACTGAACCTACTATTGTGAATATTGGGCCAAATTTGTGATGCCCCTAAAATTTTTGAAAATTTGATGCCCTGGGCTTGGGCCCAGCCTGCCCTTGGGTATGGGCCGGCCCTGCTCATAGTATCAAACTAAGCTAGAAATTAAATCTTTTAATAAAAATGAAATCTTAGAAAATCATGTATTAAACAATTCGATTTAGAAAAAAATTTCAATATCATGTAAGAATTTTTTTTTTTCTTTTACTTGTCCGTTCGTTTGACCCGTTTGTTTAAATAGGACGTGAATATTCATAAAATATTGACTTTGAAAAATCAACATCCAACAAAAATTCAGCTGCGTTTTCTTTAATCTTCGTAATAAAATTATAAACGTGATACATCACCAAATGACTACAAATATACAATATTATCTTAAAGGTACAGCCACCCCTAAATAATAAATAATATTATTTGAATTTTGGGAGCATACACACCTTGAACTTTTATTTTATGATCAACTATCATGCTAGTTACTTGGTTTAAAGATGCTCATGTTATGTTAGGATAAAAATCCGTTAAAATTTAATGAAACATAGCATATGTCTAATTGCTCCTAACAACTTCAACATCGTATTGTGAGACAGTTAAGCAGAGAATATTAATAGATAAAGATTGTCAAGATTGAGATATTATATAATATCGTTTTTGTCTTTGTAAAATCAGATCATAAAATCAAGATCGTAATCCTAAAGTCCTACTAAAATAACATTGTCTATTTTTTTTATGTCTTAGAGTTTAAATGAAAGATTAATTTTATGTCAAATTGATGAAACATTTAACATTCAAACCCTACAACGATTGTTCAATAAAATTCTTAAAGTTTTTAATAATTTAATTGCATCATTAAAAAATTAATTTAAACTCTAGAGTTCTATAAAAGTAACTCATATGTGACATTCCACATTGATGGGCGAGAGAAACAAAAATATCTTTATAAAGGTGAGACAACTCTCTTCCTACAGGATGTGTTTTGGGAGGAAAACAAAACTTTGAGCATCGTGTTAGGATGGCCAATACAGACAATATCCTATCTTGGTTGGTTAGAGTTGTTTCAAATGGTATCAGAGTCAGGCACCGGACCAATGTGCACATCAAGGATGTTGTGTCCCCATGAGAGGAGAATTGTGACATCTTAACAAAATAGGATATTGTTTGGTTTGGTCATTCTAACACGGTGCTAATGAACTTTCAAGTAGATCCATTTTCGTTATTGTATTTTTAATACGTTTTAGTAATTAAACTTTCTATAACGAGCTAATTTGGCAATAATGATGATAAGTTACCTACTAAACCAGTCAACATTCTGACATGACGATGAGTGTGATGTTCGACCTAAAGTCCGCCGGGTATATACACGTTTTAAAATAAATAAACCTAACTAGCAGAAAATTAGGTAAGTATTACCAATCACTTACTAGTATAACTTAGGGAAGTTAAGATTTTTGAACTCAATGACACAAAAGTGGAATGGTAATAAGTTGATAACTGATCTTTATGTCAATTAATTAGTCATGATTAAAGTATTGGTTACTTGAATTAAAAGTAAATAACTCAACTAAAATGAGAAAAGATTAAATTTGATAACACTCATAGGAACTTAATTACATAAGAAACTTTGATATCAATGAAGATAAATGCAGTCACTCACTCACTTTGTTCGCTCTCTCTAAAAACATTGAACACATGTTGGATTAGTAAATTAATTTGATTCAAGCATGTATTTCTTAATAGATGCTACCTCTATATTTGTAAGTAAAAGATTTTTAATTGATGTTGGAGATCAACATAGTTTGTAATATGAGAATGTTTACATGACTCCCTCATGTGATGTGCCTGATAAAAGCACGTTTAAATTGTAGCTAAACATCTCAGTTCTCCAATATCATGTCAACGTATTAATCAATTGCTCATATTTTATGATCGTAGATAAATCCATAAGCTCAAGCGGTAACAACATCCATATATGTGTCGATGCATATACGGTTCGATTCCACCTGAATCTTCAATGTCCATTCTTCATATTTGTCAACTCGTTAGGAATCAATCGGATTCTTGACTCTTTGAAGATTGAAATTTCATTCTAAAAAAAACAGAGTTTAAAAGAAGTGACGACAAATGATTGCCCTACTCTAGATGCGTAGATTCTCATCTTCGCACCAGACCATCAGAGTAGGAGGATAATGAGCTTTCTTTTTTTCCCCTGTAAATAGATCTAGAAGTATAGTATGGACTAAAAAAATTGATGCCCATGTCTATTTTGCCTGCCGTAGGCCAAAGCCCAGTTCAACCCCCTATTGGGCCGGCCCTGCCCATATTGTTGCCAACTACCCATTAAGTCGCGAGTTGATATCCGAGTTAGGTTCTATGCGTTAGAGAACCGAGTTTCTTTGTTTTAGGGATAAGTTGCGTAGATTCGTACAAGTTGATTTGTGACTCGTATGAATTTAACAACTATGCAATCGTTACAGTTTGGTTAGTACATATACTTAGAAAAATATCAAAAATAACATTCCCGACAAGCCTTTAATTCCATCATGCAAAATTTTAATGTCAAATCTAATTCACGGCTGGTTTAGAACTTGTAACTCCATGTCTTGTAGTGTTTTTAATTATTGTATGCTTTGTGCCTCAATTATTTAAAATCTCTTGTAAACAAGGACTTAAATGTCACAGCATTTGCTCGTATGAAGAAATTGTTGTTGAATTACTAGGCAAAGAAAATCTTTATATGATTAGTGATTGATTCAAGTGCAAAGAATGCAATCATACATAATAAACCAACAAACTATGTATGTACAAGGGTTCAATGGAGAGCCTCCATGCATCGAAGAAGATCGAAAAACCTCCATGCAGCAACACAAATGCATCACAATTCCCGCGTGATGCATCATTATAATCACGCGATGCATCAAATTCCCGCGTGATGCATTGACTTCCACGTGATACATTACGATTTTCTAGCGATGCATTGTAGTTCTCCAAGATTCTTTGATGCATAGAGGTTCTCCATTGAACTCACCCCTACATATATAATCACATTAGCGTGTACTGTCTTTTATCAACACCAAGGCCTTTTAAGCTATGATGGATGTATAGGGTACAGATTCTTTTAAAAAAGTATGTAACTTTCTATCAACAAAAAAAAAATCATCACCATTCCATGAATACTTACCCAAGAAGCATCAACTAACTCCCATCATCTTGCACAAAGCAACAAGTATCTTTGAACAAATCCAAGCCTCAAATTTATACAAATTAGCTATATTTCATATATCATACCGAACCGATATGTTTATTACATACAAATTACAAAATTAGTACAACATGATCCGACGTACGCTACTCACAATTCTTAAGTTTCGTTTGATCAACGTTCAAAGAATGATTTCAGCAACAGAAACCACTCGATTGATGATTCTGGTTGACAAACCCAAGTCAGGTTAACAGTCGAGAGTCCCCCAATTTTAAGTAACTTTCTGGGAAAACAATTATTTGTTATTCGATGAATTGTGTTGATTCGGGAAAACTAGTTGATGATGCTTTTGGAGCCTTTCGGACGTGGTGGAAGTTCAAGAACGACCAAGAAATAACACCTTTGTGATTCTCTAATGTATTGGACTTCACCGTTCATTAGAGTT
The DNA here is from genome assembly GCA_020465985.1 of Centrapalus pauciflorus. Taxonomy (NCBI): domain Eukaryota; kingdom Viridiplantae; phylum Streptophyta; class Magnoliopsida; order Asterales; family Asteraceae; genus Centrapalus; species Centrapalus pauciflorus. The sequence goes on along the minus strand of JAANYP010002413.1, from coordinate 184,897 downwards.
AGAATTTTCCGACTCATGCTTAGCCCTAAACCTTCTTCGGATGAACATTGGCTGCTTTGAAACATGTCTTGAACTACCTCCGGTGGAAGACCTTCACCTGGAGACATGATCCTTCACAATGCACATGAAAAATACATGAATTCATGCTCAAAAACTAAAAAGTTTATGAATTTAAGCTCTTGTTTATGAAAATTATAGTCTCCATTGGATGGGATTTTAATTTCTAAGACAATAATAATAATAAGAAAACCCAAGTTGAAAGTAGGGATCGAAAATCTTATATGAATTTCTTATAGGATCTCTACTGAAGAAAAAACTAACATACTTTCACATTTTGACCGGTTTAGTCCCTACGTCGATTTTTTCCCACTTTTACCCCTATACATTTGTTGTCTTATTCTCTTTGGTTCCTCCGACTAGAAAAGATAAGTGTTGGACCAAAATGATAAAAATGCGAAACTATAATAGTTTTTATTGCATACATGTCATTAGAAAAAAAAAAGCCATCATACTTTTATATTTTTATCAATTTGATTCTTACGTCATAGACAGAGGGACCAAAACAAAATGAATACATCAACTAAAATATAAGGACTAAAATGAGGAAAAAACCAAGGGAGGGACCAAATCAATAAAAATATAAATGTACTTAGGTTTTTTAATATAAACCCTTATACACTCTCAGGACACAAAACCAATCATAAAAGGCTCGTGTTAGTTGGGCCACATGAGCTCAACTCCAGCCTAGTATGGATCCGGCTAGGGAACTTGAGAGACCAATAGTGCTCAAGTTCGACGAGCCTAAAAGAGTAAACGAGATGAGTTTGTACGAGCCGTTTAGCATGTAATCTATTCTTGTTTAACAGAGTAACTTATTTTGACAAATGTTATGATTGTAATTTTATCTATAGGTCTAATTTCACAATGGTAAAAGCTTTTATAAAATCATACAAGCCAAGCTAACACGATTCGAGCCAAGCCCGGCCCATGCAATGAGCCAATAGGATTAGGGGGATGCATAACTTGGGATCGAACTCTAAGGCTGTGTTTAGTAACGAAAACTAGTCATTTTTAATTTTCGTTTCCAGTTTTCAAGAAAAAAAAAACAAGGGTTTCTATAAAAAGTGAAAACTTGTTTAGATGATAAAGTTTTAGTTTAAGGAAAATGAGATATACAATTATAAAATAAAAAAATAGAATAGATGATAAAAAATTGTTTACAGTTTATTCATTTTAGTCCATTCTCATGCATTTTGCTAACTACAATGGTCTTTCATATTTTCAAGCATATAATCATAATCACTGAAAACACAAATCTTTTTTTTTTTTTTTTTTCCTATAAGACAAGTAACCCCAAAGAGTTGAAACTTGTGGGGGTCGAACTCAGGGCCTCGTTTAGATAATCCTAAATCTCAACCAATAAGTCACCTAACACGAATCTTGTTATTTAACAAGAAGAAGATAGGAAAACATACCTAAACGCAACATGCACAACGTATTTTCCATTAGGAGTTTGCTTTAAGGTCGGGCGAACTTGAATTTCCACCCAACCATCGGGCCTTTGTGAATGGCGGATCGTATTCAACAGTAAGTTAGTCAAGACCTGTTGAACCCTCACTTGATCACCGGTAACACATAACGTCTTGACTTCCTCGGGAATATCTCGGATCAGTTGTATGCCTCTATCCTGCAACAGTAACATTGCTTGGCTAACTACAGCGTCGATCACACTCCCTAGTAGAAATTCATGTTTCTCGAGCTCTAAACAACTATAACGAAAAAATTTTGGAAAAAATTAGCAACTATATCAACATATTTACATTCACAAAAGTGCAAAGTCTAAGGGGCGTTTGGTTTGCAGATTTTTTATCTGGGATTTGCATTTTTTCAAAGGATTTACGTTATGCAGAATTTGCATTTGTCAGGATTTTGTCAAAGAATCTGCATTATTTTATAGAAAAAAAATTGCTAATATTAAGAATGCAAGGTAACTGGGATTTAAAATCCTAAGGGAGGCTGAGTTTTTAAATTACAAAGAAGTAAGAGATTTATGAATAACTAAGATTTTAAATCCTTACTGACATCTGTGAACCAAACACAAGATTTTAAATGCAAATCCCAGTGAATCCCAGGAAATCCGCGAACCAAACGCCCCCTGAGACAATTTGTGGACAATGTAAATGCGAAAAATAGCATTGTACTTAAACATATTTTGTCCAAGAATACTCACCTCTCTTCCATGTTTTCCTTATCAACGTCGTTTATGATCTTGAGCATTTGTTTCTCGCACGCTACACACGTCTCGAGCAACTGTTTTTGATCTTCGGATAAACCCGATGCTTCGAAAAGAGAATTTGCGAAACGAATCCCACGCAACGGGTTCTTGATCTCGTGACAAATGTACGCCAACTCTTTCATCCTCGCGTAGGATTTCCTTTCCTGTTGCGTTTGTATGCTTAAAACTTGTTGTAACTCCAGACTAGCGATTTGCAAGAAACAGAAAGCTCCGATAACCTTGCCTGCCATATTGATCCGTTTATTCACAGTCAACAAAACTTGCACGTATTTACCGCTTTTGTCAAAGAACGAAAACGGGTGTTTATCTGTATCTTGGCCTCCGATGGCATTATGCAAAATGATCATGAACTTTGTTAACGAATCTGGACCTTTCAGACGACAAAAACTTCCGAAAATCTCTCCCACCAACACTTTCCCTACAACGTCTCCTTGGCTCCACCCGGTGAGCTTCTCCATGGCCGTGTTCCACTCGGAGCAACACGTGTTCTCGTCGGATGCAAAGATTGGCGGAATTAGCGCGCTCGGGTTATGAACAATCGCTTTGTAATCACCTTGAATTTGGATGAATTTGTCCATAACTAGTTTTTGCCAGGTAACATCTTGGCCAACGAAGCAAACCCCGACTATGTTATCGGTGTAATCCTTACTAGAACAAGCATTCACGACCAAGAAAACCGCGCTTTCTTCCGTTGCATTGAATTTCCTTAGTTTGATCTCGACGTTTTTATCTTCCTCGCCTGAATTAATCAATCGAAAACTCATTATTTTGAGAAAGTTGTAAGGGAAAATGACATCAAATAGCTCTGAACTTTCGACTTTGTACACGTAGTGAACTTTTTTTTTGCACATTTGGTAGTCAAAGTTTCAAAATTGTTCCAATTTGGTAGTTGGCGTACCTTCTAATCGGTTGCTTCCGGTTTCGATGCCTATGTGGACAATTTTTTAATGACGTGGCTACCCGTTTTTATATTATACCCGGTTTTATCTACGTGACAACCCGTTTTTTAAAATCACCTGAGATTATAACCGGGTTTTCTAAAAACGACGTTATAAACCCGGGTGACTTCTTAATTTCATACGGCGTTATAAACCCGGGTGATTTTAAAAAACGGGTTGTCACGTAGATAAAACCGGGTATAATATAAAAACGGTTAGCCACGTCATTAAAAAATTGTCCATGTAGGCATCGAAACCGGAAGCAACCGGTTAAAGGTTAAAAGGTACGCCAACTACCAAATTGGAACAATTTTGAAACTTTGACCACCAAATGTGCACAAAAAAGTTTACTACATAAATGTGTACAAAGTCGAAAGTTCAAAGCTATTTGATGTCATTTTCCCAAGTCGTAGTAAAGTTTCAATCTTGCAACAAACAGTTAAGTATGAAGGTTTATAAGAGAAGAAAGACAACCTTTTAACGCGCGATACAAAAGCTTGGCGACAGTTTCTTCGGATTCTTTATAAACAAGATCTTGAACTAAAGATTTCCCCATAGCATTCTCGATCGACAAACCGGTTAACTCTGCAACCTTGGCGTTCCATCCGTTAATTCGTCCCTCGACATCAACAGCAAATATTGGCGCAGTTGCAGTTTCTATCAGTCGAACCATTTCTCGTGCAACAGAGCTAAGTTCATCTATACCTTGTAACTTTCCTCCAGTACGAGCAGCGTTAACAACGGCTTTCGAGTTATTATCCCCTTCGAGATCTTTAAACGAATCTCTTAAAATGAGCTGTAGCGAATGGATTGCATCCATTTCCGCATTCTCCCATGGCAAACTCCGACTCTTCACCACTTCTAAAAACGCGTTGAAAGAAGACCGTGGATGCATTCTTTGCCCGTCGTCCTTTTCTCCCGGATGATGCTTAGCGCCACCCCATTTGATCTCTTTTGCCGTATTTGATCGGAACCAAAACAAGATATCTTTAGAAGTGATGTATGCAACTGCCATCCCACAAACTGCATCCCCGAGCGAGGCTGCACCAGGGTAACCAGCGTCCGCTAAACTATCGGTACTCAAACCGGTTGAATCTCTATGAGATGCTAACAGCCACTCGACGATGTCTTTGATTTGCGATTCGGTTGGCGTTACGCCTAACGGGTAATACTTTCCTTGACTGTAAAGCGCAGCACCATCACATTTCACTAGATCCATGATGCTTGGACTTTGAGTCACGATACCCGTTGGCGAATCACGAAGGAGCATATCGCACAACAAAGTTTGCGTTTTCAAAATATGTTTTTCGGATATTTGAGCAGCTAATTGTAATTCCATATTTAGTTGGATCCCGAATGCTTGCATCAAGAATTCACAAGCGTAGCGTAAAGGGAAAGGAAGGCATCGAGCAGACGTATGATGACAAACCACTAATCCCCATAGTCTCATCGACGCCCTCCCTCCTCCGTTCTCATCATCCACACCGTTAATAATCACTGCCATCGCTAACGAAGCTATAGAACCCATGTTAGCCATATACTGAGCGTGGCAACCGTGAGGAGCTCGAAGAGTTGAACCCACCAAACTCAACGGTTGCAACAACGTTTTGTCCTGAATTACACGAACAGGAGTCGAGTGACAATCGACTATCATCCTAACACGGTTTTGCCTGAACAAGAATCTCGAAGCCTGAGGGATATCTGTAGCCGGATAATGCAAACCGTGATACGGTTCCAAATCATCCCTTTTACTCTCTGCCACAACTTCACCATGCTCGTCTTCGTGAAACTTATACACCATAACCCGATCATAACCCGTAAGCTCCCTCACATTTTGCACCACTGTATCACACAAAAGTTTGATATCTCCACCAGCCAACGATTGAAGGTTCGAAATAGCCCGAACCGCGAGCTTTTGAGACTGGACAGCACCCGCGATCGATAACGCAGGGTCCTCTGTCCTAGCAGGCTCTAAATCAATCACAATTCCTACATCAATCCTATGCAAGATCGCGTAAAACGGTTTTCCTGAATTCTTGGAATGAACCCAGACAGGATTCAACAGCGAAATCTCTCGAGCTCGAAAAGCCCTTTCGAGCAACACAAAACTTGATTGGGTGAAAAGGGTCTTGACATCGGTTCCAATTGTCAAGATTTCAGGCTTTTCAATACTAGGAACAGATTGTGGAGCTAAACCTAATCTTTCTCTAGCATTTTCACTAAAAGCAATCACTTTAAAAGTGGAATCATCAATGGCAATCATACAACCAAAAGGCTGAATGTGACCCCCTCTTTGAATTCTTGATAAATAAGCAGTAATCTGTTGTTCAGGAGGAATTGATGATGATTGTGTTGTGGTTTTAAGTGATTGGGAGTAATCAAAAGACTTACCAGAACCACCAGATTGTTCAAAAACAGCATGTAATCTTGCATCAACTGTGTATTGTGCAGTGGCTTTGCTAATTGTATTGTTTGATGTTGAAGATGGTTGGTTATTGTTGCTGCTATGGGGATGAAATCTTGAGCTTGTTTTACTCCCAGAAGCCATTTTCTTGAATTTATATCGAGAAAAGATCCAAACTTTTTCTCTTAATTTCTTCCAAATTTCGAAACCCTTGTGGGGAATTGAATTGGGTGTGTGTTTCTAATCCATATTGATGGCCTTTACTAAATTCTAGTAGTGATTTCTTGTGTCTTTATGAATGGGCGACTCCATTGATGGATATTAATCAATGTACAAGTTTTAATGCATAGTGTATAAGTTGATAAAGCTATATAGATTCTGTGAGCTTGGGAATGGTAGTTTTGGATAAAAAGATTTGTTTTTCTTTTTCATATATCCATTTTAAATTTACAAGATTTGTGATTTTATTGTTTTTGAAAGGAGGAGCCTCCATCAGGTTTGTTTGTATGTATTACTATATCTGGCTCTGTTGAAGAACATCTTATTCTTTATCTTTTTGGCCTTCTTGCCTTCTTAAAAAAAACTTGAATTAATATAATGGGTTGTTTGTTTACTTCTTAATGGAATTATTAAGAAGTCGTTTAAAGGTAAAATGACCTCTTAATGGTAAACAAACATGACCTAAAACTATAGGTTAGAGCTATTGTCGTTTATCTTAAGGGTGTGTAAAAGTCGAAATCAAACCGTCAACCAAAATATTGTACCACGCCAGAACCAATACTACCGTTTAATTTTTGTTTTTTTGATTTTAGGTTGTGAAAGTCAGAAAAAATGAAACTGAAGAAATATTGATACCATACGGTTTGAATTTTGGCTTAGATCTTCTTAACTTATTTGTTTTTAGTTGGTTTAGTTGCAAACCCTTCAATAAGGGCAGACCTACAATAGGGCAACGTGGGCAGCCGTCCCACAACTAATTCTTCATGTTTTATTTTATTTTCATGTTTTTTTGTTTATATATTATTATAATAGATAGAATTATATATATTTTTAATTTTCGGTTCTAATCGGTTCCGTACCCGAAATACTCGTATCATAACCAGACCACAACCGGAACCGCATTACAATTATTGGTTAGGTTATTAGTTCTTATAATCTTTAATTTTCGGTTTCGGTTAAAACGGTTCCAGATCAGTTCGTTTCTTACAGTAGTGTCATTTCTCTAGTTTTAAAACTCTCAAGTATTTTAGGTATTTAATAATAAATAAATTTAAAAAATTGATATTTTGTATCTTTTAAATAAATTAATGAATATAAATTAGATGTATTAATAAGTTTTAAACGTTTAAAAAGATATATACGTAATAAAAAGTATTGTAAGGATATACTTAATAAATAGTTTTGGAAGAATATATTTCATTCTTTAGTTTTTAGGGGGGAAAACAGTAATATCAAAGGCTATTTGAAGTTTTGAACTATAGCAAAAGTTCCACTAATGCACTTGGGTGCCTTCAAATTTCCATAGCAGTGAATTATTTATGCAATATGTGACCAAAACTTTTATACGAAAATTTTGTAAAAAAAATTAAAACACATGTAAAATGTCATATTTTATTATAATTTACCAGTTTATTAACCCATATTTTATCATAACTTACTAGTTTATTAGCTCATATATTATATGTATTACTTTTTAAATTATTTTTTAAAATTTTATTATAGTTATGATAATAAAAATAGTAAGTAGATAATCTTTTATATTAAATTATTGTATTACCAATTTATTGGCACATATATTATGCAGATTATTTGTAATACTTCTTTCAAACTTCAAGCATTTGTAATATATATTTTTTTTCCTGTTCATTTCTAAAAAAAATTGCATTGATATTCATATGTATAATTTAAGTTTTATTTTAACTATTACTAATAAGATTAGATTAGATTTAAATTGTATTAGATTAGAAATAACATAATAAATCAGCAATAACATGGGATATGAGAAAACGACGAGTAAAAATAGGTGTTCTTATTTATTATAAATTGATTTAGCAAACTATATGAAGAAACACCAAGAACTTTCAAAAGAAACTTTCATTAATCACAAACCCTAACACAAACCGGCTTTAAAGCCACCCTATTACTTACACAACAAAGCTCACTACAATAACACTCAGAGTCTTCATCGACAGATGAAGCTCTCACTCAAGATTTAACAAAACAAGAATTAGGGTTTGTACAGGAGGAAGACGAAGCAGCAGAAGATGAATATCACTTGAGAGAACCAAAATGAGATCCTCGTATACCTTGAGGGAGCCTTTGCTTTATAGGCGACTGAAAGGAGCAACCGGGCTAAACCGGGTTAAACAACCCGAGAGATCAACAGCCCAACTGACTAACAGTAATACAACGGCCCAACAGAAATATAACAGCCCAATCAGCTTAACAAAGCTCAACAAAGTAACCCACAATAATAACCCAACATTAACTTGAAATAATACAGATTAATATTTTTAACACCCCCCCACAAGTTAATGTTGGAAACAATTGTACAGCTTCAACTTATCACACAATTTAGTATGAGGTAAGACGGAAAGGCCTTTGGTAAAAAGATCAGCAACATTTTCAGATGTATCAACTTTAACAGGCTTTATCACACCTGCAGTAATTTTTTCCCTTACAAAATACAAATCCAATTCAAAATGTTTAGTTCGATCATGAAAGACAGGGTTAGCAGCAATAAGAATAGCTGCACGACTATCTAGATGTATTTGAACAGGGAGCTCAATAGACATGTGCAAATCAGATAGCACCTTAAGAATCCAAATGACTTCAGCAGTAACAGAGGCAAGGGCTCTGTATTCAGCCTCAGCTGAAGAACGAGAAACAGTTGGCTGTTTCTTGCTTCTCCAAGACACAAGGTTACCATCCAAGAATACACAAAAACCAGTAACAGACTTGCGTAGCATAATAGCTTTAGCCCAGTCAGCATCAACAAAAACAGATAATGTATGTTTGAGTAAAGGGGTAAAGACAAATGGAACACCTCGTCCAGGCTCATTTTTTAAGTATTTTAATAAACGAAGAGCACACCGTAAATGAGATTGACGAGGTTGATGCATGAACTGACTTAAAACATGTACAGTGTAAGTAATATCAGGTCGTGTTAACGTTAGGTAAATCAGTTTACCAACCAGTTTTTGGTATTCCGTAATGTTTATGAGTAAAACATCAGAGGAGCTTTCATAACCCTTAGAGCTCATAAAAGCACTAGGGTCTAAGGGATTCTGAGCAGGTTTAGCAGCAAGCATCCCAAATTCAGACAGAAGATCTAAACAATATTTTCTTTGTGATAAGCAAATACCAGTCGAACATTCAATGATTTCAATACCAAGAAAATATTTTAAGAGGCCCAAGTCCTTTACCTGGAACTTGGTGCTTAAAAAAGTTTTAAACTTAAGAATTTCAAGAGAATCATTACCAGTGACAACAATGTCATCAACATACACAAGGACAGCGATAAACAAATCTGAAGAGTGTTTGATAAAAAGAGAATAATCGCTTTTGCTTTGAGAAAAACCATTTTCCAACAGGGCAGAAGAAAATTTTTCATTCCATTTACGAGGGGCCTGCTTGAGGCCATACAAAGACTTAAGCAATTTACACACTTTGGTTTCATTTTTATTAAAATATCCCAATGGAGGTGTCATATAAACATCCTCAGTTAAATCACCATAAAGAAAGGCATTATTAACATCTAATTGGTGAACAGGCCACTTATTAACAACAGAAAGATTTAACAGACAACGAACAGTAACCATTTTCACAACAGGAGAAAAGGTTTCATCAAAATCTAAACCTTCACGTTGGTTATAGCCTTTGGCAACTAAACGAGCTTTGTATCTATCAATTTCTCCTGAAGATTTATATTTAATTTTATAAATCCATTTACTGCCTATAGGTTTTCTATCAGATGGAAGATCAACTAGAACCCACGTGTTATTCCTATGTAATGCTTCCATTTCAAGATTCATAGCATCTATCCAATGTTGATGTTTAATGGCTTCCCAATAAGTGACTGGTTCTGTAGCTTTATTTAAATTTGACACAAAGCAGAAATCAGAGATGGACAAGTGAGAGTAGTTGACCACTCTCTCAAGTCCAAACTTAACAGTACTGGGAATAACAAAATCATTATATTTTAGTGGCATGTGAGTGGGTCTAGAGGATCTACGAAGAGGAACAGAAGATGGAGGATTGGTAGGATCAATATGTGTTCCCTCAGCAGCTCCCTCATTAGCATTTAGAGTTGCATCAGACTCAGGTAGAACATTTGAAGTGTCATGAGTGGGAGATTCCTGAGACAGATTGCCATCACCTGAAGTAGGTGTTGCATGATAGTCTTCAAAGAAATCAGCCCATTCATTACGGTTATGATCACTGCAGTCTATACCCTCTCTATTTAAAGTTTTATAGGTGTCATCATTGGGAGCTTGAACCATACCAGAGTTGTCCTCTTTTAAATTTTCAGAAGGTGAATCAAAAAATTGCTTATAAAATTGGTTTTGTGAAACAGGTTTATTTAAAGAGGTTGGTTTATATGGAAACACATTTTCATAAAATTTGACATCTCTGGAAAACAGGAAATTTCTGTTGCTTAGGCTAAACATTTTGTAAGCCTTTTTTTTGATTGAAAAACCAACTAAAATACATTTTTCAGAACGAGGGGAGAATTTATCAGTCACATTTAAAATTTTTGAAAAACAGAGACAACCAAAGGTTCTTAGGTGGGACAGGCTTGGTTTGGATTTATAGATCATTTCATAGGGGCTTTTACCATTGAGAACAGAAGTAGGGGTCCTGTTGATAAGATAAGTGGCTGTTAAAATACATTCAGACCATAGATATAAAGGAATGTTGCTTTGAAACAAAAGAGTTCTGGCAACATTTAAAAGATGTCTGTGTTTGCGTTCAGCCACCCCATTTTGTTGGGGTGTATGAGAGCATGATGTTTGATGAATAATACCATGGTGTTGGCAAAAGTTTGATAGTTGTGAATTTACAAATTCAGTGCCATTGTCACTTCTAAAAATTTTAACAGATTTCTGAAATTGAGTTTTTAGTAAATTATGGAAAACAACAATGTTGGCACAAACTTGGTCTTTTGACTTTAAAAGAAATGTCCATACAGCTCTAGTATAGTCATCTACAATGGTAAGAAAGTATTTATAGCCTTCTTTGCTTGTGATTCTATATGGTCCCCAAACATCAAGGTGAACTAGATCCCCTAGTGAAGAGGTTTTATGGTCACTTAGAGAGAATGGTTCTCTAACTTGTTTGGCCATGTGGCAAATGTCACATGGTTGTATGGGTTCAACCCTTTTAAGGTTTATAGTATCTTTTAAGGCATGAAGAACTTGGTCAGAGGGATGACCGAGACGTTCATGCCACACCATGGTAGATTCATGATTGACAGGGGAGCAAAATACAGGATAATTATTACCTTGGTGTGATAGGTAGAAATTATATAGGCCATCACATTGATTACCAGTTGCCAGGATCACATTGGTTCTCAAATCCTGAATATAACAATGATTTTTGTTAAAACTAACTGTGAGGCCATTGTCTTTTACTAACTGATAAACTGACATAAGGTTGACATTATATTCTGGAACTATTAAGATGTTATATAAGGTGACCTTGTTGGTTAATTTTAAGTCACCAATTTTAGTGACTTTAGCAGAGGTGCCATTTGGATGAGTGACAGTAATGTGTAAAGTTGTGACATCCACAGTATTTAAAAGCTGCATGTCAGAGAAGGTCATATGATGATTGGCACCCGAATCAACAAGCCAACAATGAATATTTGGTTTATGACTTAAGTTTGACCCAGAAACAACAATTTTACTTGAGTTAGAGAGAGTACCACTCATATTGGTCTGAGGATTTATGGGTTTATTTTTCTCATCATCAAGTAGACTCATCAGTTTTGAGATTTGATCTTTGGAGAGGGACAATGTTGACAGATCAGTGGTGCCATCGTTTTGGGAGGAACCAAGAGAGGAGTTGTTGGCTTTCTTTTTCCAAGTGCTTGGATATCCTACAACTTCAAAACATTTATCAACAGTATGGTTGGTTCTCCCACATTTGGTGCATTTCAAATTATTGGTTTTTGGGTATCCAATAATTTCGTAACACCGTTCTATAGTGTGTCCACTTCTTAGACACTTTTTACATTTCAAATCAGGATTAAGGACACCTTTTGGTTTAGATGAAGATTTAGAAAAAAATATAACAGATTGTCCATTGGTTTTATGATCACTAGTGGAAGTGGCACGATGTGATTCTTCTCTTGAAATAATAGAGAATGCAACCTTGACACTTGGTAAAGGGTCTTTGGTTAAAATATTGCTACGAATAGCTTGATAAGTGTGGTCAAGACCCATCAAGAATTGCATTAGTTTTAAGAAACTAGAATGATTCTGAAATTCTTTAGATGCATCACAGGTACATTGAGGGAGTTTCAGCATAGTGTCATATTGTCTCCATAAAGAATTGAGTTTGTGATAGTAGTCAGAGACAGTAGCACCATTCTGATTTAAAGAATTGATTTGATGATGTATATTAAACATAACAGATCCGTCAACTTTGTCATAGGTTTCTTTTAATTCAGACCACATATCAGAGGCGATTTTTGAAAATATTTGAGCATTAAACAGATCATCAGAGATAGATCCTAGAATCCATGAAACAACCACAGCATTACACCTATCCCATTGTTTGGCAAGGGTTTCATTATTTAATGGTCGTTTAAGTGAGCCATCAATAAAACCAGTTTTATTTTTAGTTTGGAAGGCCAATTCCATGGCACATGACCATGCCTTATAGTTTTCAGTACCTTTTAATTTGAAGGTAATGAGGGGAGCACTATTGATATCACTAGCATGTAGGTATAGAGGATCCCCAAAGTCAAGTTTGCTAATCAGGGTATCCTCACTATCTCCCATTTTTTACAAAGAGTTTTAATAAACCAGAGAGGGAGCAAATACAAAACTCAGGAAAAAATGAAGTTAAAAAAAAACAAGCACAGACTTAATCAAAGAATGTAACCAGTCAAAGAGAACAAGTCCTTATGACAGGATTCCACGAGCGTTCAAACGCCAGGTCAAGCCAGGACAAGTCTCAGCACATAATAGAACCGGAAAAAAAATATCAACAGTAAGGGATGTAAACAGGAAGCCTCGTCTATAGGCCAAGTTTGATTCTCAGGGGCAGTTTATTCCCGTTGTGAGCGGAAACTCCCAAGAACAGGAACTTGCTACAACACGAGAGAGATTAAGAAATCTTACAGAGTATTCCACACACAGTGACCAAAGATTTAGGGTTTTGAACAAACCCTATCCGATGCAGAAAACACTATCACCTTTTAGGGTTTTGAGATTAAACCCCAATCGCTCACGAGTACCTCTTTGTCGATAGGTGCACAGCGGAGATTTACAGTACGCCTTAGGAAATTGGGCGAGATTTCAGCTATCAAGGAATTTACAGGAGCTGATGAAGAAGGGTTCCAGGGTACACGATTATTCTCTCGAACCTGAGCTGCGATACCATGAAGAAACACCAAGAACTTTCAAAAGAAACTTTCATTAATCACAAACCCTAACACAAACCGGCTTTAAAGCCACCCTATTACTTACACAACAAAGCTCACTACAATAACACTCAGAGTCTTCATCGACAGATGAAGCTCTCACTCAAGATTTAACAAAACAAGAATTAGGGTTTGTACAGGAGGAAGACGAAGCAGCAGAAGATGAATATCACTTGAGAGAACCAAAATGAGATCCTCGTATACCTTGAGGGAGCCTTTGCTTTATAGGCGACTGAAAGGAGCAACCGGGCTAAACCGGGTTAAACAACCCGAGAGATCAACAGCCCAACTGACTAACAGTAATACAACGGCCCAACAGAAATATAACAGCCCAATCAGCTTAACAAAGCTCAACAAAGTAACCCACAATAATAACCCAACATTAACTTGAAATAATACAGATTAATATTTTTAACACTATACAACATAAAACATAAATTGAATTGCATACAATATATAAAATATAACATTTACAATTAGATAAGCATACCACGTTTAAATAAATGTTTATTTTTAAAAAAATTATTGTTTGATATTTTTAACTAGTTCAATTGATAAGACAACCGGCTTAATATTCGACTTAACTTTTAAAATATCAAAGTCGGTATATGTATCAATAACATTGATTCCAACAATGGTTATAATCGAGAAAAGACATCAACCTAATTCTTCACTAATTAGAAACTAAAAAAAATTAGATATTTTTGAAAGACATATCAACAAAATAAAATAAATGAAGTTTTCATAAACATCAATGCTTTATGCAATAATAATAGCATATGAAAAACTTCCTAATGACTTAACAGTTAAAACACAAAAATTTTAAAAAATATATATTTGAATTTACATGCTTTAACTAATGAGAGGAGATTACTTTATCCATACATAACAATTATATATAAATAGACTATTTTGTACTTATCATAAAGAAATTAAAAATGTAAAAAAGCAATATTCAAGATAAACTAATACATTTATATGAAATTGTATGAAGAAAAAAAGTTGTATACGATCACACATGGTTGTTAAGATCACGAGTAAGATTGGTCGCTCCTATGATCCTACTAATTGATTTCGATCAGGATCGGTATAGGATCATTTTATAACAAGATCGGAAGCATGATCGTGGGACCGTTCGTAGGATCGGTCACCGATCCGATCCTACCTTATACTCGGCCCAGACTCTTTTAATCGGGTTCCCGTGGGATCGTTTAGCGATTCGATCCATCCTTTTACCTAGATCTAATCATTTTATTCATTAAGACAGTGAGTCAAATTATAAGATGTATGATTGGTTGATTTTTTTTAATGACCATAAACATTTTAAAAATGAAAGTACATTGTTTTCCTATTTATCGTATAAATATTTTTTTGAATTGTATATAATTAATATATAACGAGCGGAGAAAAACCCGCGCGTTGCTGCGGAAATTTAAACCATTTTACGAATAATTTAATAGGCGAAGTTCAAAATAAAAGTAAAGCGATCATAATGATATATCTGAAATTTTATAAAGTATAATAAGCAAACATTATAATAGAAAACCAAAACAATTATATATTATATATAAAATAACATATTTAGTCAGCTGCATGGCTGCCTGCTTATTGAAAATGGTTCCGACGGTGATAAATTTTATATCGGAATGTAGATAAAAACAATGCGATCATAATGATATATTCAAATTTTAATAAGATATAATATACCAAAAGTTATTATAGAAAAACAAAAACGTTATATATTATATATAAAGTAATAAAATAAGTCAGCTGTTTACCTGCTTGCTTGAGCTGCCTGGCAGCCTGGTTTACTGTTCATTGAACAGTAACCCGCGTTTGAAAATAGTACTATTTGTAATATAAAATCACAAATTATAGTACTTAGAAAAAAAAAAATAAAGAGTAGTGATTTTGTTGTAAGATCTTACGATCCCGATCCGATCATACGATCCCGATCTTGCAGAGACGAAAATGATCTTAGATAAAATCTCGATCTTAACAACCTTGCGATCACCTCTTTTAGATTAACCGGTGTCTATTTAATTTTAAAGAAATTTTATAATAGTAATATGCGGTGCATTGGATTGATACCCCCTGACGCCTTACGGTGGGGCGATAGGGACGTAAGCGACTTGTCTTGTTTGTATTATCTTCGCGATCACATTCAGGCCACGTGAAGTTTGTACCCTGACTGAGCCACCAATTTACTCAAGCAATGAGAGCCTGCCACGTGAGCAACTGGACCCACGTAGGCTCAACGCACGTGCTGTGGGACGTAAGCAGTTTGAGGACTATGGCATCACACGTGACATTTTGACAACCAACCAATGCACACATGCCAATTTGCATGTAGGCCCGCCTGATGACTTTCTTTTAATTCGGTGGGGCAAACATATAACGGATTTAGGATGTTTATCCAGCGTCGTAAACGAATTAAACGGCATCGTTCGTAAACTTTTAACAAAGCTCCGCAGGGACAAGCAAAAATCTCCTTTTTTCTGATAAATACCGGTATCGTGTTGAATCCGTCTTGGTATCGGTACCAATTAGCCAAAAATAGGACTCTACTCGGGACCTGAAAAATGGTAGTTGAGAGCTGAGACTAGTTTAATTTAGAAATTCCTGATACAGAATTATGGTTATAAATAGTCATGTTTTTTAATTTTCTAATTTAATTCATATCATTTTCAATATTTTAAGGGGGCGTTTGGTTCGTGGATTTTTTTATCTGGGATTTGCATTTTGGCAAAGGATTTGCATTATGCAGGATTTGCATTTGTCAGGATTTTGTCAAAGAATTTGCATTATCTTATAGAAAAAATTTGTTAATCTGAAAAATGCAAGGTAACTGGGATTTAAAATCCTGGGGGGGGCTGGGATTTTAAATAACAAAGAATGGAAGGATTTAAGAAATCCTGGGATTTAAAATTCTTATGGAAATCTGTGAACCAAACACAGGATTTTAAATGCAAATCCCATGAAATCCCAGGAAATCCGCGAACCAAACACCCCCTAAGTATATGCAAAACTGATTTTAAATCTCGATTTCTCGTTCGTCATTCTTGACGAGCAATCATTCAAGTATTCAATAATTATGAAATTATTGTTAGTTAGTATAAAATCGTTGCTAACTAATTTTTGTTTGGGTTTTTTTGTCTTTTATTTTATATATTCAGCATTTGCAACACTATAAAACCGTCACTAATTGATACCAAAAGGATTACCAAATGTTTGTATGTCATACATTATAAGTTGTACATCAAATAATGATACTGAACAATAATAGTACCGATTTTCCAATATTGAATACGGTATTAGTATCGATCCTAAATATCACAACTTGTACGGTTGTCGGTCTTGTATTTTCGTCCAATTCAGGAGTCGGGACGGGTCGGTACAATTTCAGCCCCAAGCTCATCCCTAAGCCCAAAACCTAATTCTGCCTAAAATAGTTGGATCATGACTGAGCTAAGGCTATTGTGGCCAGGGCCGTACCATGGATTTCATGGGCCCTGTGCAAAAATCACAAATAGACCCTTTGACTATAAAAATTTCAAAACATTTATACAAAATAGAAAATAACCAAATACAACTTACCTTTATTCCAACTCTCAACCGATGAACCACATAGTAATTTTCCATTTCCAAGTAACAACGGTCAACGGCTATGCAAAGAAAATGAAAAACAAAAAAAAAAACACCAGAGTATATCACTGTTTTAATACTTACAACTCAATGTGATAATATAATAGTCGCTTCCTCTCCCAACAAAGTGCCGCTGGGCTGTTGCAATTCCAAGGGCAAAGACAAAAGAGAATTTGGGCTTCTAAAATCTAAACTAAATAAATCCATCAGATTTTTTTGAGGCCCTAAAAGAATGGGGCCCTGTGCGAAAGCCCACATTGAACATGTCAAGGGCCGGGCCTGATTGTGGCAGTGCTCAGGTCGCGAGGGTGATCCCCCTAGTGCGGGGCGTGATCCTCATCTCGGTCGTGCTCATCAGACCGAATCAAGTGTTCGTCGTTTATCGCTATGGGTGAGATTTTTTTTACCGAGTTCCTGAAACCGAATCGCTACATCAAAATTCTATAATCAGTTCGGTACTCGGTACTAATATTATATGTCGAAAAATCGGTATCATCCAGTTTGGTACCAATACAAGACCGATTAAAAAATAATATATATATTTAAGATCGACTTTTTAATTTTTAAGATTGATTACTACTATTGTTGTTGTTGCTACTGAAGTAGCTTTTTGTGAAATAGCTTTTGAGAGCTTTCAAATCCGAATCAAAAGCTTAAGCTTCTATCAATCAGACAGAGTTTTTGAGCTTGAGCTTCAAACTCAAAAGCTGAAACTTATAAAAGCTTCCAAAAGCTACTTGTCAAACACAGTATATCGGATGGCTATAAAAAATGTTATGCAAAAAAGAAAATAACCGAACGATAAGTTTTGCGTAGATTAACTTTACAACCTTTGGCATATTGCAATAACCTTATGATTCTTTAAGCCGATCTCCAGTACGAACTATGTTTTCTGACTACTACACTAAAAATACCTAACTAGAACGTATATGCCATTTTTTGGTTTAGAGTTTGAAACCGAACCGAACCAAACCAGAACCGATGTAGAAAACAATTTGAATGTATAGCGGTTTTTTGGTTTAATTCATGATGCAATATTAGTTCAAATGGTTTTTACATCCCTATTCTACGTATGTTTTTATGGGCCCATAAAAAGCTTTTTGGTCCAAGCATATATCATCGGCCCATTTGAATGCATAATTCTGGCGGCAAAAGCCAGAAACACCTCCATATTGATGCGTGCTAGAGACTAGAAAGAGAGAGATGATGAAAGAGGATCATCATGAGTTTCAAACTCCAAAGCAGGAACGCTTGCAAGTTTTTTCCAATCGCAAGGCTAAACCAAATAATGCTCCGTTGAACAAGCTACATCATCAACATCAAAAGGTCAGACGATCTCAAAACTCTGAAAATTGATCATCTAGCTAACGCTTACAACCAAATAATGCTCCGTTGAACAAGCTACATCATCATCAACATCGTATGATTATTTTAAATGGAAATTTTGATCGATTTGATGTAACAGAGCCTCAAAAAGAACTTAAGTTCTGCTTTCACTCCGATTACTGAGGACGATGTCGTAATAAATTTATCGGAGAAGGAGTCAATCGAGAAGATCTCGTCAGTCTCAGACTCTGTTGACATTGATCAGTCTACGATACAGGTTTTGAAACCTTATATGGTTGTATGGTTTAAATGTTCTTGTGCGACTTTGATTGTTTCAATTCAATTCTCGTTATTTGAATTTTTTCATGCTCAGATCAACAAAAGTAGCTTAAATTCAGATAACGCTCAAAATCCTGAAGAGTCTGTTGGAGCATCTCCGATCTCAGAAACTTTTGTTTTTGACGAAGATCAATCCAGTGGATCCATTGAGGTATATTTTTGTTCATCTAGCTAACGCTTACAATCAATCAATCATTGTTGAGTCTAATTCTAGAGTTGTTGAAAAGTGTAGTTATTGCCTGATAGGGATATTGATTCACTCCATGTTGAATAAGTTTTTAGCAAAAAATGCATAAACAAAACAGCGCTTTTATGTTAGAGCTAAGACTTGTTTACTTGTTAGAATGAGTGATTAACACTTGCAAACTGTTCTGTTTCAGTTTAATATAATTCAAACTTAGGGCTCGCTTGTTTTTAAAGTGATTAGACGTCTAATGTCTTATTACATATGTTTAATAAATAGATGATGTTAAATCTCTATTGACTAAATTAGATATTAGAGACAATTAAGATATTAGACATTAAATCAAACAAGGCCTTAGTTGTTTTAACATTTGTTGACTAGATAAAATTGACTGTTTTTCGTTGCTTCAATCCCCCACCCCTCCTTTTTGGATATAAGGTTTTTTTCCTGCTTAGAAGTTTACATATGTTTACACTTCGACAGAAAACCATAACTCCATAATTGATGTTTTGTAGTAAACTAGTAACATAGTTCTGTTTTTTCAATGTTTCAGAGCTACATTGCATCTTTGAATCAATTGGTTTCAACGTCATCTATCATCCCCGGTTCAATAGACTTGACTCCATTCTCATCCACTTCGCCTACTTTGTCATCCATATCGACGTTTGAAATGACTCCATCATCATCATCCACATTAACTTCTGAAGCTGCTGCAGGTTTAGTTTCTCCGGTAACTCGTGATGGAGTTACTGCAGAAGAAATCAATTTACTGGAGCTAGAATCATTGGTGAAACATCTAAGGGTATCTATGTTTCAGGTTTTGCATTCAGCAGATATAGATCCACAGTATAAGGAACTTCTGGATGCATTGGTTAAGATGATGATTAAAGAGTTCTATGGTTTACATCAAGAGAGAGGCATGGTTGTTAATCAGCTGTTTTCGAGGAAACTAATAGTTGTGCTACTGACCTTTTTGCTATTTGTTCTTGCTGGTTTCGTAATCTTTTCAGATGTTCAAAGCTCTTACCGTGGCCTTCCGCCAACGTAAAACTTTGACGGGAGATTCAAGCGTTTTGGTGGAGTATAAAGGTGAGATTGGTTTAGTATTCAGTAGTTGTGGCATTATTATGTAGTGATGCATGTTCATAATCTAGAAACTGGTATAGAAACCCAAGCAAGACTTGTGTGAGAAACAGTGTTCAATCATAAAAGAATAGCCTTTAATAGATAGTTGATCTACAGAGGAGTTTTCTGAGTTTTATGCTTTACTTGTAGCTCTTTTCTTTTTTGACTTCCCCATGAAAAATCTTGTTTAGATTAATGACCCAAAATTTTTAAACCAATATTCAAAAACAATATATTAAACAAGGTTTTGAAAAACAATTTTCAAAAACATGTAAAAAGACGCCTTTTTAAGCCTACGTTTAGTTTTTGTACGTGTGGATGATTTGGGCCGAAATTGTCAACTCTAGAGATCATTTTAGGAGAAAGAAGATCAATCATGACAGGTAATATATGTGCTCTAGACAGAATTAATCGAGATCTCATACTTGGTTTTCCTGTATGTTGCCTTTGAAGAGGATGGTAATAAAAAATTTTAGTAAAGAAAAAGAAAAGGACTATGAAGAAACTACTACGGTTATTAATAATATAAATTCCATAACTATTCAAAAATGGAATGTTAAAGTTAAATTAATGATTAATAACGAATTTCAACTATCAGGTTTTTGACATATGAGGATAATTTTATCATGTTTTCTTTCATTACAAAGATTATCTTATTAGGTCATCTGTTGGATAGTAAAGGTCATTTTGAAAGGGTAAACGACTTCTTCAATAGTAAAGGTCATCTTGAAAGGATATCTTGAATAGTGAATGACTTCATCAATAGTACTTGCCATCAATTGTTGTCTTGAAATTCATGAATGTGTCGTTGAATGTCATTTTCTTCAATCATGAATATTTATTGAATGTCATCCTTGACATACATATCTTTCTTTTGCATATATTTTTATATCTGATTATCTATTAATTTCTAGTTCAAACAGAAATTTTATAATTCACATACTTATAATATTGTAATTATATCAATTCAAGGAAGGTAATTTCGTTAGGCTTTGCATAACGAATTATGACATTGTCTTCCGGTGAGAACGGCTTTGTCACATAGGGCATTGATTGACCGTTCGTATTATGCTTTTGTTGTAATGACGGAGTTGAAACTTGATGGGATTCTACTAATAGAGTATTCTAGAAAGGGTATATTAGTAATAATTTGTAGTAGTTAGTTAGTATTGCAATCTATAAATAAGAGATGGAGAGGGCAAGGAACGTAGGCAGAAATATTGTTAGATATATTGTTAGACTCATTGCTTGTGCTTTGAGGGGTCTCCAATCTTGTGATTGTGAGATAGGGATTATCCCTGGAATTGTTTACTAGTTCTTCCTATTCTGTAATTCAGATCTATTCATCTGTTTTTTATCAATATAAGTTTCTGATTCCGTATCATTGGTCCGACCTTGCCTAGTCTGTCTCTACCGATCTCTTTCCACAATGGTTCAAACCCGTCTTGATCAATCACGACTTGACTTGCACGAGGAGCAAATTCAGCGCCTCCAAGCCGATGTTTCGGAGATCAAAACTGTTCTGCAATCTCTGGAAGCAGATCGTATTGAAGCAGTGGAGTTCCGCAAGTTGATGATGGGCTTTATGAAGCAACAAGGTAAGAAATCTGCTTCCAATGATGAAAGCAATTCTGGAATTTATGATGAATCTGGAGGTAAGAATGACAGAACTGGTGGTGACTAGACTCCTCCCCATGATGGGGTAGTGTTACCGTGGGCTGTGAAGAAGATAAAACTCCCTGAGTTTTATGGATTCGATCCTCAAGGCTGGATTCAGAAGGCCATCCTGTATTTTGATATCAACCGTACCCCTCCTTCACTTCGAATTCGTTTAGCACAGTTGAGCATGGTGGGAGTTGCTCAACACTGGTTCACGATCGTCAATCAAGTTCATGACTCTCTCAACTGGGAACAATTTCAATCGGAGTTGTTGCAGCGTTTTAGTGGCCTAGAAATTCAGAATCCTTTTGAGCAGCTATCCTCCATTAAACAAACTAAAACCATCCACGAGTATATCGATGATTTCGAATATCTTCTGTCCCTGGTGCCAAAATTGCCTGAATCACAAGCGATTGGATATTTTATTGCTGGGTTACGAGAAGATGTCAAGCGGTGGGTTCGATTGCATGCTATGTATATGGCGAAGGATGTGGAAGAGATGCTACGACCGTCGACGGTACCTATTTCTCAATCTCGCTTCCGCTATCACTCTTCCGATGGATCTCCTATGGGTTTTCATATGGATCGGTTTTCTCCTATGGACAAGTCTTCTCAGTTGGGCCAGGCCCATGTAACCGGACTCAGTATGGATAGTCCATTACGTGAGTCGTATTCCGTTTCACGTTCCAACAGCAATAGACCGCCTTTTAACCCTCAAAAAGCTACCGATCCTTTGGAAAATTCTCCTGTTGTGCATCGTGAACGAGGTCTCCGTTCTCTATCTCGTTCTGAGTGGGAAGAACGACGTAAAAAGGGACTATGTTTCCGTTGTGGTCAACAGTGTAGTCCTGCTCACAAATGTCCAGCAGGGCAATTGCGTATTCTGCTTTTAGGGGATGATGAGATTGATGAGGATCAGGGGAACTACCATCGAATTGAGGAACTTTATCCCTCTGACGAACATCCGGTGTTACACCCAACGCCTCACTCTGGAACTTCGTGGATTGCTTCTGGAAGCAAGTCTTGAGGTCAAGACTTTCTTAAGGGGGAATTAATGATGGGATTCTACTAATAGAGTATTCTAGAAAGGGTATATTAGTAATAATTAGTAGTAGTTAGTTAGTATTGCAATCTATAAATAAGAGATGGAGAGGGCAAGGAACGTAGGCAGAAATATTGTTAGATATATTGTTAGACTCATTGCTTGTGCTTTAAGGGGTCTCCAATCTTGTGATTGTGAGATAGGGATTATCCCTGGAATTGTTTACTAGTTCTTCCTATTCTGTAATTCAGATCTATTCCTCTGTTTTTTATCAATATAAGTTTTTGATTCCGTATCAAAACTCTAGATCGTTGTTTGGCTCGATGCAAAGTTGCTAAATGATATTTGGGGAAGATATGTTCATGGTAGGGAATAAATGGAGGGTTTTTTTTTTTTTTTGGGTTCCAGATAAAGAGGCAAAACAAGGAATCTCAAGAAAATCGAGATGTACGTTGTAATGGCTAGGATGTAATCGAGCCGAGTATCACCAAGCTCGAGCTCGAAACTCGAGCTCGATCGAGGCTTAGTTTTGAAACTCGAGCTCGACTCGATAAAGTATTAGATACTATCGAGCTCGACTCGACTCGGCTCGATTAAAGTCGGGATAAAGGAAATCGAAATATAAATACAAAATATTCAATCTAATTTTATCCCAACAACAATTAAGAAAGGTAAAAATATAAAAGTGTAATTTAAACTTTAAGATTATATAGTTTGATTTATAAAAAAAAAGTGATAAAAATATAATATTACAAAGTTGAAGGGTAAAAATGCAAACCTGTAAACTCAAGCTCGATTAGGCTCACGACAAACTATTTTAATACTCGAGCTTGATTCAATTACTACTCGAGTGGCTCGAGCTCGGCTCGATTAGTTGCGAGTCGATTTCGAGTTTTCTACGAGTCGATCCAGAGTAGCTCGTGAGTTGTCTCGTCTCGTTTACCACCCTAGTAATGGCCAATGGGTTAGAATTGATGGGTGCTGAATCAATAGAGTTTTGCTGCATAGTTTTCTTCCATTTTCTAAGAAAATTAAAGATGGAAAAAATGAATAAATTTTCTACAACTAAAGTCTAAATACACCCTTGCCACAGAATTCAGAACCATATACGATTTTTTATTGCATAATTTACAAGTTACTGGAGAAACGTTTCAATGGTATCAAGAAATTTTGAGCATAGGAAAAGGGCATCAACAATAGTCGAAGATAAGTGCAGAGGAACAAACGATGTTTAACAAAGCGCCGCATTCATTAATCATTATTGACTTATTTCTACAAACAAGATCTCAAAGGTGACAGTCAACTCGTAAACTCTTGATTTATGAATATAAATGGTGGAGAATTTTCTCCAGTCATGAACAAACAAGATGAAGACCTGTCTAATGGATGAATGGTGGTGTCATTACAACAAATTGCATACATAAACATAAGTGAGGAAGATTTAAACAGAAAACTCTTTTGAAGAATGTGTGTTACTTTGACGATCAATGATCACGAACATGAATCACTTGGTGTAAAGAACATCTTCCCATGGGTGTCGGTATAGCGGCTGCTTCAACCTCTTTTGGTCGAACGTATGCCTGCAA
Organism: Centrapalus pauciflorus; assembly: GCA_020465985.1. Taxonomy (NCBI): domain Eukaryota; kingdom Viridiplantae; phylum Streptophyta; class Magnoliopsida; order Asterales; family Asteraceae; genus Centrapalus; species Centrapalus pauciflorus. The sequence continues at coordinate 160,702 of JAANYP010002413.1, read as the reverse complement.
AGTTAAAGTTATTGATTCATCAGTTGGACGTTTTACAAAAACATCAAGCATCGCCTGCTGCAACAATCCTGCTTTGTGAAATGTACTCGTTGCCTGTACACGACTTGAATGCAATGTACAAATGTTCGTCTACAAGGTTACAACTTACAACCTATGATGCACAATTCAAAGTGGCAATCTTGACCCAACGGGCGAAACGGGCCGAATAGTTAAATTGACATATTGTAAAAAACTAAGATAGAACATAATTTTTTTTTTAAAAATGAAATTTTATAAAATGGTGTGTTAAACAAATTGTTCTTTGAAAAAAAATTCAAAATTATGTAAATTTTATGACTTTTAGTCATCAACCCGTTTGCTTGAACGGGCTGAAATTGCCGCCAGCTACTAGATCTCTCTCTATACCAGCTCAAGTTGCCATTAGCAAGTTTTAAAGTATCTCGATCTAAATCTGCTTCGAGGGTTGGACTTCATGCAAGTAAAAGTGTACACGAGTATTGAGTTGTAGCCCCGCAATACAACCCATGATGCGCAAGACAAGACTCTCGTACTAAGCTTATGATAACTTTGGCATTAGTGATCTTGGATCCCAAAAGTAAAATGGGTCAGTAAACATGAAATAAAAGAACTCACCCGATGAGACCAATAGAACGGGCCAAGACAAAGAGCCCATTGAGGTAACCAATCGCGACAATCTCATCGATTTCTTGCTTGGTAAACATTCCACTTCCGGCAAGAAGATCCAAGAAAAGGGTACCGATGGCACCATCAACGTTCATCACCAAGTTGTTTGCCTTTGAGAGAGTGTAGGTCTCAACTTCGACGGCATATTCCATGTACTTTGTTGATGGAAAATGTGTGCGAGCGAACAGTTGTAGCAGCTCGACTCTTTTATCTCTGTTGTCACCTCTCTTGATCCTTTTTAACGAGAAGCAAATACATGTTAATTTGGATACCATACAATTACTTTACACACGCAAAATGGGGAGAAAACGCACCTGTGTCCAATTCCTGGCACACGAATGCCCTTCTTTTTCATGCTTTCAACAAACTCGTATGGAGAAAGCTTCTGGCAGAGAAAAAGAGAATGAAAAGATTAGAATATACAAGCTTGAAGCAGGGTGACCGAGTTGCAACAAAGGTCTTCAGCCATGTCCTGCCTGGGTTCCTGTTGGTTCAAGATTTCCCCTAAAAGTTTGGACTCGGATGAAGGAAATGAGAAGCATTCTATTCGGAACTTACCCTGTCGTAAGCATCCTTGAAGTATCGAGCAGCATCATCAATAGCACCACCAAAACGAGGACCAATTGTTAGCAAACCTGTTTCAAAAAGTACAATGGCTCGTTTAGAAGTGGTTCAGTCTGATCTGCTTTTGGTTAGACCTAATACACTAAACCAAACCAAGTAACCAACTGGTCCAACTCAACCTTTAAACTTTTCTGAATCAAACCAAATCACAGAACAGCACTTTTATAATACTTTTTTATTATAAATAACACTGAATTATTCTAGTAAAAAACTTATTCTGATACGAGATAACTCTAATCAAATCAAATTCAAAACCTTAAAATGACATTATAAACAATTTATAAACTATCTTTCCCATACTAATGATCAGATTTGATTATTATTTTACACATAAAAGATAGAGTGGATGATATGACATTGATGTCGAATAAATGTCGAATAAACCTAAATCCCAACAAAATGAGGATCTGCCATGGATTTGAAGGAAATTGGATACCCTAGATATAGCAGATGTGAATTTGCTTAAATGAACTCACCTGAAACAAGACTTGAAACAAGATCTTTTCCAGCCCTTGCTGTGACTATTGTGTTGTGAGCACCAGAAACACATGGACCATGGTCGGCACATAACATTATGCAAATCTGAGAAAGTGTTACATTCGTTAGCAAGAAAACAACTTAGAAAATACATGATTCTAACCAGAAAATTTGCCACACTTTCCATTTCATGTGTCCTATTAAAGTTGCAGCATTCTCTCATTGTATGGAATGTTTTCAAGTTACAGTCGCATAAATTCAATACTCATCATTGGACCTGAAGATGGTGATCAGGGTCCACAAGATTCCCTTTGTTTTATTAAGGATACTTCTTTCTCAAAACTATATGCGTAGTCAAACTTTGCAATTTTCACCAGATTAATTGTAAAAAATAAAACTCAACATTAGCCAACCTCAATGAAATGTGTGCAGTAGCGGGGAAGACTACGTTTGAACCACAAGAGAGAAATGACATCACCAACACCCATTCCTTTTTCAACGATTGTGGACATTGGAACCCCAGCATAGCATGGCTCTTCACCTACAAACGAAGAATAAATAATATATTTGTTAAGTGTTCATAAATGCATTACCCTACAAAAGTTTGGTGCAACATGTTTGTACCTCTGTCATCAGAGATGGTTGAAATAATATGAGTAGGTGCTCGTACTTTCCCGCTCTTAATTGCTGAGTTAAGATCCTCAGGGATCTGTGGAGGAGTGGTTTCCTTAAAGGGGGTAATCTTGCCCTCCTCAGCCTAAAAGAACAACAATGAATTTTGAGCTCCTGGTGGGCAGAAAAACACAACAAAAAAGATCACTTAGGAATTGAGGCTTACCAACTTCTCAAACGTTTCCTTGATCGAAGTTTCAAAAGCTTCGTATGAAGTGGGGACAATGGCCCCTGCATCTTTGAGTGCTTGATTTTTAGCTTGTGCAGACTCCATTTCACCACCACTTTTGGCCCCCTGATTGTTGGGTAAAATATTATGCATGATTAGAATTACCATATTACCTTTTCAATTAAAGTTAAGAAAAATAAGGTAATGATCTCACCGCATGACCGAATTGAACTTCAGATTTGAAGAGCCGTGCGCAAGTTCCACTGACCCAGGCACATACTGGTTTATTAATTTTTCCAGATTTAAGTGCTTCTACTAAGGAGTACTCATCTCGTCCACCGAGTTCCCCAAGCACAACAATCATTTTTATCTAAATTAGACGAATGAAAATGTCAAAAAAGGGCAAACAACACTAATTAAAAAGAGAACCTTGAACATTGCATTTATGGGCAGAGGAGGTAACAAATATACCTGTGGAATGTTGTTGAACCGCAAGACATGATCAGAAAGAGTAGAACCAGGAAAAACATCTCCTCCAATAGCAATGCCTACAAAAGCCAAATTTTATAAGGTTAGCACTTAGCTATTGGGATGTTTGGTACTGTTTTGTGATTCTCTGTTTTCCATTTATGCTTTTGAAAAATTCAAGTTTAAAATTAACATTTGGTAACGATTTATGTCCTTGGGAAGCTCTATTTACAATGTTAACTTGATTTTGATGGTTTTAGGGTTTAATAAACAGGCTTTTACAAAGAAAATGATGCATTAACTATCCTTCAATGAGACTGATGCTTCATACCAAATAAAAGTCATAATGTCACCAAACACATTGACTGCTTTATGGGTTCTAGAATGCTGTCAAACGCAATTCTGGTACCATTGACAAAAACGGATCCAATAAAATAATATACAAAAATTTGGTTTACCTTCGTAGATTCCATCTGTCACACGTGCGATGGTGTTGTATAACTCATTAGACATGCCACCCTGTAGTTTAACAAAAGAATGAAATTATCCAACAATTACTAATAAAGCATTGATCGAGACATATGCAGAGTCTATGTGACTCAACGGTGTTATTGAGGGTCAACAGCATAAGGTCAAGCATATTTACGCACAGATTTGGAGACAAATCCGACAGATCCAGGCCTGTACAATTTGCATTGTATAATGTTATCGATGGTTCCAGCAGTGTCACCAATCTTGAAAGCTCCAGCTTGAATCCCACCAACTGTTGCTGGGCCAATAACAACCTGCAAGAACCATCAGCATAACTTAGATACAAGTAGCAGTGGTGCATAGGGGCGTATATAGACAAACTGGCCCAGGAAATTGTCAAAAATCTAGACAAGCCTGAGCCACCCAAGATCGAGACTATGGCTTGGGCTCAGTAGCAATGCTATCCTACACGAGTTGAACCTGTACGGGCTTATATAGTTATATTAGACAATTAGTGCATTCTGCACCCTTCTAAATGACTAAGGTTAGTCTCTTGGAATTTCTAATTAAAATTTTCTGCGAGTTGACTTCCTACCTTGTTGTTTGACCTTGCATAGGAAATCAACTCCTTGGTGTCAGATTCCGGAACACCCTCAGCAATAATAGCCACAACTCTGATGGTAGGTTGTTTGAGAGCAAGCTTGGATGAAGCAGCAGCACTGCAGAGATTTCCGCAATATAATAACCATTCATTAAAATAAGTAGAAATAAAAAGGTTAAACTGCACAATGATTGATCCACATTTAGATTCAAGGTGATATAAATAACTTAGGACTGACCTTCTGAATGATGCAAAGTTTATGAATACATCGGCAGTAGGGTGGGCAGCACAAGCTGCTTCAATGCTGCAATATGGATGTAAAACATCATATAGGTGAGTCACATTGCCCTTTCAATAGTCATGTGTCATTGATCTTTTGAACTATGGTGTATAGGGGATAAACAAATAAAAGACACTCTTTCAGTCCCAAAATAGATGTAACAATTTCCTCTACAGGATATCGAACACATATGACATTCCTGTAGTCGTAAAGAGGAACAATTTACTGCTTGTGGCTAAAGAGGAATCATCCACGAATTAAGAAAATCAAAACAATTAGAAAGCAAGTGAGTGCTCTACCCTGAACTTCACAAATGAGTAATGACCATAAAATGTTGGTATAATTGAGTTTTACCATTTAAAATTTTCATCTATTGGGTCCCATTTATTTTACTGGCTATAAAAACAGCAAAAAAAGTTTATATAAATTAAGAATTGGATACATACCAAGACAAAATTGACCATCCACACTATACATCTGAGGACCAAAGGACTAAAAGACAACATCCAACGATTGAGGTTAACCACAATGTTGATTGTGAACCGCACGACGGCCTCTAGGACTAAACTTAACCAACACTACCAATTAGCTCAAATAAAATCCTCCTGACATAGGTCCAATTTATTGTTATAGTAAACATATATGTGATTGTGCGCAAGTTTACCTGATGTAAAAATACATTTATAAAAATTCAGTTATTTAAGACACATAAAGTGGATAATTGAGGAACACGGCATAAACTTGTGAAACTTAATGTGATTAAAAATACATGAACTAAGACATATGTTGACAAAATGAGGCTGATTGTAATATGATTAAAAATATATAAAATAAAACATACGTTGAGTGTACTGGTATGGCAATCTCTTCTTGGCCAAAAAATAGTTTCTGAAATCCCTCGGAACCAGGGTTAATGATTCCAGCAACTGAAGGTGTTTCCCTCCCTTAAATATTGATAAGAAAAAAAATTATGTCATTAGTCAGAAGTAAACATTTATGAATACAAAAGTAACAAAATTTTACAAGCTTAAATGACAAGGTAACTTCACACACCACAAAGGAAGTCAAAATCAAGCATTCGTTGAATCGGTAATTGCTTATAGTTATAGAACAACGCTTGTGTCGTTCGGGAGAAAATTTGTCCCGTCGCCATGGTGCTCACCCAGTGTTACCTGTTCGTAACTTAATGTAAATGAAACACTTTCAATATGGAAATAAACAAATGAACTTTCACAAAAGCAAAACATTAATGAAACACAGAAGAATGAAAATGATATCAGATACACCTTTTATCCCCCTCAAGATCCATGGTATCAGAATATTTTTACGACTAATTGTCAAATGTCTACACTTCACTAACTGATAAATTTCGAAGATATTGTGAAACCTAATCAAGATCAGCAAGCTTTTTCAATGATAACAATGAGCAAAAATGTGACTGTAGCTATTAAAGTTCACGAGAATTTGCAACTGGCATACGTGTTTGTTTAAAAAAACAGATCCAAAGAATCATGAAATCAGATCATAATGGAATAACAAAACTTATCACATTTATAACGATCAATGCAAATCAGTCCTGATCTGCAGGTATGAACATTCAATGCTAGAATTTCAATCAATTAACAAATCCCCAACCATTTAGTTCATCACTACAGCCCTACCTCAGATCTGGTAACTAAACTCAATTGATAATTTGAAAACCGAAGTTCATTGATAGGTATATAAACCAAAAAATGGAATCAAATCAAATCATGTACATACAACATACATCTCGGAAGAATCGAGTGAATCATATAATTGGAGATCAAATCAAATTAATCCAGAAAAATTACACAACAGACCAAGTCAAGAGACAAATTGAAAAACACAAATCTACAGAATTGGATAGTTAAAGTTACCTGGATATCGGTAAAACTCGTCAAATGAGTTGAATGAATTGTGAGAAAACAAAGGGGTGTGCTATAGTGCTATAAATAGAAGAAATTGAGAGAGAAAAACAGAGGGAAGTATATTCGTGATCTGATGATAGCTACCAAATACCAATATTTTATGTAGAAAGATTTTGTAAGTATATTCGGTATTCAAAGAAACCAGGCTACTGAATTGGGGAAAGATAGATTCGATGGCACTTGGTGAGTGAGCAGTCCCGTAGTGTAGAGACTACAGATGGCCTAAATTGACCATGAAATATGATTTGTTGTTTTAGTTCAGGGCTAGGTTTGCGTAGAGAGAATCGAAGAAAAAAAAATAAAAAAGACAGATTATAAGTTAGAATACTTTGAATTGCATATATAAATTCTTTATGAATTCTCAAGTTGGTTGCCAAACTAATTAGGTATGTTTGGTACAGAGAAAACAATCGTGGAGAAATGGAAATGGAATTGAAATTGGGGAAGAAATGGAATCGGAGAGAATTGAAAATGGATGGAGAATTGAAATTGTGTCGGTTGTTTGGTATCAACAGAGAAATAAAGAGTAGAATTGATGGCTCAGGCACAAGGCAGTCAATTCTTACCATTTCTCCATCAAATGCATAGAGTTGCATTTATCTATATTTAACTTTCAAGCAATTCACAAATAATTCAATTCTCCACCCAAAAATTGAGAGCATTCTCCCAAACAAGAGAAAACTCAATTCTCCCCATCAAATCTCTCTACCAAACAGCCCTTAAAATTAGTGAAAAGGAATTACAATCACCATATGATTATTGCATTTTCGAATTTGATAATATAAAAAACTATTGGTTTCATCCTCAATCCTATTCTCTATGATTCTCTCTACCAAATGCAACATTAGAGGAAAAGAAGTAAATTAATTTATAACACAAAAATAAAATAGTTATATATTATATAATAAATGTTTAATGTTAAAGATATTATTATTATAAAAATAATTTGGACAAGAATTGATTTTATATAAGAAAAACGATATAGTATGTATTATTAAAAAATTGATATTAATTATATATCGGAACGTATATTAAAATAATACGACTATAATAACGTATTCGAATATGTAAAACAAAATATATTTAAGATTTTAACTTTAAAAACAATTATGTATTGTACAAAATTTGTATGTCATAAAGAATTGGTTTTTAGTTTACACGTATATTGTATAATCATATGTATATTATATAAAATAATAAAATATCATTAGAGATCGATCGTGAACTTCATCTGAGAATGACTCTATGCTTTCGGTATGAAACTATATAAATGGAAAGAGGATCACTCTCTGCTTTCCGTATGAGATTATGTAAATGAAAATAGTGTGATCGATCAGCCAATTAAACAATAAAATTTATGTTATTTTATTTTTAAACATATATAAAAAATAATAATCATGATGATGTATTCAAATATTTATAAAATACAATATATCAGAGGTTATAACAAAAAAAAACAAAACGGTTACATGTTATATATAAAAAAAGATAAGTCAGTTGCATACCTATTTGCTTAATAAAAATAATTCTGATGTTAATAAATTTTATATTAGAATGTTTATAAAAATAATGCATACATACTATTATATTCAAATTTTTATAAAACATAATATATCAAAAGTTATTATAGCACAACAAAAATGTTGTATATTATTATATATAAAGTAATCAAATAACTAAGATGTTTACTTGTCTGTTTGAACTGTCTGGCTGCGACTTACTATTCATTGAATAGTAAACGCGTTTGTAAGTTACATTATTGATAATTACACATGTTATTATTAAAAAAAATATTCGAACTTCCGTTTTTCTTTTCGGCTTAGTTTTTTTGTTCATTCGAACAAAGCATTGACTTTGTTATTTCTTATTGGTTTAATTCTTAAACTTTTAATTTTTCTAGTTTAGTTATTTATTCTTTATCGATAACATGTTTGACTGGTCAAATGTTTTTTATGTGCATAAATTATTATAAAAAACACTTGAACTTTCAAAAAAAAAATCAGCTTAACCACTTTATTAAATTTTCTTGATTTAATCTCTAATTTAATTTATAGATTAGGATTAGTTCTGTATATTTTATTTTATAATGTTTTTTATCATTAAATCTTTATCATCATTATCTCCTGTTTTATCGGTTTTTCATCAACATTATCATCGTGTTAATCCAAATAGATTTTATTTGATTTGATTTGTCATCATCATATTTATCCATTGTGTTTCACCGATGACGATTTCATCCCGATATGGTCATAATCAACTTGGTTCACATGTGCCCTTAGTTGCTCCATCGACTATTCATCTTCTATCTTCATCGTTGCTTTCTGTTTCGAAAACCCTAATCAAACACAATATTTTATTTATGAGATCCACATATTCATTTTTTAGGGCTTTTATATGATTTTGATTTAGGGGATTGATGTGTTCATGTTTGGTTGTGTTTTGTAATGTTCATCAAGTTTATTTACAATTATGTTAATTGATTAGAGTTCACATAGAGTACAGATTAAAAAAAACTTTATCGATAAGTGTTTGAATCATTTTGTTCGTATATTCAAATTTCATATGTTGAAATCTATTTGATTTTGATTTATTTTTCTTGTTTTTGTTTGAGTTTTGAATGTTTATTGAAGGATTGGTTTTTGATTTTGTTTGCTAAACAAAGAACCTCCTCTCCGGCGAAATCCTCACACTCTGACAAACCTCCGTGCTCTGACGGATCATATTCAAAAACTAAAATGAAACCTAAAAGAACGAAATCGAACACAAAATGAAACCTAAAAATGTAACTCGTGAACTCAAAATCTGGAATCTTTACATCAAAATGAACTGATCAATGAACACAAAATTATAGTCAGACGCATACTACACAAACAAAATCTGAATCGAAGCATAAAAATTGATAGTTTGTGAAAAATATAAATGATATAAATAAACAAACTTGAAGAACGCAAAACCAGATTGAAAATACAAACTTGAACACAATCTCAGAAGGGATGAAGTCATCGGAGTCGTTGGAGGTAGAGAAAAAGGATAAGGTGAATATGGATGTCGATTAGAGATGAGGAAAAAAATAGTTAAGAATTTTAATAAAAAAGTCACCGATTTCGGGGTTTTTAAGAAAAAGTACAGTTTAAAAATTACACATGTAATATCACGTAGGCACCACCACGTATGTCGGGTTTGCCATGTGGACGCCACGTGTGTACTACGTAAGCATATAACAACCAATTTTAACCGGTAACACCTTAAATTCATAAGATTTTATTAGTTGAAAGTATTTTGTGCAATGAAAAATGACTGAAAGTTTTAATCATAAAAATAATCTAACTTAAAAGTTTTTTGTGCGAATTTCCCAGACTGAAAGTTTTAATCATAAAAATAATCTAACTTTAAAGTTTTTTGTGCGAATTTCCCAATAATAAATGAATGAAATTTATTTGTTTGCCTCTTCCATTAAGTGTTGTCTGGATTTAGAGAGTCGTCTGGATTTGAATAACGTTGATTAGAGAAAAAACCGAATAAATAATTACTATTTGATTGTTTTGTTGCATAAATAAACTGAATAATATAAAATGACCATTTTAACCACCTGTCTGAATTAAAAATCTGTTTGTTTCTTCAATTGAATTTATGGTCCGAATGAAGATTTTCATTAGTTTTTTTTTAAATTTTAATTATGAATTTTTAAACAAATCATTTGAAAATAGATATGGGCATACTTTAAATGAAGAAACATACTATACATATCAATTTAGTGCTTTTACAAGTTGAAATCGTTTGAATTCATGTATATCGATAAGATTATATTGAGTAATTGAAGTATGAATTGAGAAAAACTTCTTCATTATATATTTAAAATTCTAGAACCATCTATTGTATATTATATACATTGTATATTATACACGATTGTAGAATATATCATAATCAAATCTAAAGCCATAAAAATTAGTTTGCAAAATATATCAAAATCCAAGCAAGAACCACCACAATTGTAGAAAGTAGAATGCATTGATAACTAAACAATAACCAATAAATTGTAGGATATTTCACACATCCAAAAGAACCCAAAAAGGAGGGAAAATTTTTACAAGAAGACGACGGACGTTAACTAACCAAATATATGAGGGGTACTTATGGAAAATGGGTTGGCCTATTCCAGAACACAAGTGTCTCATGACTTATCCAGGTATCTGACCAAATTTTTTTTAAAGTTAAGTCATAAACAAACATTTTTTAATTATCGACTTATTTATTAATTCATTCCATTAAGCTTAATTAAGTCAGAAACAAATAACACCTCGCATCATTCCAATATCTATAAATGTTAACATGACTAGCTTTAAGTAACTTTTTCTCGTTCAGTAAATTTATTGAAAATTTATCCAAGCCCCTTTACTTGTAAAGTTTCAAAATGTGTAAGTTTGAGAGTTTGATAAAGGGCAATCTCTTAATGACAAAGTCTATTTGATGACTAATTGAAATTGAAATCATGAATGATGTTATGGGACCTGTTCATCATTAAGTTTGATATGGATGTGTAATTTCAATGCATTTATGTGCTCTTGAAGAATTGGTAGGTATACAATTTTCATGTATTTATTAAATTGCAACTTGTTTTCCTTCAATTATGCCACACAATGATCCCTTGATGTAACATAACAATTTCAGTATTTCTGTATGTATTTTGGTTGTGCAAAAAACCCTTACCATTTTTGTGATTAAAATCAACCATTTTTCATTGCATAAAAACCCTTAACCGGAAAAATCTCACGGAATTGAGATAATACTGGTTGTAACCGATTGAAAGTCATAGGCTACCGTCGACAAGTCATCGGTAATCACCTGAATTTCGTCAAAAAAGTAGATTCCAACAAAAAACAACACAGATTTGAACAAAAAAAATCAACAAGAAATGTGAATTTTAATCATAAAACACAGACAAGTGAGTTCACTGGAAAAAATGTTCGTCCAAGATGAAATATTGGTTAGCAAATTGTAACCCGTTTATCAGGTTGCAAATCATTTTTTTTTTTTTGAAAAAAGCCTCATTTTGATAAGTTTTTAGTCAGTTGGGAATTTTTTGTGCAATGAAAAATGATTGGCGATTTTAATCACAAAAATAGTATAACTTGAGAGTTTTTTTGCATAAATATCTCATATGTTAAATATGTGTGTGTGTATTCTAATAAATAAGTATATAGGTTTCACATGTCACTTGATTAGATCGCCATTTGGATTTTCATGCTTCTAACAAATGTCATGGCCTTTTCAATTTAAACTTTAATAAAATTAAAAATCAATCTTTTACAATAAGGACACACAAATATAATATTATAAAAATCTAGTAGTTATTTAAATTAAATCAAGCAATTATATTTTATATTAGTTAACTCTTGTCAAGGGTTAGACGCATCCTTGTCAAATCCGATTGAATTGAAGATGAAGGAAGAGTTTAGTTTATAATATGTTTAATAAAATCAATATTTGTATGTTTTAATTTTATATTTATTTATATAAACAATTATATATCAAACTATTTGCATATATAATCTAATATAATACAACTATTAATAGATGAGTATCTATGTCCACTTGTTATCCTGTTGTGATACCAAATGACATTTTCTACTTTTGACATTTGACAATTACTATATGATAATAACATATAAATCAATTTATAAACAATTATTTATCAAACATATTCACATAATACGTGAGTTAATAATCTAGTGTGCGTGTCTATATATATAGGATCAAATGAAAAGCTGAATGGGTGATGCTAAAGAGACACCTTAATAGGGGTATAATTATGACATTCACTCTCATCATTCTCTAGGCACTAATTAATATAACTTAATGGTGGATGTTTATTGGTTGATATACTCTCACTTTCCTCATTCTTTAGACATATGGGTGTCTTTTAGGTAAATTGGGGTGTCTTTTTAGACATCCCCAAGCTAAATATATCTTGAGAATGGTGGGAAGCATTGTGATTCATCTTTTTACATGTTGATACACAAATTTCTGAATATATAACTAATGAATCATAAATTCCATATTAAATAAATTAACATTCATTACTTTTTGACATTGATTTATTAGTTTTTGAATTTATAAATAATAAATCACAAATTCAAAAATAAGTGAAATAATGTACAAAATTAATGAATCAACATATAAAATTAGTGAATCATAGTGTTTCTCACACTTGTCAATACATATTTAGCTTCTCACAATAATCTCTCTCTCTCTCTCTCTCTCTATATATATATATATATATATATATATATATATATATATATGTGTGTGTGTGTGTGTGTGTGTGTGTGTGTGTGTGTGTGTGTGTGTGTGTGTGTATAGGGTGAGTTAAATGGAGAACCTTCATGCTTCGGAAAACCAGGAAACCAATTTATAGTCATTGGATCAGGTGATGCATAATGCAAAAATCTTAATGCATCATGCAGAAAAATTTCTGCATCATGTGTGCATCAAGCGAGAATTGTGATACATTTATGGTGGTGCATGAAGGTTCTTCGATGTTCTTCGATGCATGAAGGTTCTCTATTGAACCCTATATGAGATCATTGCAGAACTTAAATATCATGTAGATTTGTAGAATCATTCTTGTCCAAAAATTAAATTAATCTAATGTTCTTGATTAAATAACTCAAGTGTGAAATTAGTAGAAAAATGATTAGTATTAATAATATTTTTAGTCATAGTAAAATTGTGAAATAGGTAATAGCAAAAATATTGGTCTTGATTAAAAAAATATCACATTTCTTCAAATGAAAATAACATTAATATGATTAACTTTTAAATCAAAAAAATTACACCATAAGAACGAGAATTTTGTACTTTTAAAACGAGACCGTCATGTATATTTTTTTCGAAACAATTTTATGTGTTCATTTTTCGTAAATAAAAGGTTACCCAAATGACCATTCAATGTATCATAACGAAATCATTCAATGTCGAAGTAACAATGCATATCATATTTTCAGTGTTGCATATCATATGTGATTACTATTGTATTTCATATATAACGTATATTCAACACTTCATATATATTTAACATTAAATATTTAAATAATATGACAACTATTATAATTCATGATTTGAGATTTGATATAAAAGTTTCATGTTTATGTTATATAGATTGATCGTACCGTTTATGATATATCTTTCTCAAAAAAAATTTACGCGTTATATATTTAAAAAAATATCTAGATGTATATACGACAACAGAATATTGAATGCCGAAGTAATACTAGCTATGTATCATATATTCAGCACTGCATATGCATTCAAAACTAAATATTTAAACAATGCGACCTAGTAATTTTTTATACGTATACGTACTAGCTTATTTACCCGCGTATTACACAAATAGTTCTAATGTATTGTTGTTTATATAAATTATAATAATCTAAAAGATTAAAATAAAAATATTATTTTCTAAACAAAAGTATACAATAATAATATTATTATTTATCGTGACCTGATAATATTTTATAGTTTCTAAATATATGAAAAATTTTCTATATTTTTTTTAATTTTGTTATATTATAATTAATAAGTTATTAGAATTTAGATTTTATTGGATATGATTTGAAATGAATTTAAAAGTATATTATATTAGATTTGAATAGATATAGTTTAGATATTATTTGGTATATTAAAAAAACTACATGTCACGTGTCAATTCATGATCATAATATGTGATATTTATTATTTTAGTAGTATTTATAGATTTTATATATAGATAGATTATAGATCATAGATGTATAGATATAGATATTTTATTATATATAATATTATTTTGTAAATGATAATAGTAGTATTTTATTTTTCTCACAGAATCATATAAGATGTAAATTTAGGTTTTTTAAAATATTAATTTTTATTTTTAGTTCCGACTCGAAAAATAATGCTACCCAAGTACCCCCCATCTCGGACTGGGTCACTGGGACCTGGACTGCTGCCCCTCATATGTTGACTGCTGCTGTGCTGCCTGCATTGCATGTGAATAAACAAATCATTTGAGGTGCAAAGCCATGTTTATATCTATTTTACTAAAATAGCCACAATTTACGTGATAGCCACAATTTACATGATTTGTACTTTTTTTTTATTTTTTAATGCATTATGTTACAAAAGGTGACGTAAATTGTTGTACTTTACGTGACCATTTTTGCTCATTCCCCATGAATGTTTGGTGGGATGTCTTGTCACACTTTACATGACCAAGTACAACAATTTACGTGACCAAACACCTTTTGTAACGTAATGCATTAAAAAAATGAAAAAAAATACAAATCACGTAAATTGTGGCTATCACGTAAATGTGGTCACGTAAATTGTGGCTATTTTGGTAAAATTTATATAAAATGGCTAAAAAGTGAATAAAGGTGTGAGATTTGGCTATTTTAGTAATCATCCCTTATTTTATTAAATATTTATTTTAATAATCATGTAATTACCCATTGTTAGATTTGATACTAATTTAATATTCTATGATTATACGGGTATTTTTAAATTTTATTGAAATGTATATAAAACTAAAATCTTATCGTAAACATAACAAAAAAAACATGAAGTACTAATTTTAAACCGGTATGAAGGAAATATCAAGTATAAATAGAATGCATAATTTAAGAAATCAATAAAACAAAAACACACTTGAAATAATACAATATAGATTTTCAATATTTTATTTCAAATCAATAAATAGAATATATTTAAAACATATATCAAATAAATTACGTAATAAATATGTGTTAGATTTAAATTAAAGTTAGAAAATCAAGACAAATCGATGTAACCACCTATACTAAAATATTAGTAAATAAAAAATTTGATTGATTAACAATTAAATAATTATTTTATAAAGAAAAAGGAATTTAATAATGATTATTCAATGAGGATCCTACCTATTTAATAAGGGTGCGTCACATGACAATGACAAAATTCTAAGATACTTTTTTTATTAACTATTGGTATTTTTATGGCCACACTTTCATAGCATAAAATCCTGAATCCGCATGGATTGAAATTTTTCGGAGTTAAAAAAGTTGTGTTTCATTTTCCAAAAACACATGCAATAATTTATTCCATTTATGTTATAATTTATAATTAAATTACACACGTAAAATGGACATGGTATTGAGTTACTGAAACAGTGAAACATATCAAATTGAACTAAAAGTGCATTTTTACACGTACACACCACTTCTTTTAATTTTACTTATCATACACTTTGGGTGTGTTTCTTTGGACTTAATTACTTCTTAAACAATTTTGAATATGCAATAAACAAAAAGAAAAAGTCTGGCTCGGCTGATCACATGGTCAGAGTTCGACATTGCAAATGGTTCATTCGACATTGCAAATGGTTCATTGTTACACAGGAACCATAGGGGCACGTTTCTGTGGTGCATATGCCTCCAAAAAAGGTAACAAAAGCATGCAAAAGTTTCCTCGGGTCAGGAGATTGAATCTCGATTACAAAGGCAGAAGGGAGCTTAAGTGCATCACCCACCAATGGACTATATATGGACCATTTTTAATTTCCGTTGAAATTAGGAATAGACGAACAATCTATTGTACCCGTTTTATTGATGTGATTAAATACTACTTCATCTACTCTAGCGGCTGGACTTGTTCAGGAACGACCCTAAGCAAGAAAAACACGACATTTGTTTAGGGCCCTAAACAAGAACAACACGACACTTGTTTAGGGCCCATCAATTTTAGAGGCTCATTCTAAAAAAAACTCTTATATACTTAGGTTTATTGACATTTGAACACAGTTATTGACTTGCAAATTTTTTAAGTTCAACATTATCTAATTGTAACTTTATTTATTTATTTATCATTTTTACTATATGTGAAATTTGTTTATTTTGAATACGTATACATTTAAAGGGCTCTTTTAAAATTTCATCCCGAGTCCCAAAAATGATTGGGTTAGCCCTGGACTTGTTATTGAGATTCTTGATTACCTTTTTTCATCATGCCGAAACTTGAATTAATTCCAATTTATATACTTCTATCCATTTAGGGAGGAACGAAATGTCTCTACTCAACAACAAATATATAGATCCCAACTTTTATAAAAACAATTTTTATGATGATCTTTTGAGAACATATATTGTTTTTTTTTCAATGGTTGCCATTCTTAATATACACATAAAACCTGATATTCACTAAAGTACAATGCATATATGAATACGCATATAAAATCACATGTTTTAGCACATAGATATCTTTGGGTTATTCTAGCTTATTATTTGAACTTGTGTTTTCTTTGAGCCTTCTTTAAGAAAACTTGTTGAGCTAATGAATTGAGTTTGAGTGTTACATAAATTGACCAGAAATTTAATTTTAAGTCAACCAATACCTAACTTTCTCTAATCATTTTTATGTAGTGTTTGTCGCACCCCTAGTTACCCACATAAACTAAATATTAGTGACTTTACTGTCATCTATATCTATAAATACTATTAAATAATTAACGAATGCGTCCACGTGTCATTCTATTTATTAATTTGTTACATGTTGAAACTTTCTTTTGCCACATGTGACCATTAATTTTAAATTTGAATAAAAATCAAAACAAATCTATTCTATTACTCGGTCTAATCTAACTAATATAATAAACTCAAAAGTTTTATGATAATTTTTATATTTTTATGAATAATTATATTTTTATAAATGTATGTTTTTTAATTCAACTCATGTAGTACATGTGTATAAATAATCTAATTCAATTAATATAATAACCCATCTTTCAAATAAATTATTACAAGTTTATCTCTTTAACATCTTATAATCTTTGATTAAAAACAATTTACTATTAAACTAGTCTATTACCCGCGTATTACGCGGATATTTTATATATATAAAATATAATAAATAAAAAGATAAAGATATAAATATTATTTTTTAAACAAAAGTATATAAGATGATACTATTATTTATTATGACCTATTAATTTTGTATATTTCTAAATATATACGAAGGGTAATTATTTTCTTATATATATTTTTTAAACTTTTATTACATTATCTTATAATTAATAAGTTAGTAGATTATTAGATTTTGTTTGATTTGATTTGATTTGAATTTAAAAGTGGATTATTTTAGATTTGGATAGATTTAATTAATAAGTTAGTAGAGTATTAGATTTTGTTTGATTTGATTTCATTTGAATTTAAAAGTGGATTATATTAAATTTGGATAGATTTGATTTAAATTTTTTTATTATTTTTAAAATCTACAAATGCCACATGTCGATTCATGGTGACGACACGTGGCTTCACCAGAAATGAGTATAGTTACTCTTTTAATAGTATAGATAGATAGATTATTATTAATCTTGTGTTTAACAAAAACTTTGATGGTCTAGGTTGTATAATAGCAACGTACTTTTTTTTTTATTTTACCAATATGGTCATGCTACCTTTATATTTACTAATATGATACGTATATTTTAGTTTTCCACAATATGATCATTTCCACGTAATGGATCCCTTTTTTTTTTTTTTGTACTTATAGAGATCAATTCTTTATTTAAAAACGATCATATTGGTATGTAAAACCAAAGTACACGTACCATATCCATATTGGTATTGAAAAAACAGCATTACCATATCGGTAAAATAAAAAAGTACATTGCTATTATACAGCCTAAACCTTAACTTAAAATTTGAAGGTGTAGAAAAACAGATAGCCGAATATATTGTGTCAGCCCACTAAAGTAGCAGTTGAAGCCCAAAATAACATAATCATAGCCCAGCCCATCTCAAACAACACATAAGCCTTACAACTTCATGGTGAATTGACATTATAGAAATCCAGAGTGCAACATTTCAAAAATGCCTCACCGTTATATTAAGCTTGATAATAGCTCTAAGATTTGGTATATCAAGAAACTCTGTAGTCATGATTCCGTAACCCTTTACGAATCGAAAAAAGCCTGTTCCCGAGACAACTGAAAACTCTCTCTCCTTCAACACAAAAGGATCAGCTCCTTGAATCTCTAGTGTGCTCCCTTTATACTCTCCATCGGTGAACATGATTGAAAATATCATGTACAACGCTTTCCCATCCAGTTGGCTATTTACATACATACCCTGAGCCCTTCCAATCACTTTAGACTCGGGATTAGGGCTTGTAGTTACTGGATCGTCATGTGCTAAAAGGGTCCCAAATTGCATGATGCTAGTGGTGGGCCCATCTTTCCCCGCCACTGTCATCGCTGACTTGTCGTCACCTGTGAGGTTATCATGTACATAGAGCACGAGATTGGTTTGCTTGTATTTGTTTTTCGGATAAGTGTAGACCCAATAAAGAAGAGGAATGATAATAAGTGGGACGGAGAGTGAGGCAAAAACTAGAGGATTTGGCATGGTTTATTGGTTTAGAGTTTGGAGATAAGATTAAAGTTCTTGATGTGTGTTTAAGTGTTGGTAAAGATGCTTTAGTTAGGGTTTAGAATCTTTATGAAAGGAAAAAGACAAACGTTTTGGAACTTTTTTATTAATTTGATTTGTTTAATTAATCATTGTAAATTATGTATTTATTGATGCATAGTTGCGGAATATTTTATGTGAGAAAGACATTAAGGTAGTGTAATTGTATTAATCTTTATATACTAAATAAGTATTCATGGTTCGGACTAAACCAAGTAAATTGGTTTAAATCAAAGCAACTTGGTTGGTTTAAATGATTTGCCAATGATCTAATTGGTTGGCTACTTTGCAAGTTTGAAATCAAGTTATTTGGTTTTATTATGGGAGATCGATGTCGCTTATAGGCGATATTTTATATATGTATTTCTAAAAGAGTTAATAGAGTGAGGTTCAGTTGCAAGTGATCGATTGTAAATTAAAAGAGCCTGATTAGTGATATGGAGTTATAAATACAATTCGTTTTGTCCCTGAAATTTTTACATTTGCAAAATGGTACATACTAATGATATATCAACTATGCTAATAATAAGGCTCAAGAGAGTCGTCGGCAAGGATGCCAAGCAAAATTGCAGCCACATCAACGTCACGTCAGCTTTGCATCCCTTGTCATTTTGATGTCATTCAAACGGTGTCGATGACACTTTTGTCGCACCTATTTTTAATTAAAAAATATATTTATATATTTGCGCGCACGCACACACATGCTTTGGCATTCTCTCCCACTCTCTCGGCATTTGGATGCCATTTTACAAGGATGCCATACCATATGCCAAGGTGATGGGTGGTGTTCCCCCAATACCGAGCTTGGTGCCGAGCCCCATACCCAATCACTCCGCCTAATAAACAAGAAGTTAATGATCTGAATCCCTTTTTAGCTTCTAGTTATTTTGTTTAAGCCTGACCTTTATTTATTTCATTTGTCTTTGTTATAAATTTCGGCTAAATCTTCTAGTTGGCAAAACCAAATTGGTTCTTATCAGCTTTGTTGATATGACCAAAAGTGAATAACTTAGACATGTTTGGTTTGTTAATTATCAAAGTTGAAAGTACAGATTTCATTATTGCCCATTTTATTCAACAAAATCAAATCATACAAAAGCATAATGATGGATTGAGTAACATTAAATTTTATGTTGTAAAAGAGTAATACATATCAATTTTAGCAAAAGGAATAAAGCACATGTATCCAAATAACATCATGCTTAAAATTTACTCAATGTGTAAGAATTTAGGGGCGTAAACGAGCCGAGCCGAGCCCGAGCCCGTTTAAGCTCGAGCTCGAGCTCGGCTCGTTTCGAGCTTTGTATGTAAAGCTCGAGCTCGGCTCGTGAATAATTTTCCAAGCTCGAGCTCGGCTCGGGCTCGACTCGTTTATTATACATTTGTATTTTTTTAATTTGTTTTTAAATAATCTTTTTAAATAATATGTATAATTTGTTATTTTAATATATTTATATTTATTTAATTTATATATCATATATTTATTAATTTAAAAATATATTTATATATAGGCTCGTTTAAGCTCGTTTAGGCTCGCGAGCTCGATATGTGAAGCCCGGGCTCGGCTCGTTTATTAAACGAGCTCGAATTTAGGCTCGAGCTCGGCTCGGGCTCGTTTACTTCGAGCTTTTTTCGAGCTTTTAACGAGTCAAGCTCGAGTAGCTCACGAGTAGCTCGGCTCATTTACACCCCTATGTAAGATAGTTATCAATGTTGAAAGAAACATAACAGTGTTTGTATTAATGTTTTAAGTGTGATTATTAGTTTTTGTGTTTTAAATACGCAGAAACATAAACATATAAAAATGTTTGATGATCAAAATCAGTTTTCTACTATAGGTTTTATCTTTTGTGTCTAAAACATAGTTTTGTAATAGTATGAATTTGAAGTTTTTTTTTTTTTTTTTTTTTTTTTGTATTTTTTTTAGAAACTTAAATTATATTCAGACACCCTTAATTTTAAAATTTTAACATCCAATAACTGGCTTATAAAATGTCCAATAGATTTATAAGGACATTATGATAGAAAAGCTTTAATTGATTAAAAGTAACTACAAGTTAAAATTATTAATTATAAATCATAAATGAATACTTAAAATTGTTAGATCACAAAATGATAAAAGTAACCAACAATGATTGTTAATTGTCAAGTGGAATTAAAATTTAAATAGTTAAAAGAAGGAATATATGACAATCTTTCTAACTAAATCCAAGCGAGATCTTAGGGTGTGTTGGGTTTATTGATGAGTTTAAAAGGAAAATCGAAGAAATAAAAAGAGGGGTAAGCAATAATTAAGGGTGGAAAAAAAAACTAAAAAATAAAAAATCCAAACTGAAAACAGAAAATCCTAAAATACCATAGGTTTGATTTTTGGTTTTCATAAAAAACCAAAAAATTATATTTTCTTTAAAACTACACTAAAAACAAAACAATAACGAATACAAAAAATATAGTTTTCATGTTTTTTACTGCTTTACATAATACCCAAAAGTATATGGACTCTATGTCTCATTATTTATTTATTTATTTTTTTCTCTAAATTTTAGAACTAAATTCATTAATGTTACATTACTAGAACACAAAAATTATGCTCCATTAACTTAATTATCAAGTTTACCTAACTTTAATAAGATTTCAAGTTAATAAATAAGTATCCATGTGAAAATTAAGCTACATTAACCTATTTTCTATAAACCAAGGGGCATTGCAAATTTGCAATATGTACACCCAATTTCTTTAATTTTTAATAATCACACACCCTAGACTCATATGATTTTTGTTAATACCGTGAGGCCCGATGATTAAAAGTTAATCTTCTCTCACATTAAGAAAGGGTGTGTGATTAACAAATGAGGGGATATGCATATAGAATCATCCAACCAAAACCCTAAACCCCGAACGCCAAACCCTAAACCCTAAACCAGCAACCCTAAACCCTAAACCCTAACCCTAAACCTAAACCCTAAACCCTAACCCCAAACCCCAAACCCCAAACTCTAAACCCTGAACCCTTAACCATCAACACCGAACCCTAAACCCTCAATCCTAAACCCTAAACCGTAAATCCTAAACTTTAAACCCTAAACCCTCAAGACTTAACCTTAAACCCTCAACCCTAAACATGAAACACTAACCTTCAACCCTAAACCCTAAAAACCCTAAAACCCAAACCCAAACCCCAAACCCTCAACCCACAACCCTCAACCCTAAACCCTAAACCCTCAACGCTAAACCCTAACCCTAAACCCTAAACCTAAAGCCTAAACTGTAACAACCTAGCTTTTGACCCAACTTTAATTTCAGTATTTGATTCAATAATGTAATTTTATTACATTATTTGTTTTGTAAGTTAATTAAGTAATGAAATTATTTAATTAAGTTGAATAAATGTTATAAATTATTTAGATGATATAAAAATAAAAGAGATGTAATATGTATAAGTGGAGGGGTTAAAGTTGTCAAATTCCAAAAGTTGGAAAATAAAAGACTTAAAGTCTTTTAATTCTTTCATTTATCACAATTAAAAGAATTCAACTCTCTCGCTTTCTTCCTTCATCATCTAGGGTTCCATCTTCAAACCTTTCAACAAAGATTTTAAAGTTGCAATTAATTGAAGATTGAATCAAGAAGAAGTAATAAACAAGCATTAAACATCATTAATCTACAACATTCAAGGTAATATTTACTTATAATTTCGAATTTTTAAGAGTTTATGTTCGATTTTGTGAAAAACCGAAGTGATGATTTAAGATCTAGCAAAATTTATGTTGCATGTTTGTATAAATGGTTAGAAATCATGTATTGAAGTTTTTAGAAGTTATAGAAACAAAAATCATTGTTTAGATCGTCCAAATAAAAGAGAAATCTGAAATTTTGTAAAATTTTGTGTTCTTGAGAAAAATCTTAATTTTGGACGATTTTGGATAATTTAATGTGTTTAATATAGGGAAAATAGTATAAAAACATCCCAATAATGATAATATAACATTATTTAGAGCTGCATGTTAATAAAAATTTGTTTGGTAAATTTTTGATGAAAATCCGTATATGTTGAATCTGCAATATCAAGAACAAATCTGGAAAATTTCCAGGAGTGGGATCCGAATTCAGATCAGACCGAATTCGGATGAGGCGCCATTCTCGGATGACACGGATCCGAACTCAGATCATTCGAGTTCGGATGGCTCAGTTCGGACAGCACAATTCGGATGACTCAGTTCGGACGGCCCGTTTCGGATGCCCAATTCGGATGGTCCGAATCCGGATGTTCAATTTCGGATGTCCTATTTCTGATGTTTTAAAATAACAAATAAATGATATGTTACAATTATAAGACCCATGATCAGAAAACCTATATGCATCGAAAAACCCGAGAACCGCACTAATTTATAGCCCTTGGATAAGGTGATGCATCACGCAGAAAGTCGATGCATCACGCGAGAATTTGATGCATCACGCGGGGAATTCGGTGCATCACGCGGAGAATTTGGTGCATCACGCGGGAATTGTGATGCATTTGTGGTGGTGCATGGAGGTTTTCCAAAGTTTTCCGATGCATGTTGGTTTTCCATTGAACCTCCCTCTCTCTCTCTCTCTCTATATATATATATATATATATATATATATATATATATATATATATATATATCTTTGAGACTTCAAATGAACAAAGAAAGTGTAAAATGATTGATGAGTTTATCAGAATCAGATCAGATAAAGATTTAAAGCTAAAAGCTAATGTTCTTGCTATGATATAATTCTGAACAGGTTCAGATAAATTCTGAACAAAGAATTAAAGTTAAAGTTACTGAAAGTGGGTCAAAGAATTGTAAAGCAAAGCCAGAGTCCAGAAAGACAAAGATTAAAGAATTAAATCCTGGGATAACTCAGGTGGTGGAGTAGTCTGCTTGATAAGACAACAGAACTAGTGACTTATAGATATTCAGTTTTACACACTAGATTCCGATTGAGACATATTATTGATGATAGTTTATTTTGACATTCATACATGCTCAGTTGGATTGTGACATGTGCTCACCATGGTTCGGTGATGCCCTGTGGATCATGATAGCTATTTGACTTATCATTTGGCATAACATTGTACTTACAATTCAGTTCAGTTAATTGTTGTCAGTTGAGATTGCTATCATGACCTTGATTATTTATGCTTTCATTATTGCTCGCATCTTTGATATATTGATTCAGCTTAGCATGATTAGCCTTGTCGGTCTATTGTTCTAGACCTAGCTATGTCACCAGTTCTATTGAACTTGGTATTGATTATTCCAATGCTCCCCCAACGATGACTGCTGGTAGCTAGCCCAGTATAAGTGGATAGCTTCCACTAAAAGCGTGAGCGTGGCCTGGACATCATCCAACTCTATGACTACTATGTCTCAATCATGAGTGACTGTAGCGACAGTCAAGACATATCACGCTAGACCCCATGATCCGCTTGTTGAAATGCATGTAATCTGAAAATCTATATTCTCAGTAAGCATTGCTTATAGTTGTTGTTTAACCTTTTTACAGGAAAAGATAATGGAAAAGCACCTGCTGGACCTAGTTCTTAGGTCTTTCAAGAATCAAGTTAAAGTTTTCTATAGACCACTACTCAACAAACTTTCGGTACAGATTGACAAATGATAATTGTGGTGGTCTGGGTAGATTTGATTTGATTGTATGATGACATGAATTAGATTAGCCTTGTACCATTTATAAGTTTAATTTGAAATCTGTAAGTTGTACTAAAAACTGTATTAAACTTATCCTAATATTTTGTACTGTAATTTGATATTCCACAACTAAATTACTCTATCTTAGTTATGATTGATATCGTATTGCATAAATGTGGGACCTAGACGCTGAGGACTGCCCCGTAAGGGGAGGTCTTCACATAAACCCTCAACCATCAACCCTCAACCCAGATCCCTCAACCTTAAACCTTAAACCCTGAACCATAAACTCTCAACCCTAAAGCCTAAACCCTCAACCCTAAACCGTCAACGCTTAACCCCCAACCCTAAACCCTAAACCTTCAACCCTAAACCCTAAACCCGCAACCCAAAATTAAAAACCCTAGACCCTAAAAACCCTCATCCCTCAACATACAACCCGCAACCCTAAACCCTAAAAATACTAAACCCTAAACCCAAAAAACCCTAAACCATAAAAACCCTAAACTCTAAACCCTCAACCATATTCCATAAAATTGAACGTTCTAAAATCCCCGTGTGGATTTGTATTCACAATGTTCATCTTGAGCTGTGGAATGGAAAGGGAATAGATTATATAGTTAGTGGGGTTGAGCTGCCTACTTTTATGGATAGAGCAAATACGGAGCGGTGCATTTCTACAAATGGTCGTATGGGCTATGCTAGAGTCTTTGTTGAAATTGAAGCCCAACATGGTGTGCATTCAGAGATTGAGATGGAGCATCCTCCTATGGATGATAGTCCGAGGAAGATAGCTAGTGTTTCAGTTTCGTACAAGTAGAATTCAAAATGTTGTCCCTTTTGTAAGGTGTTTGGTTATTCGACTACGACATGCAAGTTAAATCTGGAAACAGTGGTGACAAGCCCTCAAATCTCTCCACATGGAATTACTTTTTTTTTTTGGAGCAGTCACCGCATAGGAAAGAAATGAAAAGTGATGAAAATAAGTTTTTTTTGTGTGTTTGGTTTTGGCAAATGTATCATTTGATTTTAATTTTATAATGCTTTAGGATGAAGTAAGAAAAAAAAACCTGATTTAGATCTGATGTGACATTTGATTCGGTACAAAGGAGAGACCTAAGAAACTTGGATAAACAAATTACCAGATAAAAACTTAGAAATATCAAATATAATCAACTTATCTAATACTTTATAACCAATGAAAGTCTTCCACGTGTAAAAAAATCTATTGTCCATTTCGACTTTTTAAAGCCTCGTCCACGTATTCATCTCAGCAACGTGGTCGGTCTTTAACCAGTGGCTCTCTGTTTTCCAATTACTAAAACACCCCCCATTAAACCAACATTTCTGCAAATCTTTCGAAGGATAATTTCGTCATTTAGCGCTTCACCCACCTCAAAATCCCGCCAACACGTTTGTGGTGTGTGTGACAGACACAGCGATGAAGCTATCTTCATCAAAACAACACTTTCCTCTGTTTTCTCCTTCCAATGGCTCCTCGAAATTACACCTTACTACCCTCATCAGACCCTCGTTTCCGCATTCTCACATCCAATTTCCTTCACTACCTGCCGTCGACTCCTCTTCTTCCGCCGCCGCATCGTCTCCGGCACCGGTACTTCGCGAAGATGTGGTTCCAGTCGAGCTAGTTGATACTGGAAGCAGCGAAACGGAGAAACAAACATTAGAGGAGTTGCTTGTCGTTCGACGGCCGGTGATGGAGTCTACCGACGATGATCAGTATGGGGAAGGTGACGACGTGGAAGATAAAATTGAAGCGGAAGAAAGTTCGTCATCTACGTCATCGTCAGTAATTGATACCGAGTTGTCTAAGTTTGCGATGAAGATGCCAATTTTTGAGCCGAGGAGAGTTGGCTCGTCGAGTTCAGGTGAGAAACCTCTTGCTATTAATTTGGATTTGGCGTTGTATAGAGCTAAAGTGTTGGCGAGGAACTTTCAGTATAAGGAAGCAGAGGAAGTTCTTCAAAAGGTATAAAATGTTCTCAATACTTGTTCTGTTTTATCGATTTGATCACATCGTTGATGCATGTTGCTAGTAGGCGCATTAAACTATATTTGACTTCAATGACTCTATTACAAAGTTTTTGATGATTGTATTGAATTTGAATCCATATTTGTTTGACTGTTTGTTGATATTTAGTTACTATACCGCACAGAAATGGAAGTAGAAGAGTAGTGCCAAGAGGCAATATGAAATCGACTCTCTTCTGATGTATGGGTTTTTGAATGTAGTTGTGGTCTCAAAGAAGTTGTATAAAAATCAAACATCAAATACGACGATTCAAAATTCTAATTGCCAGTCTGTGTCTTTGAATTCAAAAATGCTCTTTCCAGTCTCCATAGAAAAATGCACCATTTTATCTCTTTGGTAAATTTTCAATCCTGATTTATTTTGTAAGATGTGAGTATGTGACTCGTTTTGTTTTGGAAACCTGGATCTTGAAACACATGGAGTGAGACCTGAATTGAAATGTAAAATCAAAGGGATAAATGTGTGGGGAAGCTGGCAATGTTAGGCCTGTAGGATGCGGGAATATTTTTTTGCTTAAGTTGATTGCTAGGATATTTATTGTACCATCAATTTACAAATTTGTCAATAAGATTATTCCTTCTTACCCGTTAAGGAGGTGACATCGTCCAAACCGTGTAAATTATTGATTTTCTTCTTTTTTACTTTGCGTTGTGCCTAACAACCTTTTTATTCAAGATGGAGTATTATTTAAAAATAGTAACCTCGATTTTAGTCTACAGATTTCCTTTAGATTGTCTTTGTTAAGCGCACTTACACATTTGATCAACAGCCAAAACAATATTTATGTGACAATTCAAATGTTGCGGTTATTTGAGACACAGAATAAAATTACTTAACTTAGTGGTTTGAACAGATTTTGTAGGTACAATATTACAATAATAAAATATTGAAAGATAAAATAATTGGGTTAACTGTAATAACTTTTGGGTTTAGAGGGGAATTAGTTAATCAAAAAGTAGGTGAATGCTTATATTGATGGAAGATAAAGTTTAGAAGGTTAAATGATAACCAGCTCAAAGTCCAATGGAGTTTTGGCCCGTAGAATGCACGAGTTTTTAGTTTTCTTTAGCCAAACTATTGTGTTTTGAATATACTAGTGCTTGTGTTACTGTATGCTAAGTGCTAACAATGTGTGTAATTTAATTGTTTCATCTTGTCTTTTATGAAAAATCCACATGAATTATAAATTTAAAGATCTAAAAGGTTTTACTTGAAAGCAATGCATTTACCATTAAATTTGGTAGGCAACCCCAGCTCCTATCTGTTCATCAAGATTTAGTGGCTTTGGTTCTGATGGACATCATAAGTATGCAAACTTTCCTCTTTTTACAAGAGTTTCGAGGCCCTATATCTTTTGGTCGCAAAGTAATAAGTGGCAAGTGTTAAATTTATTCCAACGTTTTAGACATGAAATTATTACCTCTAAATCTGTTAATAATTAAAATCTATAAATATTGGTGAACTTGTTTTAGAGCTCTTTTTTGTCACAAGATAAAAATGGCATTGTATTTTGTCTTTTGGATTTCAGTTATCTATTTCAAACATAAAATAATTATCTAGTTTAAAGTTTAATCTGTTGGCAATTTTTTTTTGAGAAATTTGTGTATTCATGGATGATGTTCCTAAGATGTTTTTATATAATATTTGATGGTGTGAAGTGCATATCTTATTGGCCTGAGGATGGGAGGTGTTATGTGGCACTAGGGAAGATATTGGGTAAGCAATCAAAAGCGAATGAAGCTAGGGCGGTGTATGAGAAAGGTTGCCAGGCAACACAAGGTGAAAATGCCTATATTTGGCAGGTAATTTATGCTATCATTTAATCCTTCATCTACATTAATCAGAAGGTTTTTTATTGGTTGTCTAAACTTTAGGTCTTGTATAGGAAGTTTTCAATTTCATCTGTAACAATTATTTGAGATTAAGCACTTTGATTTTGGTACACAAGTTGCCACTAATTTGTCCTTGCAACATTTTAGGTATCTAATCAAATAGTCGAAATACATTACTAGGGGTATGCCATTTTACTGACGTCAAATAGTCGTCCTCTTGAGTATGGCTTTTCCGAATCTTCCACTTAAAGAACATTTCTTCCAAAAGTTCCTTGTTTAAGACTATTTATGCTACTGATCTGAATCTCATCTTATCTTCTGATTGGCATGGACTTCAAACTTTTTTTTTGTTTTTACATGTACTTGTTATATGAAATCAGTGCTGGGCTGTTCTGGAAAACAAAATGGGAAATATAAGGAGGGCTAGGCAACTATTTGATGCAGCAACCGTTGCTGACAAGAAACATGTTGCAGCATGGCATGGATGGGCGATTTTGGAGCTGAAAGTTGGAAATGTTAAGAAAGCTAGGTATCTTCTTAGTAAAGGACTCAAGAATTGTGGTGGAAATGAATACATATACCAAACACTTGCAATGCTTGAAGCTAAGGCAAACCGGAATGAGCAAGCTCGATACTTGTTCAGGCAGGCTACTAAATGTAATCCCAAAAGCTGTGCAAGTTGGCTTGTAAGTTATCTTTCTTTCTCGATTACTAGTTTTCATTGTTCTTAGAATCCCAATTTAGCCGCTCAATTGGCTTTTTAGGTGCCAAGTATCCCTCCATCACTTTCCTTGGCAACTGTTCCTTTCAAAAACTGAGATTAACTGGGTCAGGCCAGGGTAGTCCTTGGGGATTAATCGGCTTTACTTTGTTAATCAGATTAATAGAATAAGTGGAATTATAATTATTTTTGTAGTTGGATTCAGAAAAACCTTATATTTCTCGTGCAGGCATGGGCTCAGCTTGAGGTACAACAGGAAAATTTTCGTGTTGCCAGGCAGCTATTTGAGGTAAGACATTATTTACGGTAGTTTGAGTTTCTCTAAAGTGAAAACTTCTTGCATTGTTTATATGCTGCATTGCTGCAATCTAACCATCTTTCTTGTAAAAACTAAAAAAAATAACTATCACGTAATCAATTGTTACTCTTGCATGAAGTATTGTTTCTTTTTGCATTTTTGTAAGAACTGTCTATTTGCAACGAAAAGCCAAGTGAGGTTGTTTTAGAAGTCAAATGGCCTGTTACTTGATTGAGAACACAATAAAACCAAGTTTGTAGACTTCTTATTCATAGAGGTTTTAAGATTCAATGTGTCTTTCTTTTTCTTGTAGTTTTACACAAAACCAAAAAATCTCCTGCCAGATTGTCTGTTTGATGCTTTCTTCTCCTGAATCAGAAAGCCGTCGAAGCTAGTCCAAAGAACAGATTTGCATGGCATGTATGGGGAGTTTTTGAAGCTAATGTTGGAAATGTTGATCAAGGAAGGAAGCTATTAAAAATTGGTCATGCATTGAATCCAAGAGATCCCGTTCTACTTCAATCACTTGGCTTGTTAGAGTACAGATATTCAGCAGCAAATCTTGCTCGAGCTTTATTCAGAAGAGCCGCAGAATTAGATCCAAAGCACCAACCAGTTTGGATTGTAAGCATGCATCCCTTCTTTAAAAATGGAAATCTTTCGTTCCATTCATTTATATGTGGTTACTGTATCATTCGTTTTATCTCGTGGGTCCTTACAATCGAAATAGGCTTGGGGTTGGATGGAGTGGAAAGAAGGAAACATTAAAACAGCCAGGGAACTCTACCAACGAGCATTGTTGATCAATTCAACAAGCGAAAGCGCTGCTCGCTGCCTTCAGGTTTCGATTATTCTTTCACGCTTGCCTGATCTTAACTGCATCTGCTGTGAATTGATGCAAACTCTGCAAAATGTTATCGGGTAATCCCTGTTTGTAACTTGGACGAGATATTTTTGTGTATCCAGGCTTGGGGTGTCCTGGAACAGCGAGCCGGTAATGTATCAGCTGCTAGAAGACTGTTCAGATCATCACTGAACATAAACTCTCAAAGCTATGTAACATGGATGACGTGGGCATCTCTCGAGGAGGATCAAGGAAACTCGATACGTGCTGAAGAGATCCGAAATCTCTACTTTCAACAGGTATTCAATATCATCTTTCACATTAGCTCTATCGGCTATCTGCATTCAACTCACAATAATACCTTTGAATTACACAATCAAACACTCCCTTATATGTCTAGTTCTCTTAAAATATGTTCTGATCAAAAGGGCGCATCAATATGTGCATCCGACTAGTCGACTAAGATACAAGCATATATATAAATTTCCAAACTGTACCTGACACTTTCACACCAAGCTAGTGCAACGGCCAACGGGACGATACTGGACCTGACCATCCCGAAACCGAATTTGTAGGAAAGGTTGGTAACTTGTATAATATCATATAGCCCGATTTGGTATGGTACCTGCATGGTTCCGGTTTCATCTTGATTTATTCTTGTTTTCATCTGTATTGTACCGACTTGTGCGATACTGAAAACCGAATTAGTAAAAATGGTACCGTGTCCAGTATCGTATGGTTCATGTACTTCCAAATGGTTTTCTTGTGTTGTCTCGAGTTCTACGCATCCCTGTTCCCACCTCTAGCTCACACTCATTGAGCAACTTTAAGTCGTAAAAACTATGGCTGCGTTTAGTTGACGAAAACAAGCCGGTTTTCTGTTTTTGTTTTCAACGAAAACATGGCTTAATTGAAAACATGTTTAGTTTGACATTATTCTAATTTTTTTTGTCATTTTCTAAATGTTTTCATTTTCTAAATTTATAATAGAAATTGGAAAATGCATTAAAGGAGTTTTCAACCATTTTTCTAATTTCCAAAAGTGAAAACAAGGAACGTGGTGAACACGTTTTCAAAATTTTCTCCTAATTTTCTAGAAACGTAATAATGAAAACAAATTCTGGAAAAGTGAAAGTGAAAACAAATATCAATTTTCCATCAACTAAACACACCCTATGATTCTTATGAAGCCCGTATCCTTGTTTATTGCTTGCAACAGCGTACAGAAGTCATCGATGATGCATCATGGGTGACGGGAGTATTAGACATCATAGATCCAGCCATTGACAGTATAAAGAAACTACTCAACATCGACCAGAATTCATACAACAAGCCACAAGATTCTTCAACAAGTGAAGACAGATCAAACATCAGCAATTCAGATGTTATTGGTGAAAACAACACAGAAAGTGGAAGTGGGTTCAATTTAGATGGTTTTATTAGTGAAAAGCTCTCCCTTGATGCATCAAAACTAGATATTGATTTGGGATCAAATCCTACGAATTTGGCCGGAAAGAAAAACCCGTCTACCCGAAAGGTTTGGCGACCAAGTAGAAGTACGGTGTCGGTATAGCCGTTGTCCGGTATCGATATTTATTTGGTCTCATTGTGTAGGTAGTAGTAATTGATATACATTGAAAGCAAATGCATTCATGTAAAACCATTGGATTGTAATCCGGATAGAATTAAGAGTCTGAATCACACTCACACATAATGTATATTGATGTTTCTTTAATATTTTC
Source organism: Centrapalus pauciflorus (assembly GCA_020465985.1). Taxonomy (NCBI): domain Eukaryota; kingdom Viridiplantae; phylum Streptophyta; class Magnoliopsida; order Asterales; family Asteraceae; genus Centrapalus; species Centrapalus pauciflorus. The sequence continues at coordinate 128,666 of JAANYP010002413.1, read as the reverse complement.
TAGACTAAATTACATAAATGGTCCCTGTGGTTTATATGAAATTACGGTTTTTCGTCCCTGAAAGAATTTTTTTACACCAGCAGTCCCTAAAATCGAAAAGTTGTAACATTTTGGTCCCTGAAACTAACGGCCGTTAACTTGAGTCGTTAGTTTCAGGGGCATTTTTGTCTTTTTGACTTTCAAGGACCATTTATGTAATTTTCAAACTTTCAGGGACTATTTATGAAATTTTCATACTTTTCATATATATATATATATATATATATATATATATATATATATATATATATATATATATATATATATATATATATATATATATATATATATATATATATATATATATATATATATATATATATATATAGATTTAGGTTCAAGTGAGTACCACCCATTATGCAGCGCACCAGAAGGTACCTGTCTTAAAAGTATTTTTTATGAAATTTTTTTTCATGAACATGTTTTAATTAACATGATGAAGATCATATGTGAATTTCACGCAAATCCGAAAACTCTAAGGGCATGAAAACACGCATCACATAAATGTGAGTTCACATGTATTCAAAATCATGTAAGTGTGTGTTCACATCACTTTTTAGGAGCTAGGAGATGTGAATGTATGTGAAATTTACATACGATCTTCATAATGCTAATTAAAACATGTTTATGAAAAAAAAATATATAAAAAGTTTTTTTAAAGGTGGTACCTTCAGGTGCACTGCATAATGGAGGTACTCTCTCGAACCATATTCTATATATATATATATATATATATATATATATATATATATATATATATATATATATATATATATATATATATATATATATATATATATATATATATTTATCATTTCTTTCTTTTTTATAATTTAATTATCCAAATATTACATTTTATTTTTTTATTCCTTTTGTTTTAATAATTAATTTTCATTTGTATGTTTATTGTTATTATTAATGTTATTTTTGTTTTATACATTACTATAATTATTTATTTAAGTTTATTATATGATACACCTGGTTCATTTTTTTTAATTATTTATAGAGGTCCAAATATTTCTCTATTGTTTTTTTCATTTAAGAAAAATAAAAATAAAAACTAGTTGTACTTTTTCGTTTGGAAAATCTAAAATCGAAATGATTTATTTCTTTTCTCTATTAAAAAAAATTCAAAATAACAACTTGTTGAAGCTTTTTTCGTTTGAAAAAGAATATAATCAAAATGCTTCGTAGTTTCTTCATTACAAATAATTAATAAATTTTTTTAATTCTAAATGGTTTGAAAAAATCAAGAATTGGAATGATTTATCGCTTTTTAGCCAAATAAGTTATATTTCAAATGGTTTGTTGTTTTTATTGAAAAAATTAAAATTGTATTGATTTTTATCCACGTTTAATTAAAAATCAGAATCATTCTTTTGTTTGAGAGAAATCAAAAATCATAACGGTTTACCGTTTTTTGATCAAAACAATTAAAATCAAAATGGTTCGTCATTAAAATCAAGATGGTTATCCTTGTTTAAAAAAATAAAAAATCATAATGATTTATCGTTTTTTAATCAAAAAAATTAAAATCGAAATGGTTCATTATAATGGTTCATCGTTTTTTGATTAAACAACGATAAAAAAAATTATGAACCACTCCAATATTGTTTTTTGGATCAAATAAACGATGAACCATTTCGATAATTTTTTTGATCAAAAAATGATGAACCATTATAATTTTTGATTTTTTAAACAACGATAACCATCTTGTATTAAAATTTCTTTTATCAAAAAAAAAATGACGAACCATTTTGATTTTAATTTTTTTGATAAAAAAACGGTAAACCATTATGATTTTTGATTTTTTTTCCAAACAAAAGAACCATTCTGATTTTTAATTAAAAGTAGATAAAAAATCAATACAATTTCAAATTTTTCAATAAAAACAACAAACCATTTGGAATTTAATGACTAAAAAGCAATGAACCATTCCAATTCTTGCTTTTTGCAAACCATTTAGAATTAAAAAATTTTATAAAGTATTTGCAATGAAGAAACTTCGAAACATTTTTATTTTCTTTTTCCAAACGAAAAAAACTTCAACACGTTTTGTTATTTTGAAAATTTTTTAATGGAGAAAAGAAATAAATCATTTCGATATTAGATTTTCCGAACGAAAAAACTACAACTGGTTTTTATTTTTAATTTTCTTAAATGAAAAAATTAATTGAAAAAAAATGAACTAGGTTTATCATATAATAATCTTAAATAAATAATTATAGTAATATATAAAAAAAAAATAACATTAATAATAACAATAAACATACAAATAAAAATTAATGATTAAAACAAAAGAAATAAAAATAAAATGTTATATTTTGATAATTAAATTATAAAAAAGAAAGAAATGATAAATATATATGAAAAGTATGAAAATTTCATAAATGGTCCCTGAAAGTTTGAAAATTACATAAATGGTCCTTGAAAGTCAAAAAGACAAAAATGCCCCTGAAACTAACGGCTCAAGTTAACTGCCGTTAGTTTCAGGGACCAAAATGTTACAAATTTTTGATTTTAGGGACTGCTGGTGTAATAAAATTCTTTCAGGGACGAAAACCGTAATTTCATATAAACCACAGGGACCATTTATGTAATTTAGTCATATATATATGTCTGTCCTGCTAAGTAAATATTGTGAAATGTCATGTTACATATAAATCAAATCACCAAAACAATTAGTTGCAACTCTAGTCAAGGTTCTTATATCACTATACTGTATTGTTCCTTAGTGCTACTCGATCTGTGTTACACAAGATAAGCACGTCGCCCGGTAGGGGTGACGACTTTGACAAAACCAGCCAAACAGTTAAATGGACTACCGTTGCAAAAAACTAAGATTGAACATAATTTTTTTTAGAAATGGAAATTTATAAAACAATGTATTAAAAAAATTGTTTCATTGAAAAACATTTCAAAATTATGTAAAATTTATGACTTTTGGTCGTCAACCCATTTTACCCATTTGCTTGAATGAGCTGAAAATGTCATCCCTACCTGCTGGTTAGGAGAATCTATATTGACTTAAGATATCAAATCTATATATCTATATCTTATTCTATCCATACTATTAAAAGAGTAATTAAATGTCACATGACATGCTCTCATTTAATTTGTCACATGTCGCTCTCTTCTTTTGCCATGTCATTTACTGATTTTATTTTTAAATTTTAAAGCAAATCAAATCTATGTAAATCTAATATGGATTAATTTAATAACTAACTAACTAAAATTAAACAAACTTTATTATTCATATAATTATTATATATATATAATTATATATATATATATATATATATATATATATATATATATATATATATATATATATATATATATATATATATCAATTTCTTAAATTAATCCATGTAATACATGGGTAATAACCTGATATATTAATAAAAGAAAACCTCTTATGACAAGTGTCACTCCCTTCATTCTTAAAATTTTTGATTTCCCGTCTTTTTCCATAATTAGATTTCCAATTTTACTAATCTATATCTTGTAATAATTCAGAACGTTATCCTCCACGTGTCAACTTTTTAGACAATCTTTTTCTTTTTTCCCCGCCTAAAGTTCCTAAATTAAGTCCACTGACATCGCCTAAAAAAGATCAATTGCTTGTTCAGTTTTTCTACTTCTTCTTTTCACAAACCCTAATGGTCGCTTCTTCTTCCTTTTCTTTCTTTTAGGAGTCGACGACGATCTTAGGATTCTTTGGTAGCATCAATGTCATTATCGATTTGATGATTCGTATTATGTGATTTCAGTTTCTAATAGACATTTATTCATAGCTTGAGTTTGAGCTCTTAGTGTTGAAACCCAACAGCTCGAACTCTTTATTTTCTTTCATCTATTCAAAGTTGAAACATAATATTAATATTTTTGAGCACTAATCCGGATGCCTCACATCTCATGCTTTAAGTGGGTAGTCCATCCATCTATAATCCCATTCATAGTTCTTAAATCATGTCGGGTTCGAGGAAAAATTAGGAAGAGAAAAAGCTTTATATGTCATATTTATAAGCATTTATATTGTAATTTTGATTCCCCCTATTCTACCCAAATGAATACATTACTTGGTTATGTCATGAAAAGTCTGAAGCTTTGTTATGTATTGATTTCAAACTTCACAAAATAATTATTAAAAAACCACATATAGGGAAGTAGCAATGTCTATGACCCTCTAATTATATAAAAATATGAGAAGTGAAAACTCCATGGGTGCCAAATTTGCTACAATAACCAAATTTATGTAATATTTTCAAAATCCAATGTGTAGTCCTAGATTCCCACTTGTGAAATTGATTATTATCGATGTTAACGCAATTACCATATGTCATTTACTGAATACTCATTTTGATAAAGTGGATTTGGTGTTTAATGTAATTGTAGATTTCTTAACATTTTCTAATTGTAGTAGTCTATATGGACCTTATAATAGGGTCTCACTGTGCCCACATATAGGTCATAATTAAAGCTGTTGGACTCTTTCCACTAATCTGGTGGTTTTCAAATACAATGATTCAAATTTGCAAGTCATTTGTATATATATTTTATTAGTCCTTAAGGATTTGATAATCGATAGAAAGACTCATGAATCCATTTGTATGTGTGGATATCTCATCTAATATATGCATATCTAATTATTGTAACAAACTAGGTTATTACCTATATATTACATGGGTTAACTTTAAAAATTGATATTTATATATCTATCTATACTATTAAAAGAGTAACTAATACTCATTTCTGGTGAAGCCACCTGTCGTCACCATGAATCGACACGTGGCAGTTATAGATTTTAAAAAGAATACAGAAATTTAAATCAAATCTATCCAAATCTAATATAATCCATTTTTAAATTCAAATCAAATCAAATCAAACAAAATCTAATACTCTACTAACTTATTAATTAAATCTATCCAAATCTAATATATTCCACTTTCAAATTCAAATCAAATCAAATCAAATCAAACAAAATTTAATAATCTACTAACTTATTAATTATAAGATAATATAATAAAAGTTTAAAAAATATATATAAGAAAATAATTACTTTTCATATATATTTAGAAATATACAAAATTAAAATGTCATAATAAATAATAATAATATCAGTATCACCTTATATACTTTTGTTTAAAAAATAATATTTATATCTTTATCTTTTTATTTATTATATTTCATATATATTAAAAAAATATCCGCGTAATACGCGGGTAATAAACTAGTTTTAAATATACCAACAAAACACTTCATCTATAAGCTTGGTTTTTCATGTTTTATATTATTTAATTTTTGTTATAATGATTTCTATTATTTGATTATTTATTTTGTTGTTGAGGGACTGAAATCTCATCCACGTTCCGTTAAAATATATTTCGATGTCAACCAAAAAAACTAGTTGAATACTCGTGCGTTGCTCGGGTTGCGTGTTTTAAAATTAATATTTGTTAATTAAAGAATGACACGATAAAAATATATTTTATTTAGGCAAACTATACATTATTTGTGAAGAAAAAATTACCTATTTTTATCGTGAATATTACCACACACAATTATTTTTGAGTTTTATACATATCTAGTATAAGACACGTGCGCTGATCATTTTTAATTCGGAAAACGTGTATTAGAATGAAGTCTATAGAGAGAAAAAACTAATTACTATACACGATAAAATGAAAATATATCATTTCCACATCGAATAGTATGCAAACACATATTTGTAAAGTATTAATTATAATATCATAACACAATTTGTAATACCAATATATTCAAACTAATAAATATGCTACAATTATTTTATTACATACCTTAGTAATTAATATTTATTAAGTTTTGCTTACAATTCTTGTTCGATGAAGTCAAATATCTTTTTTAATCGTTATTATTCAAATTGGTGTGTTAGTACTTAGTTATATTATTTTCTCTATAATTTAATCGATTGTCAAATGAATATAACTTTATTGTATCTATTTTAATTTTAATAAAAATTTTAATTTAACTTTGCTAATAAACATCAAGTAAATAGTAAGCCAATAGATATATATTTAGTCAAATTTAGGTTATGTTCTGATTTAATATATATTTTAGTGAATGCAATCACATAAATAATTTAATTAATAATGTAAGTGCGAATAATCAATTAATTTGTCAATAAAATATTAACTTAAGGTTTGGTCTTTATTGTATAATTATTGTAATAATTGTTAGTTAATCTATTTAGACTTGTAACAACTATATATATTTGTTGGTTTATTAAAGAATTTAGACAAATTTATTTATTAACAATATCAATGGTTTATTAAGAATAAACATATAAAATAAAATCAGATTTATATATTATATTATGGGGTTAATTATGAAAAGAACCAACATGTTTTCACGTTTTTTTTGCGTTTTCGTCCATCCATATTATTTTTTCCATAAAAAAATCTCAAGTTAATTTTTTCTTTTGGTTTAGTGAAATTTGAATATTAGAGTCCGATTATAATTTGTCAACCGGAGTTTTAAAAACTGAAAAACCGGGTTCTATTGTTTAAATTTCACTAAACCACAAAGAAAAAAGTTAACCTGAGAATTTTTATGAAAAAAAATAACATGCAAAGAAAAAAACATAAAAAATATGAAAACATATTGGTTTTTTTACATAATAAACATATATCATTTGTATATTTTTACGTTTATTTGGTTATTTATTAATAGGGTTTGATTGACGGATCGGGTCGGATTCAAGATCCGCTTTCTTTCTTTTTTCCTTTTCTCCTCTCTTTTCTCACGCACACAACACACCCACCCACGCACACAACACAGAACACACCCACGCTCGCTCTCCTGCTCTCTCTCTGCTCTCTGTCTCGCCGATCGGCCGGCGACTGCTACTGCCGTCACTCACCGGCAACCACCAACCGAGCCTCCTGACTCTCTATCTCCCCATCTCTCTCTCTCTCGCTCTCTCGTCTACTGCAACCAGGCCATTGTTGCCGTTCCTGGTGTAGCGCCGCCACCAGAACCGTCGACGCCCACCAAAACCTAGTTTCCAGGTCTGGTCTCTCTTTTTTTTTATATTAATATTATCGTTTAGGTGACAAGATCTCGATTTCCTTTCAGATTTCGCAAATTATAACGACACAATAACAACTAATAAAAAATACATGAAGTATAGAACGATTTTGGTACCTTGATGTGAACGAAACCGTGAACAATAATTTGATTGCTACTGCTTTTCTTGAAGTACACTTGAACGGCTAGTTAGGGTTTTGTTGCTGATTTATTGTCTAAGTCACTCTGATTTGTTATTTAAGCATATGTATGGCACATTTTGTTGCTTCTCATGTGTTTTGATTTGTTGGTTATTGTAAACATCTTTTTTAGTTTTGATGCTTATACTATTTTCTTGTGAAATAGATATATACATTTTCGATTTCGTTTTAAATGAAATTCTACAGCTCCTTTTAAAATTGTTCGCTTGAGTTCATTCATCCATTTCTAGATCTGTGTTTTATGTAGGAGTTTCTCAGATTGATATGTTTTAAAAGCGTTGTGGGTTCATTTATCTGATTTTTGTGAAATCGCTTGTGTTTAATATGAACTTAAATAGACAAATTTGTGACAATTTGGTTCCTAAACCACATATCATTCAATACCAACCTGAAGCTGTCCAAGTGCTGAATTTTTCTAATATCATCCAAATGCTGAATGCCCCTTTTGAATCTTCAATGGCTTGGAGTTTATGAATGACATGTTGCATGTTAACACAATTTGAGTTTTTTTTTTTTTTTGGGATTGTCATTCAATTATGTCAATCTTATAATTCTTATTGCTTTTACTGTTCAGTAAAATTGTACTTAGATTGCAATTTGCGATACACAAGTGGATTTTCAACCAAACATATCAGTTGCTTGTCCCATTTTACGCATACTTATTATTAGTTTAAGGATAAAACTCTTCAAGTTTAGAAAACATGAGTTGTAATGAATTCTTACATGCCTCTAATGTAAGCTAACTTTTTTGAGCCAGCAGGTTAGTAAGGGCATATAATTTATTTCTAGTTCACATATATAGGGACTCATATAAACCTTTTTATATGTATATATATATATATATATTTATTTCTAGTTCACATATATAGGGACTCATATAAACCTTTTTATATGTGTGTGTGTATATATATATATATATATATATATATATATATATATATATATATATATATATATTTGCAAATAAACATAAAATATCTTTCTGGAAAATATACAAGCTAATCATGTGCATTTTATATGATTGGATTTCATTCATCATCTTTAGTGAAACATAACATGTACAGAAATTTTAAGGTTATTTGGAACCTCTTATGTGCATAAGTCTATAAGGATCTTGTTGTTATATATAATACTTCACTGATTATTGTTGTAAGTTATTTTTACAATCTGATAATGATTTCATACTTCAATTTTGAAAACATTTTTATATCTTATTAATCTAATAAGAGACTCATTTACTTTGATATAATTTGAGGCTCTCCATTTTTGTAATTGACTCCAATCAAATTCCAATCGTTGAATAATCCAACCTATACAATCCCATAGAGCTTGTGAGGACACAACCAACAATGGCAAATCATGTCTCTTACTCCATAGTGATTTGGTGTTTCTTATTTTTGTAATAATAATAATAGTATTATATTTTTTAGTATAATATTAAATTTTGTAAATAATTCTTTCATTCAACATCTAATTGTTTGGGATGTACCTAATTTAAGCCATATATGTTATTTGTATGCTCATAAACTTTGATTAAAACATGAGGTTTTTTAAGATGTAGATTTCGGAGTAGGATTCAGAGAATGTGTGTGTTTAGCCTTTGAAAAAAACCATGGAGTGTTTTAATTATTAAGTGATAAACCATAAAATTGAATAACAAATGCAAATTGAACTCCTAAAAACACACACATGAAAATTTTTAAATAATTATAAATAGTAAAATAAACATTCTTTATTCGGAATACAGTAACATGGTCATATAAAGTATATAACCCCAAAAAAAACGTAAAGCGTTAAGCGTATATATAACCCAAATAAAATATAAGTAAATAAATAAAAATGAATTAGAATGCATATCAAAATTCAATCATAGTGTTCAATTATACTATTAACACGTTCAAAATAAAGAAAATTATAATTTTGAATCAACAAACTTCAATTTTTTTATTTTTTTCCAAAATATATAGAATCTATTAAAACTTATGTATATGCTTAGATAATATACACATGTATTAAATAGTGAGAATCAACAATAATAACTAACCTTTGGATTATAAGCGGAAAGACGTTCAATAACTCAGATTCTCATTGATGAAAGTAACCTGGATAAATGAAAAAAATGTTATCGTTGCTGCAATCTTGATGATGACTACCAAAATTTTAAAGAAACTGTAATTTTAATCAAATCTTAAAGTTTAGTAGAGAACCCTTCTAGTCGTAAGTTGGAATGACTTTTTGTAACCTCGAATAAATGACTATGAACTGTTAAATAGAGAAAGATAGACAAGAGAGTTTTACTATTAAATATATAAGTATACTTATATATATTATTTTTGAAATGTATAGTAATATTTATATTTTAATAATAATATTAATCTGATTTATTGTTTATACAACTTATTATATAATAATAATAATAATAATAATAATAATAATAATAATCCGATTTATTGTTTTAGTTTCAAAAAGGTGGTTGTTATATTTTGAACATATTTAAATAAAAATGAATTAGAATGTATATTTAATCATATTATTCAATTATACCTTTCACATGTTTAAAATAAAACAAAATTAACATTCATGATCAAGAAACTTCAATTTTCTTATTTTTTATAGGGGTAAAGCCATACAATAGTAACCTACTTTTGAAAATTTATCAATATGGTACGTCTACTTTTTTAAATGTCGATATGGTACCTGTACTTCAATTTTTCTCATACCGATATGACCATATTTGTAATAGACCCTTGTTTTTTATACCATTAGAACCCTGTTTCGTATATAAAAACCGGGTTCTATTATGTAGAATGACCATATCGATACAGAAAATTAAAGTACACGTACCATATAGACAATTAAAAAAGTAGACGTACCATATCGATACATTTTCAAAAGTAGGTTGCTATTGTAAGACCTTAATCCTTTTTTATATATCTACTGACAACATATAAGTTCAAAAAAGGTGGTTGTTATATTTTGAAAATAACAAAATTTATTTCCTTTTATACTTTCAACATATTTAAAATAAAAATGAATTAACATTTATATCAATATTCAATCATATTATTTAATTATACCTTTCACATGTTTAATTGGTTGTTTTGCTTATTCAACGACCCCTTCCTGCCAATAGTACCTTTCACATGTTTAAGTTAGTAGATTCTTAAATTTTGTTTGATTTGATTTGAATTTGAAAGTGGAATATATCAGATTTGGATAGATTTAATTAATAAGTTAGTAGAGTATTAGATTTTGTTTGATTTGATTTGATTTGAATTTAAAAATGGATTATATTAGATTTGGATAAATTTGATTTAAATTTCTTTTAAAATCTATAACTGCCACCCAACACCAAACAATAGTGTTGGTGCTAAGCTATGCAAGAGAAAAGCTAAGTAAATGCAATGAAAGTTATATGATGGCACAAATGCATAATAGTAAGCTTGAAACAATAAGATACATAATGAACTTGCTTAATGGTATTGTTAGAGATGATGACTTTAATTCAAATTCAGATTTGGATTTAGTTAGTTAGTTAGCATTCATGTACCTATAAATAAGGGGATGTCATTCATTTGTAATCACTGGTTCAATTCAATCTTGGTTTTAAAAGGCGCGCTTGGGGCGCACTGAGGCGCGGGGCGCAAAGGCTAGGGCATCGCAACACTGAGGCGCGGTGGTGTCCAGGCGCACGGAGGCGCTGACAACATGCGCTTTTTGGAGCTTCAGAGCCTCTGCGCTTCAAGGGCTTCCTGGACATTCCGAAGTTGGGCCTAAAAAAATGTGGGCCTGAAAAAAAGGGTACGCAGCTTAAAATCTAAGTCAACGATTAAATAAACCCTACATAATTCTTTTCTTTTTCGGTTCCTTCCAATTCCAACTGGACGTTCTTCTCTTCTGGTTGCTGGCGCTGCTACGTGGCTTGGTCTGCTACGTTTCTTCTGCTACGTCCTTCCAGGTTTTGCTTATTATTTTCTGCGATGGCTTCTCTTCTTCTTATCATCTCTCGAAATCAAACCTCTCTGCACGACTGCACTTCTGATGTCTTCCTTGTCTCTCTTTTGATTATGTTATAGTTATTTTTATAAACTATAAGTATATATATAACCTACTAAATGTTTGTTAAAGGATTTGAAGTTTTTAAGTTTCTTATTTCATTCTCTTCTGCTGTGATTGTCATTCTGGATTCTGAAATTAGTTAATATAAAATTATGAAGTTGGGGTAACCGGGTAAGTTGATGTTGCTTTATATTCTTAAGTTATATAAGTATCAAGTACTTCATGATATGTTTTGGTAATTATTATCCATCAGAATTATGTGACTTTTGTTGGTATGATATGAATATATGACATATTTTGGTATTTTGGTTAAGCTAGCATTATTGTCTTATTTTTTTATGAACATTATTGACTTAATATTTTGGTATTTGATTAAAGTGCGCCTCGCGCCTCGGGCTCCATGACCCTTTGCGCAACGGTGTGCCTCGCGCCTTTTAAAACCAAGAATTCAATAAAATTCAGCCTATTACCTCTAAATTTCTCTCTCAAGATTTCTCCAAAATTCCTCACAAACTGGTATCAGAGACAGGTTGATTAAAACCTCTCTGAATTTTTTAGTTTCTCCTTTCAACCTACTTCTGGAAATCGATCTTGACCCAAAAGTGGATCAAGAAAATCGTTCTTGATTCTACAATTATTTTTTCTGCCTTCTGCAATTTGGAATCACTACTGCTGATTGCAATCTTGGCAATCGGTTTGCCAATCTTGAAGCCGATTCAAGGTGGAGTCTCTTGAATCTTGCAATCAGTGTGTGAAATTGAAGTTTCCAGTGCTTAATTTCAGAAATCGACAGTGTTTAATTGAAGTTTTCAACGATCAATTTCACAACGGGGTTCAATTGAAGATTCAATTAAAGACAACGATCAATCCTGGCTAATTGAAGATAGCGTTAGTTCTTGGCCAAATTGGATTTGGAAATTGATTTTGTGAAGTACGCTTCGAAGGTAGCAATTGGATTTTGCATCAATTTCATTGTTTAATTTGGAATTAAAAATCGATATCAGCAATTGGTGAGCGATTCAAGGTGGAGTTCCTGAATTAAGCACTTGAATATCGTCAATTCAAGGTGGAGTCCCTGAATTAAGCAATTGAATATCGTCAAGGTGGTTGAAACTTGAGTCATTGTACATAACTAAGTCTTTTTTGACGAACAAACTTTTGTTAAAGCAACGGTTGTTCGCGCTTCGTATGAAGGAAGGGATGGCGTTGAAGGAACATCTTGACGGGTTAAACTCCATTCTTATGGATTTAAAGAATGTCGAGGTCAAGATTGAAGATGAGGATGCTGCCCTCATTTTGCTGGTTTCGATGCCTCCCTCGTACGAAAATTTTGTGAACTCGTTTGTTGTCGGAAGGGGTGTATCACACTGGAAGAAGTGTAAGATACAAGGCCCGTTTGGTGGCTAGAGGTTATAGCCAAGTGCGCCATACGTCCATTAGAGTGCTTTTAGCGCTTGTAGCACAACAAAATCTAGAGCTGGAACAATTGGACGTAAAAACAACATTTTTGCACGGAGATCTTGAAGAATGAATTTATATGAATCAACCGGAGGGTTTTGTGGTTCAAGGGAAAGAAGATTATGTGTGAACTCAAGAAATCACTTTACGGATTGAAACAATCTCCGAGGCAGTGGTATAAGCGATTTGATGGGTTTATGGTGAGCCATGGGTTTAATCGAAGTCCCTATGATTGATGCATTTATCACAAGAAAGTAGCTGATGGTTCTTGGGTGTATTTGCTACTTTATGTAGATGATATGTTGGTGGCTGCAATAGATAAGGCTGAAATTAATGTCCATGTATATTAGATTTAAATTGATGTCCATGTATATCAGCTTTAAATTGATGTCAACGCTATCCAAGGCTTGCCCCTTCCATATTTTCATAGATCTTAAATTCTGATTCTTGTTCTGTATATGAGAGGTTCAAAGGTCAGGTACGTAGATCTTAAATTCTGTATCTTCTTTAATTTTAGTTAATGTTCATACTACATATTAAAAGAGGTGAGTGGACCATAAATATGTAATGTTCTTTTAATACTATCTATGTAAGTCATAATGAACATCTAATGTTACAATATCAAATTCTCATGATCAATACAGTTATAGATAAGCAAATTGGACAACTTACTAAGTTAAAGAGGCCAAGGAAACCAATCTCAAGAGGGAGATTACACTTTAACAGAGGGTGCATCTTACGGTGCAAGAGGACAACGTTATCTAATGTTTTGCCGGTTGTCGTATGCAAAGTAATCCTTCATTTTCCAGTTAATTGCAGCAGCTACATTTGCTAAGACGGTAACCAAAACACTTCTTCTTATTTTGTTCATGTAGATTATAAATTGTCATCATAACAAGTTGATGAATAATTTGTAGATAGTCATTTTATATTGAGATTGTTGTGTATGAAAAGACATTATTGTGTACAAATCACCTCCTAATATAAAAGGTTACGTTTGATGACTGCTTAATCTATAGAATATAAAAGGTTACCTCTGACTACTTATCTTATGTTGAAGCAGCCAAGTAGGAACATTGATGAACAAATGCCATATATTTCTTTTTTTCCTATTAATGTGACTACTTTAGTACTTATTTTTGTATGACATGTGCAAATCTGGATGGTAGATTTCAATTTTTGTTGTTATTAATGAATGCGATTGAGCTGCAACTACAATTACTTTAGACTTATTTTATATATATATATGTAGATATAATTGGCATGTATAGAGTGTAAGCTAATTGAAAAACTAGTCGTGAAGACAATGAAGCATCTTGTTTGGCCTTGAGAGTTCTATGGCCATGATTTGTACTTATTAGCGTACAATTGATAGGATTGCCCATTTATCCTAGTGATTGATGATGAATGATCCAATTAACTCATTGTTTTATATACAAATTAGATTATTATACAAAAAGGACTGATTTGAAAATATTAGATGGCTCTTTGTCAATTACTCGACCCAGACACTTAATTCTCTCGCTCTAAGCTCAGTCAATAGCTCAACCGATCACTCACATACTCCGGTTTTACATGTATGAATTATGTTTTGATGCTTTCTACTATCATCTGTTTATCTTTTTTTTTTTTTTTAATGATTTCAATCTCTAATTTGATTGAGATTCTTTATGGTTTTTAGCCATGCTCGCTCAAGTTTTGTGTTTTCTTTATGCTTTTCCAGCCTTGCTTGCTCAACTTGCTTCACACAGGTTTGATAAAAAGTTATGCACTTATGCTTCATATTGTATTATTGTGTAGGATCTAATCAAGTCTCATTGTGCTCCCTTTTTTACAAGTTAAAAGTGAGCACACCTTTTTTCTCTATTTTGGTTAGACTATGGTTAGACATTTCATTTTTTTTCTACACATATAATGATATTTCAAAAACAATGTCTTGTCAAGTGCATTTGAATATTACAATTATCTTATATTGCACTCTTGCATCATTTTAGGCAATGAACCTCACACAAAATGCACCCATGGATATGATTGCTCTAGAAGCAGTTTCGTACTTCATCACTTTATGAAGATTATGGTATGCTGATACAAATCTATCTTTCTTACAAACCTCTTTAGGATTGCAAGTTATTTAGAAATCAAATATTTCTTCTTCGTGACCACATATATAAATAAATAATAACCAACATTAGGTTGATGTATTACATTTTTTCGAGTTTGTAAATTACTAACCACTGGATTTATCATTTGTCCTGATATGTTCTATTTTTTTCCAATATCTAATTGTTGCATGTAAGACGGTAAGTAATCATGCGTAGACATTGCATCTACAACAAGCTTAGAGAGAAATTCTATTCCAGGATGTTCTGTCATGATTTGATCTAATAAAGCAACGGATATGCCGAAATAGGTAAACAACATGCTTTCATGATCTGGATTTGGATCTAGTAGTGGTTTATAGACACCTTGATGTGGTTTTTAATCATATGTTCTAACTAGTTTGGCCACACAATGACTTTTCAAAGCTTTTCTTCACATGTACTCTTCTATAATTATAGATGTAAATGAAGCTAATAGAGAACATTTTGGTGCTCAAGATGATGAGGACACATGTATAGTCTGATAATTAAGAATATTCAAAATGGGATTGGTGATGATATAGAGGGTGATTTAGAGTACTATTTGTCTATATTGATGACTTTCTACTGGAAAACTTATGCATGGATTGTATTTTGTAGTAGCTGATACCAAAGATTCTTTTCACAATTGTGTATGGGATTGCTTTTGTAAAACATGTTTATAGGATTAGGTTGAATTATAGATACAGGGTTTTTTTTTTTGTTATGGTTGGTTTAGCAATTATTTTCTTTCTTAATCTTTCTAACTCGGGAATTAGCAATGACTATGGATTGTTGGTCGTTGCTAAAAAGATAATAAGAAAGGAATAGATACTTCGTTGCTAAGCAATGAAAATAGCAACGATACACCTTTTTGTTAGTTTTAGCAACGATTTAATGAATTTCGTTGCTAAAATTAATTTAGCATCTGTCATTTCAGCCACGAATTTCAGTGTTTTAGCAACAAAAATGGTAGTTGCAGTTTGCAGTTTTTCTAGTTGTTATGATATGTCATAATATGATTATTTTGCGGTTTTGAGGTGTGGTGCCATACACTCCTGATTTTGGATAGACGTGAAGGTACACATCCGGTGTATTATTTTAATGTGATATGTTATGATTTAGGCACTGTGTGAATGCATTTTATATATTTGTTTAGTAGGGCACTTGATGTAAATAGCTCAACCCTTTATTTCTAGTATGGTTTTGTTGAGTTATTCGATGGTGAAATATAATTTATAAGAGAACAAAATGGATGTCTTCTACCTCAATCATGTATGGTCCTAATTGAAATCTTTTCGACATATTGTAATTGTTTCTTGTTATTAACATGCATGCATTGAGCAATTAGCTCAACCACATTTTCCTTCGTGACAGGTACTCAAGGATGACAAGGGCTGTTTGTTTTGATGGATGTGAGTGTTAAAAGTAAGACTACGAGTACTCAAATGTTGTTTATGGTTCAATCGACAACAAAACTCAAGATATCTTCTCTTTCACGGTACCAACCCCTGCTTTCACTACTCACCACCATTGTTTATACCGATTCTTTATCGAGTTCTGGTTACCTATGTCGATCTTTACATCACTCACAAACACCATCATCAACCCATCGTCATGTTCCCACAAAGTTCCACTTGACCAATCGTTCGGCAGTAGATTATCAATCAATCCTAAAGACCTTCATCGCTCGAAGGGCAATTCAGCCAGGTAGACAGCTTCATGCACATCTTTGCTTAATTGGTTTGGGATACGACACCATATTGGGTACCAAACTTGTAGATTTGTACTGCTCTTGCAACTATTTGTCTAATGCCCGCCTGCTGTTTGATAGAATTTCTAAACAAAATGTGTTTCTTTGGAACGTTTTGATTCGTGGGTATGCTTGGAACGGTCCATACACTGTTGCGGTTTTGCTGTATTATGAAATGATTGATAATGGGGTTGTTCCTGATAATTTTACATTCCCGTTTGTTCTCAAAGCATGCTCGAATCTTAGTGCAATTGATGTGGGGCGGGATGTTCATGAGAATGTAGTTAGAACTGGGTGGGAGACAGATGTTTTTGTGGGTGCGGCTTTGATTGATATGTATGCAAAATGTGGTAATGTTGGTAGTGCACGGCAAGTGTTTGATAAAATACTTGAAAGAGACGTTGTTATGTGGAATTCTATGCTTGCTGCTTACGCTCAGAATGGGCACTCAGGGGACTGTTTAGTTTTGTGTGGTGAAATGGCGTTAAACAGGGTGAGACCAACTGTTGCAACTCTGGTAACTTCTATCTCGGCTGCTGCGGATACAGCTGCCCTCCCGCAAGGGAGAGAGCTTCACTGTTATAGTTGGAGACAAGGATTCGAATTTCAGGATAAAGTTAAAACTACACTTGTTGATATGTACGCGAAGGGTGGTTGTGTAAAAGAAGCCCGTTATCTTTTCGATAGGTTAATCGAGAAAAGAGTTGTTTCATGGAACGCTATGATCACCGGGTATGCAATGCATGGTCATGCTATGGAAGCACTCGATTTGTTCAAGAAAATGACTCATAATGCAGAGCCTGATCATATCACTTTTGTAGGTGTTCTCGCCGCTTGTAATCATGGAGGTTTACTACATGAAGGGCGGGAGTTTTTCGAATCAATGATACAGGAATACAAGATAACACCTACGGTTCAACACTATTCGTCTATGGTTGATCTAATTGGTCATTATGGTCGTTTAGATGAGGCTTATAACATGATTAAAAATATGAACATTAAGCCAGACTCTGGCGTTTGGGGTGCGTTGCTCAATTCATGCAAGATTCATGGAAATGTCGAGCTAGGGGAACTTGCATTAGAGAAACTAATCGAGATTGAACCAGAAGAACCTGGAAACTATGTGATTATGTCAAACATTTACGCGCAAGCGGGGAGGTGGGAGGGAGTTGCGAAGATCCGAGAGTTAATGACAAACAGGAAACTGAAGAAAGACGTTGCTTGTAGCTGGATAGAAGTGAACAACAAAGTTCACGCGTTTCTTTCTGGAGACATGTCTCATCCGATGTGTGATGAGATAAACATGGAACTAGAAAGAGTTGAAAAATTGATGAGAAAGGCTGGATACGTCCCAAACACTTTACCTGTGTTTCATGATGTTGACGATGATGAAAAGACGAGAATGGTTTGTAGGCATAGCGAGCGGCTCGCTATTGCATTTGGGCTGATTAGTACGCCTGCCCGAAGCAAGCTTTTGATCACGAAGAACCTTCGGGTTTGTGAGGATTGCCATGTTGCAATCAAGTTTATATCGAAAATTACTGAAAGGGAGATTGTGTTTAGAGATGTTAATCGATACCATCATTTTAAAGATGGCGTATGTTCTTGTGGGGATTATTGGTGACTAGTGAGCGTAACGAAAGAACCATATTTACCATAGTATGATTTTTTTTGCTTGTGGAATTGATTATTTTGAATTAGGAATTTGTAATGTTTAATTTAACATATAACTTTATAAAATTATATAGTTGTTATCAATGTGAAAGATGATATTCAAGAATCTTATTGTTAATTTGATTAGGAAATTGTAATGTTTAATTCGACGGTTCGTCAATATGGTCTCTATGGGGCTGAAGGTGGAGATGACACACACACCTTTGTATGTTTGTATTGTAATTTATCAATTATAGCAACATTTTCATTTACCTTTTAAGGTTTATAGCCATGTACCTTTGGATTATACGTAAATAATTATTTGCATCCTACTTTAACTTATTACTGTTTATAGCAATATCTTTTTCTAGTTTTAGGTCACTTATTGTATAAATGTGAAAATTTGTGAAGTACGTGGCTGTGTGCGATAAATAGTATGATGCTACGAGTGGCAAAGAGGTGAAAGTAGGTTGCTAATTTATGCATTTAAGCCTTTTATTAAAAAAGGTATATGTGATTTACTGTTTGTTGTGGCCATCAAACCATTATCTATAGAAGTCATCTCGGGTTCTTTTCCCCATTAAAGCTATTGCGTAAGATGAGCGATTCAATTTTGTTTGGGAAGCAATTGACAATATGTTGTCTCAGATGTGTCGTTGAATTTCATCAAAACCATTTACAATTATGAGTATTTCTTCTTCTTATTCTTCTTCTTCTTCTTTTTTTTTTCATTTCCTTTGCCCAGGATCCTTATGTATGTTTTTGATAAGTTAAATAAGCAAGAAGCTAAAAATAGGTGTATTTGACTGTCAGCACCAGCAATAATAGATCCTAATGTGTGTTCGTCTCCTAATAAAGTTGGCCTTGCCGTCATTTATTTATCATTAACCTTGTGCATATTTGAGTAGAACTTTACTCTATTTTCTTGCAGCTTCTAGGGACATCACATGCTAGAAATCTCTTAATGATTAGAAGGTCTGAATAACGAGATAAATTTTATTTTTGTCCATGCTTATATGGTATATCTCTGATAAACCATGTCTGGGAAATTCACGGTGCATGAATATAGTTTCATTCTTCAGCTAGCCAGTTTATATTGATAATATATTTAAATTATCATTCACTCCATTACAGAGAAGTTAATTTGTTATTCATCATCGTCATACTTCTATGTTGCATGCCAACATGCCTTCTAGCCTACGAACATGTTCCCTCCGTGCAATCACATTGTTGGTTCCAAAGGGGCCGGGAGAGATATGTGAAATAACTCATTCAATACCCGTGGTTGACAGCTGAACATTGCTTGCACATGGTCTTTGGTTTAGGGTCCTGAGGGTCCAGGCCCTCGGTAGTCGGTTGTGTCATTAAAGTTGAACCATTATTATTATATCTAGTAAACAGGCATAAGTGGATGAAATTGCAAAGCGGATGAATGAGAATGAGCAACTGACACCTATAATCGAGGATCATAGGGTAGGTTCTAGTCTATGCTCATCATTAAAAGCTTCTAAGTTTTGAGTGAGTTACTTGTTGGCGAAAGTTATGAATGTCATTTGTATGTCCACATGCTTGCATACGTCTGCTGCTGTCCATGTAAATAGTTAGACAACTGAATACTGTATTGTATTAACGTAAACTGTTTTTAACTTGCTGTTTTTACTTCACATATTGTTTCTTGCAGTTTTTATTAAAATTTATGATTAACACAAATTAAACAATTAATATTTTAATGCAAATTTCTGTAGAGGATGTGCTACCTGAATTTACCTTCAAATTTCTGTAATCCAGTCGTTGTACCTATCTTAATATACTGCTCTCATCATCGTAATGGCCTTTGGGATAGTAGTTCGTCTTTTCTCCGCTTCTTATCTCTCTTTAGCATTATTAAACACATGAATTCAAATGAAGCAGATATCGAGTCTCAATGATAACTGTATCATCGAAGGGTCTCAACTCTTGAAAGAAAGGTAAACAGTTTGTGTAATTGAAAATTTGTTTCGTTTTAAAGATTGTTCTTCATATGAGCATGATAAGAAATAAGAAAGGTCTTTATTCTTTAAAGCATGTATATAAAAATGGAGAATCTATCTTATTTACATCTATGTTGGATCATACTTTACCACATGAATCTTCACACTGAGTTACACTATTTACATCTTCTATGTTGGCCATAAGACCGGCCGGTGGAGACCCCAGAGAGTGGGTTTCCCTCTTTTTTTTTTTACATTTAATCATCAAAGTGCATAACTATTGAAGGAGAAAAGTCTAGACGGTTCATATTGAGAAATGTTATGAAGCCTGGCATATGGACCCATATGAAACATTTAATATTAAGTGTGTGCAATAATCGGTTCAGACCAACAAAACGTACATTACCGGAAACTGGATCAAACTGAACTGGTTTAGATTGGTCCAGGTTGTATTATATATTATTTGAACTTTTGGTTTCCGTTCTGTACCATTAAGTACTATCTGGACTGGTTTCAGCTTGATGCACGTCACTCTTTAAAATACAGGGGTCAGAGAGGGTTCATTTAAATATGTCAATTATGTAGGTTGTGTTCTGGGTCGGTCAACGATCCAACATAGATGGATCACTTATTCACAACTTAATTCATTAGAAGATGGCAATGGGATGATATGATACATGATCCAACTAAATGAATCATAATCTATGCAGTTAATAGCGGTGCTATAGCGATTTTAGCTAATAACGGTGACAAATACCAGTGGGAAATAACACTCCTATTAGCGGCGCTATTTACCGCTTTATTGATGCAATTTTGGACAAAAAACGGTAAAAGCGGTCAAAATAGTTATGGACCTAGGTTGGGTCATTTATGACCTTAATTATATTATTTATATAACCTTTAATCATTTTAATTTTATATATGTATTATGTCATTTTTTTTATGAACATTTTATGATTTTAATTATATAGATGTATTATGTTATATATTTATGTAACCTTTTATGATATTAATGATATATACGTATTATGTTATGTTTTTATATAACCTTCTACGAATATTATATATATATATATATATATATATATATATATATATATATATATATATATATATATATATATAATATGGTTCGTATGAGTACCTAAAAAAAAAAGCAGAGTACCGTGAGTACCTGTGAACACACGGGTTTCAGACGTGAACATGCTCTGAAAAAAGTTTTTAACTTTTTTTTTCATATTCATTTAGATACAAATAATATAAGGCTATTTGTAAAAAATTACACACATTCACACTTTCTAGCATCTTAAAAGTCATGTGAACATGAAAAAATTTATGTGAGTATGCTTAGTGTGAACATACGTTCACAACTGTGCAGTTCATGTGAACACACACGTTTCACACTGTTATGTTTTGGGGTTGAAATACATGCTACATTTTCATATGGACACAGAAACAACTTCATTTCTATTATGTATTACACATGTGGTTCCATCGGCCCTTATATCATGAACCGTTAATTGCATTTATTTGTAAACGTGAATATATTGTGGATAGATCTATCGGGAGTCATGTCCCCCATTCGGGTTAGTTCGGGTCGGCTAACAACGAGTGCATATATATTTAACACACGGTATTACGTATGGGAATACTGCACAGGGCAAACTCATTTTAATTAAGCTTCGGTTGTATGATGGTTTATATGTAATACATAACATGGAATTTATGATTTTATAAATTCAAACTTAATTGTTGTTGTCCATACAAGTCAGATTTACGTGTAAACCTATGAGCTCACCAACAATTTTTGTTGACGTATTTTAGCATGTATTTTCAGGAAATTAAGACAAGTATGCCTTTGGACGTATTTACTTTCAAGATTCCGCATCCATGGAGTCGCATGCATATTCAAAATTAACGGAGATTTAGCTGCATTATTTTGGATATTTTAATTATGTAATTAAATCTCTGTATTGTGCGAACTTCTTTTCTCATATCAGACTATGTAAAACATTACTATATTTTGAAGTTTTAACGATGTATTTTAAAAGACGTCCATATACTGGTCGTTCGTTACGATTATGGTTATGTTTCCGCGACGTCGCACTTCGTTGCCAACCGGGGTAACAGGGTGTGACAAAACCCCATAAACATCATTATTAGCAATCTTTTTTGCACCAAAAAAATGTAGAAATAAAGAAGGCAAGTCCAATTGGATATATTTTCATTTTGTAGATATCAATATGATCCTTTTAACATCAATACGCTCAGTGATCTCAACATAGGAGAAATTGCTAAAGATAGTTTGAGGCTATATATATAGGGAGAGGTTCTTTTAAGAACCTTAAAGATGGTGAGAACCTAGGAACCTTTTAGAGCCATTGGATCAAAAGAGTATTTTTGGAATAAAAAATATTATCTTTCTCTCTCCACCTTTTTATTATATGCATCTCTTTTTCACTTTCTCTCTCTTACTTTTTTTTTTCATTTTCATTTTCTCTTTCTTTCATTAGAATTGATTTTAATATTAAAAAATAATTTTTTTTCTATATAAAAAATTATTTAATTGCTAACAAATTAATGTATTCTATATAGATAATATATGTCTATATAGAATTTTATATATTTCTATATCTTTTTATGTAGATTAACATTACTATTCATAATCTATGTACAATGTTATGTTTCTTATATATTTCATATATTTTTATGTTTATTATACAAATTTATATCTTTTTTGTAGATTACCATTACTATTCATTGTGTTTTTGGTATATTTTGTATCAGTTGCATACCAAGTGTTCGATAAAATGTCTAAATGAAATCTTATTTTTTTGTTTCAATGTGTTTTTGGTATATTTTATCATTTAATCTACGTAGAATATATGATACTTGACATTCTACATGACTATCTACGTAGATTGCATGACATTCTACGTAGATTGCATGACATTCTACGTAGAATGAATGTCATTCTACGTAGATTGAATGCCATTCTACGTAGATTGCATGACATTCTACGCAGATTGAATGTCATTCTACGTAGATTGCATGCCATTCTACGTATATTTTACATAAAATATGTTTGTCGATACTTTACATAAAATATGACAGATTCATTTTTAATGTTTTATAATGAAGCTTATTTGTAAAATATTAGATATATATGAATGTAATAGTTATTAGATGTTTTACATGATAATCTACGTAGATTACATGATAATCTACATAGAATATATGATACAAGACTACTTGTAAAAAATCACACATAATCTATGTAGATTGTTATGTTTCTTATATATTTCATATATTTTTTTGTTTCTTATACATTTCTATATCTTTTTATGTAAATGTACATTAACATTCAATGTGTTTTTGGTATATTTTATCATGTAATCTATGTAGAATATATGATACTTGACATTCTACATGACATTCTACGTAGATTGAATGACATTCTACGTAGATTGCATGTCATTCTACGTAGATTGTACATAGAATATGTTCGTCGATACTCTACGTAGATTGCATGCCATTCTACGTAGATTGAATGTCATTCTACGTAGATTGAATGTCAATCTATATAGATTGCGTGACATTCTATGTAGAGTATCGACGAACATATTCTATGTACAATCTACGTACATTGGACAGATTAATTTTCCATATTTTATAATTAAAATGATTTATAAGATATTGTTGATTACATGACAATCTACGTAGATTACATCACACATAATTTATGTAAAATGTTATGTTTCTTATATATTAATATATTTTTATGTTTCTTACACATTTCTATATCTTTTTATGTAGATTAATATTACTATTCAATGTGTTTTTGGTATATTTTATCATGTAATAATCTACGTAGAATATATGATAATTGACATTCTACACGACATTCTACGTAGATTGCATGCCATTCTACGTATATTGTGTACCATTCTATGTAGATTGCATGTTATTCTACGTAGATTGCATGCCATTCTACGTAGATTGAATGTCATTCTACGTAGATTGAATGTCATTCTACGTAGAATGCATGCCATTCTACGTAGATTGTACATATAATATGTTCGTCGATATTCTACATAGAACATGACAGATTCATTTTTCATGTTTTATGATGAAGATTATTTGTAAGATATTAGATTTATAATGATTATAATAGTTATTGGATGTTTTACTTGATAATGTACGTGGATTACATGATAATCTACGTAGATTACATGATAATCTACGTAGATTAAATGATAATCTAAATTGAATATAATACAAGACCACTTGTAAAAAATCACACATAATCTATGTAGAATGTTATGTTTCTTATATATTCCATATATTTTTATGTTTTTTATACATTTCTATATCTTTTTATGTAGATTAACATTACTATTCAATATCTTTTTGGTATATTTT
Organism: Centrapalus pauciflorus; assembly: GCA_020465985.1. NCBI lineage: Eukaryota > Viridiplantae > Streptophyta > Magnoliopsida > Asterales > Asteraceae > Centrapalus > Centrapalus pauciflorus. The sequence continues at coordinate 103,927 of JAANYP010002413.1, read as the reverse complement.
ATATCAGTTGCATACCAAGTGTTTGTTAAAATGTCAAAATCAAATCTTTTTTTTTGTTTCAATGTGTTTTTGATATATTTTATCAGGTAATCTACGTAGAATATATGATATTTGACATTCTACACGACATTCTACGTTGATTGCATGTCATTCTACGTAGAATGAATGACATTCTACGTAGATTGTACATAGAATATGTTCGTTAATATATTCTATATAGAAAAAAATTATTCTATATAGACATATAATATTTCTAAATAAAATACGTTATTTTTTTTGGCAATTAAATAATTTTCTATATAGAAAATATAATTTTTTATATAAAAAACATTTTTTACTTTAAAAATCAATTATAATGAAAGAAAAATAAATTGAAAATGAAAAAAAGTAAGAGAGAGAAAGAGAAAAAGTAGATTTTTTTCTTCCAAAAATACCCTTTTCACGCATTTTCAAGATTCTCCACTATCAAAGTTCAAAATAATTACAAAATTGACATCCAATATATCAACCATTGATTATCATTAATCCAAAGGCCATAAAAGGTTCTTAGGTTCCCACATTTTTTATGGTTCTTAGAAGAACCCTCCCCTATATATATATATATATATATATATATATATATATATATATATATATATATATATATATATATATATATATATATATATATATATATATATATATATATATATATATATATATATAGGTTCAAGTGAGTACCACCCTTAAAAGTAATTTTTTTGAAATTTTTTTTCATGAACATGTTCTAATTAACATTACATAGATCATATGTGAATTTCACGCAAATCCGAACACTCTAAGTGCATGAAAACACACATCACATAAATGCATGTTCACATGTCTTCAAAATTATGTAACTGTGTGTTCACATCATTTTTTAGGAGCTAGGAGATGTGAATGTATGTGAAATTTACATACGATCTTCATAATGTTAATTAAAACATGTTTATGAAAAAAAAAATTTAAAAAAGTTTTTTTAAAGGTGGTACCTTCTGGTGCGCTGCATTTGGGTGGTACTCTCTCGAACCATATTCTATATATATATATATATATATATATATATATATATATATATATATGTGTGTGTGTGTGTGTGTGTGTGTGTGTGTGTGTGTGTGTGTGTGTGTTTGTGTGTGTTAATAAAAGAAAATGTCTAGCGTTACTTGTCGCGTCCTCGGTTAAAAAAATTTCGTTTTTTTAGCCTCGCCTAAATTTTCATATATAGTTCTTCTTAATAAGTTTTTTAATTTATTTGTAAAAAATTTAAGTATAAATGTAATCAAGTACTACCTAAATTAACTCCTATAAATAAAAAATAATATTTTTAAATGATTTAAATAACTTTCAGATTTAACTCCTAATGTTAGCTAACTATACATTATTTTATGGGAAAATTATACAAAAAACCAAATCACTTTTGATATTTTTCGATTAAGTCCATGTACTAAAAACGTTTCCATAAAAGTCCTTCAACTTGAAATTTTTTACGAATTGTGTTGTTTTCTGAGATTTTTAAGTATTTTTCAGATTTTTTCATAAAATTTCGTTAAGTTAAAGGACTTTTATGGAAAAATTTTACGTGCAGTGATTTTTATGAAAAAGTTTTTAAGTTGGGGGACTATTATAGAAACGGTTTTGGTGCAATGACTTATTCGAAAAATACTGAAAGTACGTTGGTTTTTTACATGAGTTTTCCTTATTTTATATATTAAAAAGGTAAAATAATGCAATATTGGTAATGAAAGAGTTTATAGTTTATTCAGTTATGAACATTTTTAAATTTTACCCTATGTAAAACATTAATTTTAAAATTTTTATTTATACATAAAAATCTAAAAATAAGAAGTTTTAAAAAGATAAGAGATAAATACTATTCATACATATTTAAAAATAAAAATTTTTTAATTATCCTTAATAACAACAGATAATACTACTTTCCTATTTTTTTAGAAAAAAATAAATATGTTTGTATGTAATTGATGTTTTATGTAAAATTTTACTAAACATTTATTTATAGAATATCCACGTAATACATGGGTTAATAACTCGTTAAGTTATAAAACATATATATCGACTTAATGAATACGAAAAAAATATGCAACACAAATGAATCAATAGAAAAATCAATTTAAAAGCTTGACAATAAAGATGATAGTGAAATTGTCTATTTAGCAATTGGATGAGATTATTTCAAAAATGTACGTTTAACTATTTGTGGCTTATACAGTTAAAGCACAAGTAGCCAACTAGGAGTGTAAATGAGTCAAGCTATTCGTGAGCTACTCGAGCTCGATTCATTAAAAGCTTAAAAAACTCGAATTAAACAAGCCCGAGCCGAGTTCGAGCTTAAATTCGAACGAGCTCGAGCCCGAGCTTCACATATCGAGCTTGCGAGCCTAAACGAGCTTATATATAAATATATTAAAATAACAAGTTATGTATATTATACAAAAATATTATTTAAAAATTAATTAGAAATTAAAATATATAATAAACGAGTCGAGCCTGAGCCGAGCTCGAGTTTGGAAAATTATTCACGAGTCGAGCTTGAGCTCGAGCCTGGTACTTTTAAACGAGCCGAGCTCGAGCTTAAACGTGCGTTTACATCCCTAATAAAAAGCAACTTCTTGTGCAACACAAAAAAACTGCTTTTTATTTTGAAGTTCCAGCATATACATTTTTCCATCTATGATATCTTCACTAATACATTTTGCTCATTTCCAAAGTAAGATACTTGATTTGACACCTTACCAACAATTTCTTGAAAATGAGCAAAATTTGAATTTCGTAACGCAAGAGCAAGGGGTATACTCACCCCGCAAGGTACGTGGCCTTTCCATCTCACCCCAAGCCGCGCGACTCCTCTCCCATTTTCTTTGTCTTTTTCCTTTTAACGGTCATTTGACCGTTTATTTATTTTAAAAAAAATTAACCTAAAATTTTTACCCTATAAATACTTCACTCCAATACATTAAATCCTCACATCTTTCAATCTATACACTTTCAAATTTTTCTCTTTCAATCTAATTCTCATACACCACCCAACTTTATATTTTACTATCATTCACAATTTTATTTTTATTGTGATGGAACCGTATACAAATTTGTCGTCATCGTCATCAGTATTTTCGGAGTCGTCGGAAGACGAATATCAACGTAATCAACAAATCTTTTGCAGCATTTTTACATGCCAACACTACGCAAATTAATCAACCTAGACGAAGAATTGCAATTCGGAGAGACTCAGAGACCGTGCAGCTGCAAATGAACGTCTATTGCGTGATTATTTTTCAGAAAATCCTCTCTATGGAGATGCCATTTTCAAAAGAAGGTTCCGGATGCGCAAAGAACTACGAATAGTTTACGATATGGAGCAACATTTTGAATTTTTTACCTTGCGATGGGATGCTCGAGGTAGAAGAGGATTTACTGCGTTACAAAAATGCATATCTGCTATTCGCCAACTCGCATATGACATGGTGCCTGATTCGATTGACTACTCTCTATATATGTCTGAAAGGACTTCGCGTGAAAGTTTGCAAGAATTCTGTAAGGGAATTATTCAGCTGTACGGACGAAAATATTTGCGTAGATCGACTGAATAAGATGTTCATCATTTGTACGCGTTCCATGAAGCAAAACATGGATTTCGTGGAATGCTTGACAGCATCGGCTGTACACATTGAGCATGGATAAATTGTCCTATGTGACACCCTTGCCACATTAACCACCAATTACAATTCACCCAATATTATTCACCAACAAACAGTTATATAATGATCTGATTACCTAATTAAAGTGCGGAAGCATATAGTATGAAAATAAAAATAATACAAGTTCATCTAACACCCTACGGTGTTACAAGGTTACATGACTAAGTCTACATACTCAAAAGTATTCAATCATCCCAAATTTATTACAACAACATTCCATAATTTTGTTACCAAGATTAACAGTAGATAACTTCAAATCACTTCAACTGATGACTTAACTAGACGGTCCTGCAGCGGATTTCCCTTTTCCTGTAAAAAGTCAACAACTGAAGAGGTAAGCGAATTGCTTAGTGAATACCATAAGATTTTACACATTCCACAAATCTTTATGATGCCACCCAGAGTAACCGCGGTAACACATACCGTATACTCCACACGTACCCAAGGTACGCAAACCCGAGCCGCAGCTCCTTCGAGCTGACACTCGGCATAAGAAAACCAACCATCTGAGGCAGACATTACATCGGGGATGACTTACTGTCTATCCTGACCATAGAGGTGTCAAACTGTTGGTCATATAGCACAGTAACATCCTAGTTCAGATGCGACCACGCAGGTCCATCAAAAGGATGCACAACAAATGAGCGGACATGCAACAAGTATGAATGTGCATCAATACATATACGCAAGTTAGTAGAGTGCCAAACGAATATGAAACAACATGATTCAGCAGGCAATGCAAACATAAAACAGATGCAGCAATGTTAAAATCAAAGGTACTCACAGTGGGTGCGTTATTAACTTTATCCAAATTTTATTTCTCCTCGGGCTTTCAACCGGATCACAAAGTACCCCACTGTGGGTTATACAACACCACAAGAGACCTGTTAAATCAGTTGTAACAACACATTGTGTCAATAACTTGTTTAATTCTGTAAAACCAAATTTTACAACATTTGATCCCCATTTCGGATCCAAGATAATTTCAAATCCCATTTCGGACCATAGCTAAATTCAATCCTCAACTAAGTTTGAACCCATCTTAGATTCGAACCCAATCCTTTGATTAACTTTTGTTATTTTTATGCATCGACTATGTGTTTCATTCAATATATTCGAGATTGTGGACAATTATATGCATCAAAGATTAAAGTCGAATCCCATGGTTAAAGTCGAACCCCATTCGACTTTAGGGTTAAAGTCGAACCCTATCTCGAATTTAGGGTCTAAATTCGAATTCCTATGTTGTTAAACTCGAATATATACTCGAATTTAGTGTAAAAATCGAGTTTGTTCTTGCATTTCGACTTTGTTCTTGGCATTCTCGAATTTGTTCATATACACAGCTTAAATCATACATTTCTAAGTCCAAAAACACAAATATGATGTGTATTAAGTCTAGTTTCGATTCCATTATACATACTCTATCATATTCTAGTTAAAACTCAAGCTAAATCAGCTTTATTCACGCAATAAATGATAAACTCGAATTTATGTCTTCAAAACCGAAATATAAAAGCTTAAAATGGTCGATTCTTACCTCAAATTCGTACGAAATCACGAATGCAATCGTAGATTGTTGTAGTACTCCTCGAGATCTTTCCAATGACGTATAAATCTCGATAATCGGCCGGTCGGTTTGAGAGATATTCTAGAGAGAAGGTAGAGAGAGAGAGAGAGAGAGAGAGAGAGAGAGAGAGAGAGAGAGAGAGAGAGAGAGAGAGAGAGAGGGAGCAACTAGTGAAAATGAAAGGCTTTTAGCCTTTTATTCCCATTTTCATCATTTTGCACATTTCGCCCCTCAACTTATCCGGTTCCATATAATACTGATTTTATGCTTAGTTTTATCATCACTAACTTTTATAATTCATAATACTCCATAATAATAATTATGAATTCTCAAACTTCATGTTTTCTTAAAATAGCAACCAACTTTGATAAAAATTACAATTTAACTTAAATCACAATTTTTAAACTAACAACCTCAAATACATAAATTTTATTATCGGGATGTTACACCCTACAAAATGGCGAGGTCAATACATGCGACAATTATGCTGGAAGCGGTAGCATCACAAGATTTATGGATTTGACATGCATTTTTTGGCGTCACGGGTTCCAACAACGACATCAATGTGGTTAATCAATCACTAGTATTCAACGATGTGTTAAATGGGATCGCACCGGTTGTTCCTTTCGTTATTAACGGAACACAATACAAACATGGGTATTATATCACCGACGGGATATACCCCGAGTGAGCGACTTTTGTGAAAGCTTTTTCATGCCCAACCGATGACAAACGAAAAAGATTCAAGGCAGCACAAGAGTCGGCAAGAAAAGATATTGAACGAGCTTTTGGTGTACTCAAAGCTCGTTTTGCTATAATAAACAACCCGCACGACCATGACACCCACATAAAATTAGACACATAATGTATGTTTGTGTCATATTACACAATATGATCTTAAAAGACGAAGGCTTCGCGATATGTTCATTTCAAGTAACCGAGTTTCCATCCTATCAACATTCCGCTTTCAATGAAGTATATCAAAATACATTATTAGAAATTCGTAATCGGGAAACACACAATAACCTTCGATCAGATCTCGTGGAACACATTGCATTTGCCCAAATACCAAATTTAGATGGCTAGTTTGTATATCTTTAATGTTCATTCGTAATTTTAGTTTTTATTTATTGTTATGTATTTTTTTTATTTAATTCGGTAATTTTTAATTTTTAGTTATGTAATAGTTATTAAATATTTATGAAATTAATTATTGTAGTTTTAATTGTTTTGTTAAGTAAAATGAATTTATTTTAAAAAAAAAAGTAAGAAAGATGGAAATGTTTAGAAAGATGAGTATTTCCAATTTAAAAATGTGGAAAAAGGTGGAGAGAGAAAAACTGATGTGGCGCTGAGGTGTACAAAATAGTGGGTTTAAGAAAGGTTGGTATACCCTTTTGTTCTAAAGGTAATGTATTTTACTTTACCATTCACCTTTTGTAACTTAATATATTAAAATATTATTAAAAGGTACAAATCACGAAAATGTTGGCTATCACGTAAATATAGTAACGTAAATCGTGAGTATTTTGGTTAGGCGAATTTTGTTTGGGTAAAACTTGAGTAGTATGTTACAATTATGATTGATTTTGTAATTATCCCTTGTAACCCTCTTAACTGAGATTTAAACTTGAACCGGCTTTCTGGAAACAAACACCACTTCCAACATTATCTGCTGACCGCTAAGCAGAGGTCCACGTGTAGCCACAGACATAGGTATATAGCTACCAATTTATCAACATGAAATTAGAAAACTATCAACTATCAAGAAATGTAATGTCAATTACGAATTTGACCAAGAAAATTAATGTAAAATTGTATTTTGGTTCGAGAAATGAAATAAAATTCAAATTACGCTAAGAAAAATAGTTACATATTATTTTATTTTTGGACCTAAAAAGTGAGCATAAACTTAAAAAATTTACATTCATAGTCATCAATATTTATATATTATTATCATGCATCCTGTGTATGAAAACATTGAAGCCATAAAAAAGAATAAAAAAAATATCATAATAATAAATGTAACGATAAAGTTTTAATTTTTTGGAACATCCAAAGCTATAACTAGTTTACTAAACATACCTTATATGGACACACAATATTATTATTATTATTGTTCTTATATAAATTATATGTATATAACTTATAATAAAAGGTTGATAAAAAATTTCATTATAGAAATCTAGTTTTTTCATCACTTATAAAACATAAAAAAATTAATAAAAAAAAGAAAATAGAAGTAACCATTTTTTTTAATATTTATAAACAAAAAAATGAAATTGCTTTCCAGAATATAAATTTTCAAATAGGGTGATACTATTCTCACATCATTTTGTCTATTTCTACCCCATATCATTACCATATTATTAAAAATCAAACTTTAATAAATAATTAATTACTTTTAACCAATAAAATTGCAAGATTTTTACTTTTCATGTCAACTACCCATCAACTTTTTGAGTTTTCAATTGAAGCTGGTGTATTAATATCCCCTCCAAGATAGGCTTGGATTTAAGCAGGGATCTGCTGACCAATAACTTTTACACTACATATGTTAATTAATTTCAACTTTCAATAAAAGTTGAATAACCAACAAAATACCTCAACCAACATAAATCAGAACTAGTTTTATACATATAAACAAACAATTTAATTTAACTAATCTGTTTAATCCAAATCAGTTCTCAAGTAATTGCAAATCTTAACAAACTTATTGAAAATTATATTTTCGTCGCGGGTACTGTGTGGTGGCGGCCGATGAGCCGGTGGCGGCGGCGCGGGTGAGAGAGAGAGCGATAGAGCGAGAGACCTGTTCTTACCTGGGTGGTGGCGGCTGTGAGGCGGCGGCGTGGCTGTGAGAGAGGGAGAGGCAGCAGTGGCGTGATAGGTTATTTTTCATCATCATCTAAAGTCGCTGTGAGAGAGAGGGAGAAGCGGCAACCGCGAGATGCAGAGGCGGCAGCGGCGAGAGGGATCCGAAGTCGTCCGAAGTTGGCGGTGAGCATCCGAAGTCGACCGAAGTTGGCGGTGAGGAGCCGAAGTGTTGGTGAGGAGTCACGGCCGTCCGAAGTGTGAGAGAGAGAGGCGGTGCGGCCGTCCGAAGTGAGAGAGAGAGAGAGGAGGGAGGGAGAGAGAGAGAGAGAGAGAGAGAGAGAGAGAGAGAGAGAGAGGCGGCTGAGTTTTTTTTTTTGGGAGGGGGATGTCATCTCTTTTAGGGTTTAGTCTAAGAGAGATGAGAGAGTGTGTGGGCTTTTTCTAATGAAACCTTTAGGGTGCGTTTAATTACTGAAAATTTTCAAAATTTCCATCTCACTTTTCAACAAAAATGAAAACTTGTTTACTTTAACAACAATTTCATAAATTTTCATTTCACTTTTTAAAAACCACTTTTCATATTCTCTCTAAAACTTTTCCATTACCTACCCTATTCTTTATAATACTCTCTTTCTCTCTCTTACTTTTCCATTACCTATCCTATTTTTTATTTTATAATCACCCATCTTATTTTTCTAAAAACTAAAACTTCATCATCTAAACAAGTTTTCACTTTTCATAGAAACCTTTGTTTTTTTTCTAAAAACTATAACTTGAAAACTGAAATTGAAAAATGACTAGTTTTCGTTAACTAAACGCAACATTAGGTTTTTATGTATTTTATAAAATCAGATTTTTTAAACAAATTTTCATATTTTAAATCAAATTTTTTTAAATCAGATTTTATATGTATTTTATCAAATCAGATTTTTTAAAGAATTTTTCATATTTTAAATCAAATTTTTTAAATCAGATTTTTTATGTATTCTATCATTTTAAATCAATTTTTTTTCAAAATACATTTTTTATGTATTTTTAATATCAAATCATATTTTAAGTTAAATTTTTTTTCGAATTAGATTTTTTATGTATTTTTTAATATCAAATCAGATTTTAAATTTTTATTTATTGTTACATTCTAATTATTTTTATAGTTATGTAATATCTTAATTAATATTTACGGTTTTTTATACAGAGATGTCTAATTTTCCTGAAATCAACCTATCTACCGGAGATGATGAATATTCGTTCAAAACATCAACTTTCTACACTGATCAATTTACTTTCTAAGTATTTTCATGTTCATATATGTTTAAATTATATTTATACTAGTTTTTGTACCCACGTATTACGTGAATAAATTTTAATAAATAATTTGTTATATAAATACAATAATAGTATTGTATTATAAGTATTTAATTGATACGATTTAATTATCACATGTCAAATAGATAATGATGATAAAAAAACATAATTAGATAATGTAAAACAGTGGATAAAATTAATTATATATTAATGTTTATAGATATTAGAAATAATAAATTGTATTTATCTTTTATTTTATTTTATTCTAAAAATTATAAATTGTCTTTATCGTTTTATGTGCAACGTGGTCACGCCATGTGGCGTTTTGTGTTCTCATTTATTATATATATATATATATATATATATATATATATATGTGTGTGTGTGTGTGTGTGTGTGTGTGTGTGTTCATGGAAATCATTTTATGAAGGTTGATTTGCAAGAGGGATATCCAATGCCGAGTCTTGCGGGACATTATAGACCTGCAAAAGAATGGATAAAAATGTACAAGAATCGACTATTGCCATAATATTTTACGTAGTAAATTCGTTTGTTCAACGTTGGTTATTTTTTTTTACAATTATCTCTAAATTTTAATGTATTTTAATATTAAGTTTTTTTTTTAAAATTAATATTGTAACACCCCGATCCCGGAAATGCCACGTCAATACAATATATAGGTGGCAATATCTCAATACTCTATCATGCACACGTCATAGGATAAAGCTGAAATCACTAATAATTTAAACTTTCACAATAATGTCATTAACACACAATTCACTGGTTAATAACATCTCATGAGACACGAACACTAACATAATCGTCAACAAAGGCAGCTACAACAGTCTTCACATAACGGCGAGTCTCTGATCAACAACTCAGCTACTGATCCCTTCACTGAAACCCTGAACATGATAGACTCGAATACGTAAGCTCGGAAGCTCGTGAGTACTCGAGGGTTAGACTCTGCACAATAAACACATAACAGGCGTACACATAGCACATACACACGCACAAGCTCTATCTCTGTCCCTGGCAATCAACAATATAAAGCAGATATGAACATTCAGCATGAGATTCGAAGCCCTACACACAGAATCACTGAGGGGGACCCTTCCCCAGCTAACGACCGTGCGCACCGGTGGTTAGCCACAACCCTGTAGCACGGGCGCGAACCGGCTACAGGCCCTGCCGTGTATACACGCCCCAAGGACTGTTAGGGACAGTCAACCCGCGCGATCACACATCGCGAATCACCGTCCGTATGGAACTCATCACGGACCCCCGGACTGGATCTCATCTCATGCACATATATCACATATGTGGGAAATAGAATCATACCTGTGCTCGCGTCCCTGTCTCATTCATAAATACACAATATACACATACACGAAGCTAGCTACACAACCATGACTCGGAAAACAGTCCCGCGGTTTAGAAAAGAACTCGGGTACTCACCTGGTCGATCCATTAGTCCCGAAATCTCTTGCTCGGCTCAGCTCGCTGATTCGTCCCTGAAATTACACAGATCCCAACTGATTAAACACAGTCCCGAATGACATCAAACACATAATCACAACACCCCGAACTCTATTCAAACTCGACAACCCCACGGAACCGAAACCCGACCAATACCCGAAACCCGACCCAAGACTCGACTCAAAGCAATCCCAACGAGACCCTGAATATGCACAAAACCCATCCCGAGCAACCCCGAAGGAACCCGACACTATTCCGACCCAAACTCAATTCATAAAATAAATTTTGGATTTCCCCTACAGGTTACTTGTCGCGCCGCGACCCCACGAAAACCCCATAGATGACCTGCGATTTTCAGCTCTGCCCAGGTGTGTATAACTCCTCTCAATTCGAATTCCAGCACAATCAAACATATATAAGCAATACATAACAACCCCTTGCAATCAGAAACTAGTTTACACAATTCTCACAACATACAACCCAATTTAAGCCACTAGAAGGAGGTCCCTTACCTTGCTTGAGCTCAAGAACACACACAAGGATGAAGAAGAAGCTAAGATAATCAGGCTTTCAGCAACCAATTCACTCAAGAGCTACACTTGCTGCTGGAATCCCTCCCCAAACACACACACAAACACTTTTTAGGTTTATCTCAAATGGATAAGGAAGAGAAGAGATAAGCATATATGTACGTTTCTATTTTAGGCCGGTCCCGAACCCGTTAACCCGAACCCGATACCCCATTTTCACAATTAATATCCTTTTAACCCATTTAATTCCACGAACCCAAATATAGAATTAATCCACTAATATTATAACCCGGAGACACGTAGCTAATAAACCCGACACATAAAATCCACTACTCGGGATCTCATTGGCCCAACACGATAATAATTATTTAAATATCCACTAAAATAATTACACGCAATTATCTCGAATTTGGCATCGGGTCTCAAAGTTAATTACGATAAAAGTAAGGTATTCGGTATTGGAGCTACTAATGGGGAAGTCTCTCAGTTTGCTGCGTTGGCTAGATGTGAGGAGGCGAAATTGCCATTTTCTTATTTGGGTGTTCCAATTGGTGCTAATATGAGTTTGGTGAAGTCCTGGAAACCTATTGTTGATAAAGTTTCTGCCAAGCTATCGTTGTGGAAAGCCAGATCCATTTCTTTTGGCGGGAGGATCACGTTATGCAAATCAATCTTAGGTAGCCTGCCTTTATACTATTTGTCCATCTTTAGAGCCCCTGTGAAAGTTATAAACTCAATTGATAAAATGAGAAGACAATTTATTTGGGGTACTTCTTTATCTGGAAAATCCAAAATCGCTTGGGTCAATTGGAAGAAAACCATTGCCCCCAAGAAATTCGGGGGTTTGGGTTTAGGATCCTTAAACACCATGAATTTGGCGCTGCTCTTGAAATGGGGGTGGAGGTTTCGTCAAGAAAAAACAGCATTGTGGAACAAAGTCATCAGTGCAATTCATTCCATTCAAGGCGAGGAGGCTTTCCTATTGGCTGATAAAAGAATCTCGGGTGTCTGGCTAAGTATTGTTAAGGCGGGTATGTCACTTTCTTCTCTTAATCTTAATTGTGATGAATTATTTTCCAGAACTGTTGGAGATGGTGGTACTATAAAATTTTGGAAAGATAAATGGTGGGGTTCTATTCCTCTCTGTTGCTTGTATCCCGATCTGTTTGAATATGAAGTGAATAAAGATTGTACCATTAAGTCTAGAGTTATGCTTTCAAGTAATGGAGTGGGGGTGATATTTAGATGGGAATGGAGTTGTAATTTGGTTAGTGAGGGTCTGGACAGCCTTGTCGCAGATCTGGAAGCTTCTCTTGGTGAAGCAAGGTTGGGTTTTGGGAAAGATAATTGGAAATGGGAAGGAGATTCGTCTGGAGTTTTTTCCGTTCCTTCGTGCAGAGATCTAATTGACAGAGTAGAATATGATGGTGAGTTTAATAAATGCTTTTGGAATAAATGGCTCCCGACTAAGGTTAACTGTTTTATATGGAAACTATTTCTTAGAAGACTTCCTACTAGAGAGAATCTGGGTTTGAGGGGAGTAAGCCTACCGGATTGTCTTGCCCTTTTTGTTCGTTGGAAGTTGAGTCAGTGGAACATGTATTTTACTCATGTTCTTTGAGTATGGAGTTATGGAAATGGTTTATATCCTGGATCGATATTTCGGGTACCGAGTTCCATAGTCTTGACACTTTAGTGGAAGCTTTATTGGCTCAAGGTAGTTCTGGGAGGAGGAAAAAATTTCTTGAAACGGCGATTGGAGGACTGTTATGGATCATTTGGAAAGCCAGAAATGACTTGATATTTAATGGAGTTCGTTCGTCGGCCTCAATGATAAGAGATGAATTCCAAGCCTTGTTATTTTCTTGGTTAAAATTGAGGGGGAAGGGCAAGTTTTTGAATTGGTCTCTGTGGGTTTCGTCCCCTATGTCGGTGTTGTAGCTTTCTGCTACTGCTCTTTATTTTCTTTTGGTACTGTATTTCTAGCTTCTTGCTAGTGCTTCGGTTTATTTCTCTTAATAAAATCTGGAATCCGAGTTATTTTGGGGTGATGGCAATGCCGAAGCTCCTTGGCTCGTTTTCCCTTTGCTGTTCAAAAAAAAATCTAATCTTATGGTGTAGAAAGTTAATCATTAGTATGAGATAGAAATAGATTAAAGATGATGAGTTAATCATTAGTAAATATAATCATTTATCATGTGGTAGAAATTGATTGAAAATGATGGGTTAATGATTAGTTTACATAATCATATGGGGTGAAAATAGAGTCAACATTTGAAAATGATGGGTTAATGATTACTAAACATAATTATATGAGGTGAAAATAGAGACAACATAGGGTGTAAACATTCCTCCTTTCAAATATTTACTTTAAACAACTAAGTCAAATTAATATAACTGACTCAATCTACGTAAGAAGATAAATGTTGCGTTTAGTTCATAAAAATTATTAAAATTTTCATTTTACATTTTAAAAAAAATTAATTTTGTTACTTAAACACCAATTTAATAAATATTCATTTCATTTTTCAAAATACCATTTTTCATACTCTATTTCTTACTTTTCTATTACCTAACATATATATATATATTTTTTTATAATATTCTCTTTTCTCTATCACTTATACTACTTTTCTTATTCTATACTTATTTTATTTTTCTTATAACTAAAATTACATCATCTAAACAAATTTTCAATTTTTATAAAAATTAACCTTTGTTTTTTTTTTTTTTCTGAAAACTATAACTTGAAAACTAAAATTAAAAAATGAATAGTTTTCGTTAACTAAACGCAACCAATATCTTTTATAATGCATGATAAATCTAACACAACAAAACCACAATATTACAACCACCAATAAAACCGTTAATGTCATTAACATTGATAATACTATTTCATCATATAAAAGTAAACAAACGACCTTTTAATTAATTAATTCAACAAAAATTCAATTATTTGATCATTGTTGATCGAATAGATAATAAACTTTGTGAGGCTTCTTTTGATCTTCTTTTTTCAACGCAAGTAACTTCATCGGTTTGACATAAACTCCGATAGACTCTACAAAAGAACCGTTACTGCCCGTCGTACCGTGAAATCCTCCAAAACTTGACGTCGGTCCAAAATCATAGTTGAATTCAGCTGAGTCTCGGTCTTTCATACCAAAGGGTCCATATATTTGTGTTTATTGGTGTGAAATACTATCGACTCCAATCCACTAGTATCATAACTACCATTTATCGAAACTAAAAACTCCGATGGGTAATCAAAACTCACCTGAAATTAAAATTAGAAAAAATTAAATTAACTAATTAATATTTAAATTAACAATAAAGGTATGATAATAATTTTAAGATAAAAAAAGATCAATATATTTAATTTTTAAGCCAAAAAAAAAAAAGCATGAAATGTTATTTTTCCCAACAAATGATCATGATTTGAAATCATGATATTCAAATGTTTTTTGTTAAAATTAAATTTTGTAATCTTTCATCAGCCAAAAAAATTTGTTACAAACACTATAAAATTATAGAATTTTTGTTCAATCAAATGAAGGAATAACAACATGCATGCAATACTGAGATATACAGAAATATTCAGAAATGGGCAAATGGTTAGGACTCAAAATTGCACAGAGTTCCTAATTTCAAAAGCTTTATGATTAATTTTTTTAACCTATAGTCGGAATGAAATTAAAAATATGTACACAAATCTATACATGTGTGTCTTTGAATGTATATTTATGTGTGTGTGGGGTTCCTCTTATAAATTTTCGTCCGGGACATAATTAAAACATCAATGGAAAAGCCATGCAAGTGGAGAAGACTTAAAATTTTAAAATTCAAACCAATGTGTGCTCCTGCTCCATGGATCTAGGAATAACGCACCCCAGCCTTTTCAATGTAAGCAAACTGGACCGATTTGATTTTTTTCAACAGCTGGTGTGGTGGTAATCGTCTAGGCCCAAGTGCCGACAGATCCCGGTTCGATCCCCACCACAATCTCCTAGTTAGATTAAAATCTCCAAAGTTAGAGTAGTTCACCTGAAGGGAAAAACCCCAAAATCCGCCTCTAGTGAGGATCGAACCCGGGTAACAACCCTCCCCAAGCCCCTTATAGAAACTTGGTGGCCACCAGCGCAAGCCCTAGTGGTTAACCGGACCGATTTGATGGAGTGATTGCTATGTGAAATTAGAATTTGCAGAATTTCAGAGTTACCACCTTCGTCCCAGGTAATTGGTGCATGTGAATCCCGGTAATTTGGACCCAACTTCACCATCATTTCCATGTGAGAATGATGGATCGAGAGAAAGAAATATAATTATAATTAATTAATCGTTTGATCTTGTCAAATATATATATATATATATATATATACACACAAATTGATGTCGTTACTCGTTATTACTTTAAAACTCATAATAAACAATCATTATTTAAGGATGAACTTCAAATAATAGAGTTTTAAAGTAATAAAAAAGAATAAATAAATAATAGATATTATATAATAGAGATTCCAAAAGACATATATGAAAATCTATTTTTGAATTGTATAGATATGATATTAAAAAGTTTTCAAAAGACATATATTAATTTTCTCCCAAATATGTTATACTAAAACGTATTATAATACCTTTGTACGTAAATTGCTTTCCAAATTAAACTAATTCTTTTAAAATGATGATCAATCTGACTCTAATTCTAATAAATTAAAGTAAACATATTATAATTAATAGTAACAAACATATATCTTTTAAAATGCATGATCAATCTGACCAACACAACCAACACAACAACAACCAATAAAACCATATATTATAAACGTCATTAAGAAAGATAACATCATCTGAACATTAGATAAATGAAATTAAAACAAACGACCTTTTAAATTAAACATATCGCGCATCGTTGAATAGGCTTTTGGATCCTGTTTAATCAACCCGACTGAGGTTTCTTAATCAATTTAACATAAACACCAATAGACTCCACCCAACAAGGGTTCGCGGTACCATGAAATCCTCCAAAACATGAAGAAGATCCAAAATCATAGCTGAAGTCATTTGAGCTACTTGATTCCGTACCATATGGACCATACTTGTGTTTATTGGTTTGAAATACAATCGTCTTCAATCCATTAGCACAGTGACTACCACTTACGGAAACCAAAAACTCTGATGGATAATCAAAACTCATCTGAAATTGAAAATTAAAAACATTTTATATAATATAAAAAATGAAAGGAACAACATGCATGCAATTCTAGCCTAGGAGGTCAAAATTTTTAAAAAATAAAGAAGAAAATCAATACAGAAAGATTTGGAAATGGTGAAAGCTCACGATTTTAACGTTCCAACCAGTATCGTGTGGAGTTGCTCCATAGATTGGGGAATAACGCACTCCCTGTTTTTCAGCGTATGCAAACTGAATCGAATTGATACGGGTATCCTATGAAATTATTATTTGCTGAATTTGAGAGTTACCACCTTCGTCCCATTTTAATACAGTAAAATCACCTGAATATACCCGCTTTGGACCCAACTACATCATCGTTTCCATTTAAGAATGATCAAGAGCAGGAATACAATACAAATATAATTATAATTAATTAATTAATTGATTGATCTCGTCAATTATATATATACTAATTGAAGTCGTCAGTACTAACGAAGTTGATTAATCAATTCAATGAATAATTTAATATTGACGCTTCGGTTGACGCAGCTACTGGGATATGATCTAGAAAACCAAGAAATTCAAACATTAATTGCCAACAGTAGTTTAAACGTTTCAAAATTACAAACATAGGAAAGTGTTCTATGGCGAACCATTAAATACGATGAATCAGACATCAAATTTTTTTATTTTTAATAATAAATTTATAAATTTATTGGTACTTATTAGAATTTATTATGAAAAAACCAACATGTTTTCACGGTTTATGTGTTTTCTTCACTCAGTGTTATTTTTTTGTTTTGTGAAATTTGAATATAAGACTCCGATTTTAATTATTAAACCGGAGAGATAGGGGCAGGGATCGCAGGTCCAGGAGATCGGGGCAGTATCAGGATTCAGGGACAGCCGGTCAGAGTCAGGGTCAGACTTCCCGTCATAGTGCTCCTAGCCAGAACCAGAGCAACGTGGGGCAGGGGTCCCAGCCATCAGGGAGTCGGGCAGACAGTTCAGCCGGGGAGAGAGACTGCCAGAGGTACCGCCGTCGTCATTCCGGGTCTTGTATGCCGGAGCAGCCTCGTTGTTACCGTTGTGGACAGTATGGCCACACCTCCTTCACCAGTACTTCGAGGGATTCTCTGTGTTTCCTTTGTGGGAGGCCAGGTCACATAGCCAGAGACTATCCAGATGCGCCGCCAGCTGTACAGGGAGCGAGTACCAGCAGTGCTAGAGCAGAGCCCGCATCTTCGAGCCGTCGTGAGTCAGCACCCAGAGGCCGGGGCAGAGTATTTCAGGCTACGGCAGAGGAGGCCCGCGAGTCTACCGATGTTGTTTCTGGTACGTACATCCTGAACGGGCTTAGTGCCCGTATCTTGTTTGATTCTGGAGCGGATCGCTCGTATGTGTCTGTTATGTTTTGTGCATATTTTTCTGTGCCTTCTACTGCTTTACCTGTTTCATTAGTTGTTGAGAGAGTAGATGGTAGTATAGCGTTAGTGAGCCGGGTATTTCGAGATTGTGTTTTGGAGATTGATGCTCACCGGTTCCTGATTGATCTGCTACCGATAGAGATTAACAGTTTCGACGTGATCGTGGGTATGGATTGGATGACAGCCAGACAGGCCGACATTCTGTGCGCGAAAAAGATTATCCGAATACCCATTTCAGACAGTGAGATTGTGACCGTGTATGGCGAGAGACGCCGGGGCGAGATCGGTATTGTTTCTATGACCAGAGCTCAGAGATATGTTGCGAATGGGTGTGAGACCTTTTTGGCTTATGTTGTTGACGCCAGATTAGAGAAGAAGACTATAACGGATATACCCGTGATCAGAGAGTTCCCTGAGGTATTCCCAGAAGAGTTACGTGGGTTACCACCAGATCGTCAGGTCGAGTTTCGCATAGACCTTATCGCTGGAGCGGTGCCTATTGCGAAGACGCCTTATAGGCTGGCACCTACTGAGATGCGAGAGATGATGTCACACCTTCAGGAATTGCTGGATCGTGGATTTATCCGTCCGAGTTCGTCCCCGTGGGGAGCTCCCGTGTTATTTGTGAAGAAGAAAGACGGCTCTATGCGGATGTGTATGTTCCGAAGACTGCGTTTCGGACGAGATACGACCACTATGAGTTTCTTGTGATGCCCTTCGGACTGACTAACGCACCCGCGACATTCATGGATTTGATGAACAGGGTGTGTAGATCTATGTTGGATCGGTTCGTGATTGTCTTTATCGACGACATCCTGATATATTCGAGGAGTGCCGAGGACCACGAGCAGCACTTGCGAGAGGTTTTATCTGTGCTGCGAAAGGAGAGACTGTATGCGAAGTTCTCCAAGTGCGAGTTCTGGTTACGAGAGGTCCAGTTTCTGGGGCATGTTGTGAGCGCCGGGGGTATTTCAGTGGATCCGGCGAAGATAGAGGTCGTCATGAGTTGGGAGCCACCGAGGACCGTGCTTGAGATCCGCAGCTTTTTGGGGACTAGCCGGGTACTATCGCCGCTTCATTCAGGACTTTTCGAGAATTGCCAAGTCGTTGACGAGATTGACACGCCAGTCCGTTCCTTTCATGTGGTCTGATGTTGAAGTCCCGGTTATGTCAGGCTCCGGTGTTAGCATTGCCCGAGGGTACAGAGGATTTCGTGGTCTACTGTGATGCGTCAGGTACTGGGTTGGGTTGTGTTCTGATGCAGCGAGGCAAGGTGATAGCGTATGCGTCGCGACAGCTGAAGACCTACGAGGAAAACCATACCGTGCACGATCTTGAGTTGGACGCGATAGTGTTTGCGTTGAAGATATGGCGTCATTATTTGTATGGTTTGAGGTTTGTAGTGTATACAGATCATAAGAGTCTTCAGTATCTGTTTAGTCAGAAAGAGTTGAATATGAGACAGCGGCGCAGCCTCGAGTTACTGAAGGATTATGACTGCGAGATTCAGTATCATCAAGGTAGGGCCAATGTGGTGGCCGTTGCGTTGAGCCGCAAGGCGTTCGGCCAGACAGTGGTTTCCCGAGCAGCGAGGCTCGAGATCACCTCGACTCTTGTGGATAGTCTGAGGGTGGCTCAGTTAGAGGGTCTGCGGGCAGAGAATGTAAAGAAAGAGTGGCTTGTAGGACAGCTTGATGTGTTGAGCAGAGATAGCAGAGTGTTATATGTGTTTCATGATCGGGTTTGGGTTCCGAGAGTCGGTAATCTACGGCAATTGATATTAGATGAGTCGCACCGATCGAGACTGTCTATCCACCCCGGGAGCACCAAGATGTATAGAGATCTGCGCGAGTTCTACTGGTGGCCTGGGATGAAGAGAGATGTGGGCCGATATGTTGAGGAGTGCATGACTTTTCTGAGAGTGAAAGTTGAGCATCAGAAGCCTCACGGGCATCTGCAGCCTCTGGAAATCCCCGAGTGGAAGTGGTATCATATCACGATGGATTTTATCGTCAAACTTCCACGCACGGTTCGAGGCAATGACATGATCTGGGTTATTGTGGATCGGTTGACCAAGAGTGCCCATTTTCTAGCTGTTCGGGGCACCATTACTATGGATCAGTTGGCTCGATTGTACATTAATGAGATAGTTTCGAGGCACGGCGTTCCGATGTCGATTACATCCGATAGAGATACGCAGTTTACTTCGAGGTTCTGGCAGAGCTTCCAGCGCGAGTTGGGGACTAGAGTTTAGTTGAGCACAGCATACAGACCTCAGACAGATGGGCAGACAGAGCGGACGAATCAGACTCTCGAGGATACGCTTCGAGCGTGCGCGATAGATTTCAGTGGTAGTTGGGACGTTCACTTGCCGTTAGTCGAGTTTGCGTACAACAACAGCTATCATACCTCCATCAAGATGGCTCCATTCGAGGCACTATATTGGCGTAAGTGCCTAACCCCGGTGTGTTGGGGGAGGTCGGCGAGCGACCATTAGTGGGCCCGAGTTGCTACAGGAGACGAGTGACAAGGTGGTGGTTATCCGTGAGCATGTGAGAGTAGCGCAGAGCCGGCAAAAGAGTTATGTCGATCGTCGTCTGACTGAGCTTGAGTTCAGTGTGGGAGACCGCGTTATGCTGAAAGTATCGCCGTGGAAGGTAGTTATCAGATTCAGACACAGAGGTAAGCTGAGTCTGCGGTACATCGGTCCGTTTGAGATCATCGCCAGAGTCCGAGATCAGGCGTACAGACTGATACTGCCTCCAGAGTTGGCCGGAGTTCATGATACATTTCATGTAAGTCATCTGAGGAAATGTCTGGCCAAAGACGATCAGTACGTGCCGCTATCCGAGATCACCGTGGACGATCATCTGAGATATATCGAGCAGCCCGAGGCTATTACTGACCGTAAGGTGAAAAAGTTGCGGAATAAAGAGGTTGTGTTAGTACTCGTTCAGTGGAGGCATCATAAGGGTACTAGTGCCACCTGGGAGCCCGAGGCGGATATGAGGAGCCGATATCCGCAGCTGTTCCAGTCTTCGAGCTAGATTCCGGGATGGAATCTTTTTAAGAGGAGAGGATTTGTAACATCCTGGATTTGAGCCTGGTACGTTGATTTAATTTATTGGCTCATTATATTAATATTATTGCGTTGTTCCAATTAAATCCTGTTTCGTGGATTAAACGTGTCGAGACCGAGTGATACGTGTCTCCGAGTTAATAATTAGTGGATTATTATTAATTATGAGATCGTGGATTTAATTGGGTCAAAATGATATTAATTGTGAAAAAGTGGTATTGGGTTCGGATTTATCGGGTCCGGGACTTCTAAATGAAGAAAGGGGATATACATGTATGATTTTGAGCTTATCCTTCATCCTTTCTCTTCAAAACCCAGAAACGTGTGTGTGTGTGTGTTTGAAGCTGGAGCAGCAAGAAATCATCAAGGTCTAAGTTTGGTTTGAGCTTCTCCTTCATCTTGGTTGTGTTCTTGAGGTTTGGAGGTAAGTGTTCATGATTTTGATAGCTTAATTTTGAGATATGGATGTTGTAAAGTTAGGGCTTGGCTTCTGTAGTATATGGGTTTGTTAAATATGAGTTTTATGTGCCTTTTTGGTTGCTGAAGTCGAGAATTGGGGTTTGAATCCCCTGGTTCAGCCATGGAAATCACAGGTCAAGGTGCAGAGCACCGCTTGGTCGCGGCACGACCGACAGGGGCTTAGCGGCGCGAGCCGCAGCCTGCAGGGGAAATTCGGCTTGATCCTTTTGGGAGAGTCTTAGGTCGTTATTGGTTTTGTTCCTTCGGGATAATGTCGGGCTGACTTTATTTGAGCTTTGGGTCTCGGTGGGAGTCTCGTAAAGGGATTTTGGGAGTCGTTTATTTGCTTTGGAATGTGTTTCGGGATTAATTCGATTGCGACAATTGAGTTTGGATTTGAGTTATTTGATTGTTGAGACTTGTGTTAATATATGAGATCCGTGGTATACAGGTTCTAACCGATCGCGTGTCGAGTCGCAATAGAGTTTCGGGTTCCAGTCAAGTTTCGGGTAATCGGTGAGTACTCGAGTTCTTTCCAAACGCACGTGCATTCTTTCGAGTTGTCTATGTGATTGTGGTAAATGTGTATGAGATTGTGTTGCAGCGCGCAGGTATGAATTCTCTACCTTATATGTGCTATACGTGTTTGAGTTGCAGGTGTCCGCGATATGTGATCGCGCAGGCTGACTGTCCCTAACCAGTCATGAAGTATGAGACTTTATACATACGGCAGTGTTATCGCCAGGTCACTCCTGTGCCTATTGAGTAGCTAACCGCTGCTGTGTGCGGCCTGTTAGCTGGGGAACGGCGTCCCCTTTTGAGCAGAGATATATGTGTGTGCACCGACATCGTGTTTTGTGTAATGAGCTATTTGTGTTGTGTATGCTATGTGACTTTATTTGCAGAGTCTAACCCTCGCGTACTCACGAGCTTCCCAGCTTATGTTTTCGAGTCTTCCGTGTCTCAGGCAGCCATACCGTGGGGTCACAGTCACAGCAGCAGCCGCCGAAGTAGTTCAGAGATCGTGGGTGCTTGTTGACTTTTGATATTAGACTTCGGAATCTGTTATCTGTATCTTGTACTTGATCAGCGTTGTGTTAGTAACCATTATCAGTGTATATCAGTTATGTATGTGTTGCCTCAGCATGTGACATGATGTATGCGACGTTGTATTAAAGTTTTAATTAATAGTGATTTTTAGTTAACCCTATGACATGTGCATTACGAGATGCTTGCGTTGTTGCCACTTATGATTATATATTGACGTGGCATTTGTGTGAGAAATGTGGGTGTTACAGCTTGGTATCAGAGCCAGGTTTCAGTATTGAGTATCAGTGGATGCTTGAGCTCTTACGGTGTTCAGATCCGTGAGATTCTTCCCTGTGACTGAGTTTTAGCGGAATTAATTAACCTAGCTTATTGTATAACGCTGGGTGGTCGATCTGTTATCTTACCTTTGTGATATGTGCAGGTAGTTATGACAGATCATGGAGAGGGTTCAGGGTCCGAGAGGCCAGCGGGGGACGAGTATATCCGTCGATCAGAGATGTTAGCGGTTTTGACTGAGTTCTATAGAGAGAGGGATCAGCGACACAGATCAGATCCACCACCAGTTACTAGTGTTGAGCCAGGGGTTGGGGCATCTTCTTCTTCTTCTACTCCGCGTGGTGGGTCCTTTAAGGACTTCATGACAGGAGTCCCACCTCAGTTTCGAGGCGGTGGTGAGCCGGGCGCGACTATGACTTGGGAGAGAGAGATCGAGGCGGCTTTTCGAGTCGCTCATGTCGATCCACGTGATATGGTCGGTTATGCGACCAATCTGCTGAGAGGAGGGGCTTCACAGTGGTGGAAGTCCATCGAGTCTTCTATGACTACAGCTGCAGCATATGCCATGTCGTGGGAGCAGTTCCGTGCTACTTTTGAGCTGCAGTATATTCCCCGTGATGAGCGCCTGGAGATGGAGCGTCGTTTTCAGCATCTCCAGCAGGGCAGCGTGTCGGTTCAGCAGTATGTGGACAGGTTTAATGAGTATGCTCAGTTTGCACCCCAGCATGTTGATACTGAGATCCGTAAGGCTGATGCCTTTATTGATTTTTAACTTTTTTTTTCATAATTAGATTTCTATTTTTACTAGTTTATTATTTAAAAAAAATATGAAATCTAATTCAAACACTTTCATATTTAATCCATGTAATTTAAAAAAAAAATTAAACATTCTAATACTAATCAAAATTTACTTTTAAGATAAAAAAAAGTTAATATTTTGATTAAACTTTAATTAAAACATATAAAATTATTATCTTATAAACATAGTATTTTCTCGGTATAAAAAAAATCAATCATAGTCCATGAATTTTAATTTGAGGATTCATGTTTATTTATTTATAATTGTAATATCCCGGATTTGAGCCTACGTGGATTTAATTTATTGGTTCATTATTTTAATATTATTGCGTTGTTCCAATTGAATCCCGTTTCGTGAATTTAACTTGTCGAGACCGAGTGATACGTGTCTCCGGATTAATAATTAGTGGATTATTATCATTGAGATCGTGGATTTAATTGGGTCCAAATGATATTAATTGTGAAAAAGTGGTATCGGGTTCGGATTTATCGAGTCCGGGGTTTCTAAATAAGGAAAACGCATATATATGGAATTTATTTTGAGCTGCCTTCCTTTCCTCCCTTTCCCCACACAGAAACTAAGGAACGTGGGGGTATTTTGGGGTTTAAAATTCGTATGTGTATGTTGTAATTTTGTGGGTTTGGTTCTGAAATGTTTGGATAATTTATGTATATGTCTGTGGGGGTATTTTAACTGCTAGAAATGAGTTGGGAGGTTAAGCCTCTGAAATTCTCCCATTTTTGCGATCTGCACAAACCTGCAACAGCGTTAGCGCGGCCGCGATGGCTGCGGCGCGACCGCTGGCCGCGATGCGGCGGCTGCTGGTGGGGGGGTTTTGGGCGTCGGTTGGTTGTTTGGGGTGGTGCCATGGGTTGTGTTTGCTTATGATAATTGTGTTCGGGTTTTGTTATCTCTCGGTCGGGTTTATATTAATTTGTGGGGATCCGTGATGATTACAGGTTCGAGCCGACCGCATTCTGATTAGTGTTAGAGTTCCGGGTTGTCGTTGATTTGGGTATTTGGTGAGTACTTGAGTTCCTTTTTAAAAGAGCGCTCCGTTTTCTGAGTCATATTTTGTGGCATGTAGTGTGATATGTGTATGGGATTGAGTTATAGTGCGCATGTATGAATTCTTCTAACATATACGTGCTATATGTGTTTGAGTTGCAGGTGTCCGCGATATGTGATCGCGCAGGCTGACTGTCCCTAACCAATCATAAAGTATGAGACTGTATATATACAACAGTGTTATCGCCAGGTCGCTCATGTGCCTATTGTGAGCTAACTGCTGCTGTGTGCGGCCTGTTAGCTGGGGAATGGCGTCCCCTTTTGAGCAGAGATATGTGTAGTGCATTGAGTTTGTTATATATGTGCTGAGCTTTGTGTTGTGCATAGTATGTGTTCTTATCTGCAGAGTCAAACCCTCGCGTACTCACGAGCTTCCCAGCTTATGTTTTCGAGTCTTCCGTGTCTCAGGCAGCCATACCGTGGGATCGCAGTCACAGCAGCAGCAGCCGAAGTAGTCAGAGTTTGTGGGTGCTTGTCAGCCTTTGATATTAGACTTCGGGAACTGTTATTTGTATTCTGTACTTGATCAGTGTTGTGTTAGCTATCGGTAATTAGCGTGTATCAGATAGTTCAGTTGTGTATGTGTTATATCAGCATGTGACATGATGTATGACGACTTGTGTGTTAAAGTTTTAATTAATAGTGTGTTCCGCTAATAGTTGTCGAGAGAGTGGATGGTAGTACAGCGTTAGTGAGCCGGGTATTTCGAGATTGTGTTTTAGAGATCGATGCTCACCGGTTTACGATTGATTTGTTACCGATAGAGATCAGTAGTTTTGATGTGATAGTGGGTATGGATTGGATGACAGCCAGACAGACCGACATTCTGTGCGCGAAGAAGATGATCAGGATACCCATTTCAGACAGTGAGATTGTGAAAGTGTATGGCGAGAGGCGCCGAGGCGAAATCGGTATAGTTTCTATGGCCAGAGCACAGAGATATGTTGCTAAGGGATGTGAGACCTTCCTGGCTTATGTTGTCGACGCCAGAAAGGAGAAGAAGACCCTAGAGGACATACCCGTGATCAGAGAGTTCCCTGAGGTATTCCCAGAGGAGTTGCCTGGGTTGCCGCCAGATCGTCAGGTTGAGTTTCGTATCGACCTTATCCCTGGAGCGGTGCCTATTGCGAAGACGCCTTATAGGCTGGCACCTACTGAGGTGCGAGAGATGATGTCACAGCTTCAGGACTTGCTGGATCGTGGATTCATCCGTCCGAGTTCGTCCCCGTGGGGAGCTCCCGTGTTGTTTGTAAAGAAGAAGGACGGTTCTATGCGGATGTGTATTGATTATCGAGAGTTGAATAAAGAGACGGTAAAGAATCGATATCCGCTTCCACGCATTGACGATCTGTTTGACCAGTTGCAGGGTTCGAGTTTCTTTTCGAAGATAGATTTGAGGTCGGGGTATCATCAACTGAGAGTCAGAGATTAGGATGTTCCGAAGACTGCGTTTCGGACGAGATACGACCATTATGAGTTCCTTATGATGCCCTTCGGACTGACTAACGCACCCGCGACATTCATTGATTTGATAAAAAAATAGAAGACACGTACAATTTATCATTTTTAAAAAAAGAAATACATTTTATTATTTTAATCTATAAATAATAAAAGATAACTCTATTCTTTTAGTATATAAATATTAATTTGTAGTAAAATAGATAAGTATTATAATATATATAAACAAAAATCTCAATTTATAAATTAAAATATATTAAATTAAAAACAAACTTTTAATTTAAATTATTTTAAATAATTAATATTTATGAATTTTATATAAATAAATTTTATTAAGAATATCCACGTTTTACTTGGGTTATAAAACTAGTTTTTCACTAAACAAAAAAAGAAAAAATTAACTTGAAGACTTTTATAAAAAAATATCATGGAAGAACGAAAATGCAAAAAATGTGAAAACATATTGATTTAATTATTTCATAATAAACCTTAATTTTTATAAACACTTTTCTTTTTTTTTCTTTTCATTTATTTTCTCATAAATCGCTAGATTTTTTTATGTATAAACTAGTTTTTATAGTTTCAAATTTATGAATATTTGGATTATTATTCTTCAGATTCATAAATTTATATGTTTTGGTTTAATTTTGTGTATAAATTCTTGTAAAATTCGTGTTTTCGTATTACACATTTACATGTCGTGTCACATTATCACATTAACTTGGATTATTCATTAAGTGTCTTCTGTAACATGAAATTTTTTACATGTCGTGTTTGTATAACATATCTACAAAACTTGTGTTGTTTTCGTGTTTTACAAATTCGTGTTGTGTAAAAGTCGGGTTTAACAAGCGACACGACACAAATGCACGTATTGTCAAGTCAACGTACATATAGTTTTTTTTAGTATTCATTGTACTTTTTTGTACACGGTTAGAATATGCTTTAAAAATGTTTCGTTTTATCGAATATACCGGAAACAAAGAAGAGGTGACTCATGACATGACAGTTGAATTAAAATAGAAATAATGGATGATTTAATGAAAAAAGTAGTTTTTTGTTCATGGTTTGATATTTTGGTATCCTAGCTAGGCATGGAGGAACCACACCAATCCATCCTGTACAAAATACATGAAACGATTTTTTGCAATTTTAGGATTTGTACCTTGAATTTAATTTGCTTCGGTAGTCAATAAAGATGCATTATTAATATCAATAAAATGGTTTCTTGTGATTTTATACATTTCATAGTATTCAAATTTACAATATAGCAAATGATGAGAAGTAAAGCATGTTTTAATTTGATTTTATACATTTTGGAACCATATTCTGTTTAAAACTTGTTTTCAACATTTGTTAAATTTTAAATTTGAATACTATAAAATGTATAAAACATCACAACAAATTATTCCATTGAACTTAATATTGCATCATTTTAAAGACAATAAAAAATCCATTTTCAAATTACACATTATCGATGTGCACAAAAAAATACAAGCTAAATCCATAAATAAATACTAAACTAAAAGTGCAAACTGATTTCGTGTATTTTTTTCCATTTTAATTTATGTTGTTAACCATATCATCAACTAGCAACAAAAACTTTTTTTACTGGTATATCCAGTTTCTATCTGGTAACCTTACTATTAAAACAAAACATTTTATAAATCCACATCATATATTGCTTTGTAAAAAAAGCATACATGCAACTAATATTATACTACAACTACACAACTATTTCTTGTCATTTTTTTGATGTTTTAAAAATCCACATCATAATTCATAAGCTTCAAACTTTTTATTTAATGTTTGAAAACATTGTATGAGATAAAACAAATATAAATTACATAATATTATTGCTAAATTATCAATATCAATGATATCGATACACACACATATACACATATATAAAATCAACACTAAAAAGAAAACAATAAATAAGTATATAAAAGAGTTTTTTTATTAACTTAAAATAATTAATCAGCAATAATATATAGGGTGCTACTATTCTCATCTCATTTTGTCTATTTTAACCCCATCATCATTACATTAATATTAAAAACCAGAATTTTAATAAATAATTAATTACTAATTTTAACCAAATCATCAGTTTTTTGTTAATTTCAACTTCCAATACAAAATATTGAATAACCTTTAACAAAAACTCATCAACCAACATAAGCCAAAACTAATTGAGTTTTATACATGAATAAACAAACATATTAACAACAGATTTAACTACATAAGTTTCATCCAAATCAGAACTAATTTCTCACACTAAGTGAAATATATTGAAGATGATGGAGTTGATCATTTACTAAACCTAATGATTATGGGGTAATAATAAAAATAAAAATGGGGTGTAAATAGATCCACCCTTAAAGAAATAGTTTTTTATATATTAAAAATAATTTAATAATTATAAATTAGATATTTGAATATATTAGTGAGTTGTTAAGTTTTGTAAGGATATATATGTAATTAGGAATTTTATAAGGATATACATGTAATATTGAATATTTACAAGGATATTCATATACATATGAAGATTTACAAAGATATACATGAAATTCTCCGTAAAAACATTGTATAAGATAATAATATAATAAATTACATATAAATATTAAATTATCAATATCAATGATATAACACACACACATACATACATACATACACACGTACAAACATACATACACACACACACATATATATATATATATATATATATATATATATATATATATATATATATATATAAAATCAACATTAGAAAGTTTACGATTAATAAATAAGTATACAGAATAGTTTTTGATTTAAACATGATTAGAAAGTTGACGATTAATCAGCAACAAAATTGCTTTTCCAAATCAAAACTTCAAATATTTATATAAGCATCTTAGTAACACGAATTAAACTTAATCAACTTATTACTCTAAAAGTAACAAACATATATTTTAATCTACATAAGTAGACAAACTTTTTTTTTAATTGCATGATCAATAACACAGCTTAATCAACATAAAAACCACTTATAAATTAAACCATAAAATCTCATTAACATTGAAAATATCATCTCATTAAGTAAATGCGAACATTTAAACGACCTATAAGTTCAACTTAATTTCACAAACTGCGCATCATATATTGAAATTGGCTTTAACGATTGTTTTGAGATTGTTTAATCAAGCCGAGTCATGTTTCTTAATCGGATTGACATAAACTCCAATAGACTCCACGCAATGGTAGTACTTGGTATCACTGGTACCATGAAATCCTCCAAAACATGAAGTAGGTCCAAATTCATAGCTGAATTCTTCAAAGTAAAATGATTCCATACCAAAGGGTCCATATGTGTGTTTATTGGTGTGAAATACAATAGTTCGCAATCCAACAGAATCACGACTACCACTTATCGAAACTAAAAACTCTGATGGGTAGTCAATACTCACCTGAAATGTTCAATTAATTAAAACATTGTAATATATATATAGAGTGATTCAATGAAAAACCAACATGCATCGGAAAACCTTCATGCATCAACACAAATGCATCACAATTTTCGTGTGATGCATCAAATTCTCGTGTGATGCATCAACTTTCTGCGTGATGCATTACCCGATCCAATGACTATAAAGTGGTTCCCAAGTTTTTCGATGCATATAGATTTTCCGTTAAACACACCACTGTGTATCTATATATATAAATCAAAGAAAGTAACAACATGCATTTATGCATGCAATTCTGACATAGGAAAGCCAAAATTTATCAAAAGTAAAGAAGAAACACAAAACAGAAAGATTTGGAAATGGTGAAGACTTACGATTTTACAGTTCGAACCACGGTGTGCTCCGAATCCATGGATCCGGGAAAAACGCATCCCAACTTTTTCAGCGTATGCAAACTGGATCGATTTGATATAGGAATCATATGAAATTATAATTTGCAGAATTTCAGAGTTACCACCTTCGTCCCAGCTGGTAACTGATGATTGTGAAGCCATGGTATTTGGACCCAACTTCACCAGCGTTTCCATTTGAGAATGGTCGATCGAGAGCAAGAAATATAATTAATTATTGATTAATCTCGACAATTATATACTAATTGATGATGTCGTCAGTAACGAAGTTGATTAATGGCTGGGGGTAATTAAAGGCAGGTTTAAATGAATTAATAATTTAATACTGACGCTTCGGTTGACGCATGCAGCTAGTGGGATATGATCCGATGATCGAGAATGCCTTTAAACATAATTAATTGCCAAGAGTAGTTTTAACGTTTCAAAATTACAAACATAGGAAAGTGCTCCATTCCACTTCATTTTAAACGGTGAAGCGGACATCCAAACTTTTTTATTTTTAATAAATTCATATATTTATTGGTTTTTTTTTTTTAAATAAATCGTTAGATTTTTTATGTATAAACTTTTGTCATTATATAATAATAATAATATATCAGTGTTTATATTAGATAAATCGTGAGATATTTTTTTTATACATGGGTAAAAATCAAGTTATGCACAAATAATGTATCATATTTATGGTTAATTAAATTGAGAGATGTTTTATTTATATGTAAGATGAAATTTATGCATAAATATTAATTATATTATGTTTTATGCATCAATAAAATAACATTTTTATAAAAAAAATACTTATAAAAAGTTTGAATTTATTAAAAATAAAATTTTTATGACAAAATAATTTAAAATTCTTTCCCAATTCTTTATAAAAGTTAGGTTTCATTTGAATTGAACTATTTCCTTAAAAAATATATTTAGATATTTATTACCTTCTTCCTAAAAAAATTTTAATTAATGATTCACTTATATCCTAATTTCTTATAGTGATTTTGTAAAAAAAACACTTAACTATACAATTAATAAATAAGAAATAGTATATTACAAAATGGTCCCCGTGGTTTGCATAAAACTTTGGATTCAGTCCATGTGGTTTCAATTTTGCATAAACGGTCCTTATTTGCATTGTTTACTTGCAGAAATGGTATCTCTGCCTCATTTAATTTCTTAAAGAGTAAAGGACATTTTTGGTCCTTGTGGTTTGATGGTTTACCCGGATTCAGTCCCTTAACCATAATAAGGTCAAATTTCATCCCTATTTTGCTAATTTTGTGCCCTTTTAGTCCTCCGTCCGTTAAACTTAACGACACAACCGTTAAATTTGTAAGAATGACATTTTTACCCTTTTATTGAGACGTTTTTAGTCCCTATGGTTTTATTATTTACTCATTTATAGTCCAACATTTATTTTATTTTATTTTATCTTTATAATGTTCTTATATTATTTATAGATATACTTAATTCATTATAAACACACTTATTTTATTTATAAATATAGTTATGTTTTAATATTTTATTTACATTTACTGTTGTTCGTATTTTATTTAAAATTTAACTTTTATTTTAATTTAAATATATATTTCTTTACTAATTTATTCAAATTTCATCTTCTTTATTAATTTTAATTTTTATAATATTATTGTTGACATTTATATATGTAATTTTGTTAGTTGTGTTTAAGTAAATATAATATCGTCGATATTTTTCCTCTCTAAAGTCACTATTTCTTCAAGTATCTTCCAACCTAATCAATTATCAACACCTAAATTACATCACATGGATGACCATTCACATAAATATGCATTGAACATTCACATAATTTTTAAGGACACAGAAAATGTGAATGTATGTGAAATTCATATATCATGTGTATAACATTAATTTAATCATGGTTATGAGAAAAAAATTTTAAAAAAAAAGTTTTTTAAGGTTGGTACCTTCGGGTGCACTTGATTTCGAAATGTACTTTTTTGAACCTGACTATATATATATATATATATATATATATATATATATATATATATATATATATATATATATATATATATATATATATATATATATATATATATATATATGTTCAAGTGAGTACCACATACTGCACAGTGCACCCGAAGATATCACTCGTAAAATTATTTTTTGTGAAATTTTTTTTCACAAACATGTTTTAATTAACATTACACAGATAATATGTGAATTTCACGCAAATTCGAACACTCTGAGTGCATGAAATCACGCACCACATATATGCAAAATTATGTAAGTGTGTGTTCACATCATTTTTTAGGAGCTAGAAGATGTGAATGTATGTGAAATTTAATATAATCTTCATAATGTTAACTAAAACATGTTTATGAAATAAAAAATTAAAAAAAAAGTTTTTTAAATGCGGTAACTTCTGGTGCGCTATATAAGTAGTGGTACTCCCTCGAACCATATATATATATATATATATATATATATATATATATATATATATATATATATATATATATATATATATATATATATATATATATATATATATATATATATATATATATATATATATGTGTATGTATATCTGTGTGTGTGTGTAATATTTTCAAGTATCTTCCAATGTCATTATTTCTTCAAGTATATTCACATATGTATATAATTTATGTGTCGATAATTGATTAGGTTGGAAGATATTTGAAGAAATAGTGACTTTGGAGATGAAAAATATCGACGATATTATATCTACTTAAACACAACTAACAAAATTACATATATAAATGTCAACAATAATATTATAAAAATTAAAATTAATAAAGAAGATAGACTTTAAATAAATTAGTAAAGAAAATATATAATTTTAATTAAAATAAAAGTTAAATTTTATATAAAATACGAACAATAGTAAATGTAAATAAAATATTAAAATATAAGTATATTTATAAATAAAATACGTGTGTTTATAATAAATTAAGTATATCTATAAATAATATAATTATAAAGATAGAATAAAATAAAATAAATGTTGGACTATAATTGGGTTAATAATAAAACCATAGGGACTAAAAGCGTCCCAATGAAAAGGGTAAAATGTCATTCTTACAAATTTAACGGTTGTGTCGTTATGTTTAACGGACGAGGGACTAAAAGGACACAAAATTAGCAAAATAGGGATGATATTTGACCTTATTATGGTTAAGGGACTGAATCCGGGTAAACCATCAAACCACAAGGACCAAAAATGTCATTTACTCTTTCTTAAATGATAATTATACCCTTTTAGTTAATAACAAATTTGGTCCACTTCCTTTCATTAATTTTGTTTTTTTTGTTTTTAAATTTTAAATCTTAATTTAATAAATGATGATTTAATTAATTTATTGTTATTTATTATTATTATTATTATTATTATTATTATTATTATTATTATTATCATTTAATTAATTAAGTTATACTTTTACCTAAGTAATTAAGTTATTTTACGTTTCTATTATATATTTAATTTATTTATATTAGATTTCATTATTATAATATTTATATGTTTTTTGCATTTTGTACGTTTTCATCTATTTATTTCATTGCGTTAATATATTTTGATTTCAGTATACTTTTTTAAGGAAAATATATAAACTTAGAATTTAATTCGTTTGTTTTAGATATTTGTTACATTATTATTTCGGTTTAAATTTAATATTCTATATGTTTTAATTTAAATATTTTGTTACATAATACATTTAAGTCAAAACAAATAAAAATGTTAGGTTTATTATAAATGATAATTAAACCAAAACATATTAATATTACAAACTATTTATGTCATAACGAATAAAATGTTATGCTTGTATATTTTATTTGAAATTTATAGCCAACTTAAAACGTATTAATCTAACAAAAATTTTAAAATCAAAATAAAGCATTTGCTAAGTTTATATTTTATCTTGAAAATTATGATATTAATTCGATTCATATTAATGTAACACAATATAATCATATTAATAATAATAAATGAAACGTAAGATAGATAAACACTTATCCGTAACATATTAATATAATAAAATATTTAAAATTTTTGTTAGGTTCATAATACGTTTTAAGTAGGTTATAACTTTCAAGTATAATATATAAACATAACAATTCTTATGTTATGACATAAATATTTTTTATATTAATATACTTTGGTTTAATTATAATTTACAAGAAAACTATATAAACTTAACATTTTTATTTGTTTTGACTTAAATATTTTAATGTAACAAAATATTTAAATCAAAACAAATATAATATTAAAATTTAAATCAAAATAGTAATGTAACAAATATCTAAATCCAAATGAATTAAATCCTAAGTTTATTTAAAAAAAAAAAAACTAAAAAGCTATTGTTAACGTAATGAAATAAATAGATGGAAACATACAAAATATAAAAAATGTATAAATATTATAATAATGAAATCTAATACAAATAAAATTTTAATAAATAAATTAAATACGTAATAGAAACTTAAATAAATTAATTAAACAGGTAAAAATATAACTTTAATAAAAAAATAATTACATTTTAAATAATAATAATATAAATAATAATAAAATGAATCATCATTTATTAAATTTTAAACAAATACAAAAGTTATGAAAAGAAAGGGGACAAAAATTGTTATTAAAGAAAAAGGTATAATTGTCATTTAGAAAAATAAATGAGATAGAGGGACTATTTATGCATGTAAACAATGCAGATAATGACCGTTTATGCAAAATTGAAACCACAGAGACTGAATTCAAAGTTTTATGCAAACCACAGGGACCATTTTTGTAATTTACTCAATAAGAAATTACAAAACTTACACTTTTATACGAATTACTTACCGGCCGATTCATAACCAACAAAACAAAATCAACAATAAACTAGTGTTATACCCGTGCGGTGCACGGGATCACATTTTATCTAATAAATACATTAGACACATCAAAATATGTAGCTATCAAATACGTTTGATATTTAGTCATACGAACGTATAATGATATTTTTTTTTCAAAATGACAATGCCTGACGAGACATGTTAAAAATACAAAACGTATATAATAGCGTAAACAACGAATAATAATAAAAAATATTAGGTTCACCTACTCATTATGACCAGAGACATTTGATATGTGAGTAATTGTGTTGGTGGTAACCAGATCATCAACTCATTCAACAGTGGACGAAGATGATGACATAGTTGAGTGGCTATAAACTATCTCATCCAAAAGACCTTGCATGTAATCAGTATTATCGGAATCCATGTCATTGTGGACCATATCATGCTCAGCTTGGGTTCGTTTATAACATTTGTTGTGTCCATTCGATGGGTCGTCACAGGAATCTCTGTATTTGATGGTAGATCAACATACTCGTTGTACAACTTTGTCACAGTAAATCTCTTGTTGCAGTGAGGGTACATGTTTAATCTATCAATCTTAACTTCAACAACAACACGTCGAGTACTTAAATTGTCAAAAAGATAGTTATACAACCAATTTGGATCATCACCACCCTGAAAAGTTTGATTACATCACAACCAGAAGACGTAAACCAATAAACATACAATAAGTAAATGGAAATGTTAATACCTGGTCCGTCATTACTCCCAGCAACTCATCAACAGTATACTTAATTAGCTTAGTTGCAATGTAATCAAAGAAAACACAACACATCTCATGCATCCCATTATTCAAAAGAAGCACCAACTTATACCTAAAAAAAGGTAAAGTAAAAAAAAAACACACACCAATATATGTGATTAAAGTGCTTAAGTAAACATACGCTTGTCTTGGGTTGGTAACCACACGACCACATCGATCACAATAATATCGTGAGTCTCGCTGTGTAGCCTTTTTGAAGCAAGTTGTACATTCTATGAATTTCCAACCATGAGCTAAGTCCACATCGCAAATTGTTGCATCAACAGTACAACGTGAACCCTATAAATAATACCCAATACCCAAAATAAATATCTACACGCCATAAGAAATGGTGATGACTATATAAGGTTATTGCTTATGAATACCTCAGGTACACCAACTTTCAAACGTGAAAATATATCTTTTATACTCGTGATTGCCAGTGTCTCGTCAACCGGCGCATCTGATGGAAATGTTATAGATTGGATTGCACTGTATGATATGATGACTATCATGAAGTAACCTCACATGACAATAAGCATAACCACATTAAGTAAAATGAGATTGACGAAAATATATTACCATTGTGAGTACATTGTGACATCAACAAGTGGCAGGTCCAAATAGAGTTGTGTCGCTGATGTCGTTTCTAACTGGGGGGAACCTTATATAAGAAGAAACAATTTAGAAAAATAATATAATGATTTTTCATATGATTTGCAGAGTATTTAATAACGGCGATAACCAACCTTGAAATTGTCTAACTTTGCATGACGTCAATATGAAAACCACATTTGTATTTTGTCTAGCATGCATGGTCGAATCGGTTATTGTTGAGGCTAGTTCTCCCCATAGTACGACATTAACAACTCGTCCACTGTATGTATAAAACACATCAATAATTTAACATAATACATGAATAACATTAATTTTGTCTTGACATTCATAAAGTGTCTATATACCTTGTATCAGCCAGAACTATCTTACGCACAATTGAGTTAGCACTCTGAACATGAGAAACACGTTGTTGAACCGACCACACACGCAAGATTCCAATTATATCTACAATATACGTGCAAGGATATATGAAGTTGCAAAAAATATCACACGAAACAATGTAAAGTGTTAGATAGTATATACCTGTAAGGTAAGTATCATCCCCTGATCGTAAGCTGATCATATCAAATGAAACAAAATCGAATACATAGCGATCAAACGACGTTGGTCCCAAATGTGACGGTTGTATGGTCGTTTGATTGAAGAATTCAACATAAAACTCACGACGCAAGGGCCTAAACTTCCCCTCATAATTCAACACCACGAATCTATGAATCTTATAGACGAAACCCTCATTAATCTGATCTTTAAATTTTGATATCAGCCTCATCGGAACTTTTGCATGTATTGAACCACTCTGTATTTGTAAAACGTGAAACCTTACTGACATAATTGAGTAAAACATAGCTCATGAGACAGCGGAAGACAACTTACGTGTTCGTCAACAAAAATCATATCCAGAGACATCATTTTGTTGTTTGTCGGGTTGTATGACGTCCATGCCCGGGAAACTGTAACATTCTTGGATTTAAATTTGTTATAATTGAAGTTTATTAAGTTAAATTTGTAATTTAAGTTGAATTATGAAAGTTGGTACGGAATTTGGATTAATTATAAAGTTTGTTGTATTATTTGGAAATTTAGAAATTTCAATTTATTTAAGTGAAAATAATTATTTAAGTATTAAGGATAATAAAATAAAAGATAGAAATCTTTTATTTTATAAATCAGTATTAAATGGGATCTGATGAGTTGAGGGACTAAAGGTGTCAAAATTGGGAATTTTGAAATAAAAGACCAAAGGTCTTTTCATTTTCAACCAACACTCCCTCTCTCTAGAACTCATCTCTCGGCTCTCTCTCTCTCTCTAAAATTTGAAGATCATCAAAACTTGGATTTTGAAGCTGGAAATTTGGATTAAGGTTGTTTGGGAGGAACTAAAACATCTGCAAGAATCGATTTAAGGTAAACATTTCACTAATTCTTTGAAATTGATGGTTTTGGTTCGGATTTGTTAAAAATCCGAAAATGAGATTTAAGGTTGCAAATGTTGTTGCATGTTTGATGTTGTTATGGATTAATGCAAATCGAGTATCTGAAATGTCAAATATTAAATTTTAGCTTCTGAATCAACCATTAAGTACGATTTTTAGAGATTTGTGTGTGTTTTTAGTGTGTGTGTTCGATGGGTGTATAAAAATGGATGAAAAGGGTTTAATTTGATATGTAATAGTGATAATATTGGTGTTAAAAGGGTTGAAAATGGATGTGTTTTAGTTTGTATAAGTTATATCATGTATCGAATTAGTACCAAAAACGATGGAATTAAATCTGAAAAATTGACAAAACTGCACAAGTATGAACACGGAGGAATCCGAATTCGGATCCGAGAAGAACTCGGATCAGGTCCGAATTCGGATGAGGCCCGAACTTCTGGGTATTTAATATAAAATATTTATAAGTGTTGTATTTCGGTTGTGGGTCCGAATCCGGTTGTGGACCGAAAACGTATATGGCCCGAACTTAGTATAGGTCCGAATTCGGTTGTGTCCGAATTCGGGTAAGGTTCCAACTTAAATAAGGATGTCCGAATTAGGATGTGGTCCGAAAATGTATATGATCCGAACTTGACAAGATTGTAACTTAACATGGGGACCGAATTGGGGTCCGAATTCGGGTGGGATCCGAATTCGGACATGGATCCAAATTAGGGTCGAAATTTTTGCAAAACTTATAAAAATTTGGTTTTTATGGAATCAAACAGTTATTGACATGATGTGTTGTTACAACTGACTAACAGGTCCCTTGTGGTGTTGTTTAACCCACAGTGGGGTACTTTGTGGATCCGGTTGAAAGCCCGAGGAGAAATAAAATTGATTAAAGATTAATAACGCACCCACTGTGAGTACAGTAGATTTCGCATGATTATATCTGATTTATGTTAAGCTTTGCCTGCTGAGACCTGTTGTTTCATTTGTTTGGTTGGAATTCTACTAACTTGCGTAGATTTAGATGCACATTCTTACTTGTTGCATGTCCGTTCGATTGTTGTGCATCTAGTGATGGACCGGTGGGTCGCATCGTTAACTCTGATGTTACTGTGCTATATGACGCTGGAGCTGATCCCTCCAGGTCCGGTAGGCAGTATGTCATCTCCGATCGTTCGTTTGTCTCAGATGGTATGTGTAAATGCCGAGCTTTGGGCTCGAAGGGGCTGCGGCTCTGATCCGTACTTGGTGTACGAAGAAAGTATACGACGTTTGTCGTCGGGGTTACTCTTGGGCTTCATAAATATTTATAATGTGCGCAATCTATGTATTCACTAAGCATTCGCTTACGTTTTAGTTGTTGTAATTTTTACAGGAAAAGGAAAATCAGCTGCGGGACCATCTAGCTAGGTTGTTGTTTGAAGTGAATTGAAGACTCAATTGCTTATTTGGTAACTTAATTGTTGAGATTATTGTTGTAATAAATTTGGGATAATGTAATGTAATGGAAGTTTTTAGATATAGACATGTAACCTTTTTAGTACCGTAGAGTGATATGGAATTGTTGTAATACTTTATTTTGTACTTTAATTGCTTCCGCACTTTAATTAAGTAATCAGATCATTATGTAATTGATGTATTGGTGATTAATCCTGGGTGTCTTGTTAATGGTGGTTGTTGTGGCAAGGGTGTCACACGAGATGGTATCAGAGCAGTTGTTTGAGATTCAAGTGTCCGTGAGGTCTTGATCTCAAACATTAGGTAATGATATGTAGTGGTCTAAGTAATGATCTGAACTAAGATAGGTTATGATCTAGTAATTATAAGTGATTTACTATCATACGGGACAAATAAGTGGTGTCTTTAAACTAATGACATGTTATTAAACAAGTTATATGTTTATATTTTCAGAACATGTCTGGAGGAATGACACCTGAGGAAGCAAGAGAGATGATGCTAGCCATGATGGCCGAGCAGAATAAGATGATACAAGACCAGTTTCGGGCTCGAGATGAGGCCGATGCTAAAAGAAGAGAGGATAAAAGAAAGAACAAGGAGAAGGAAGGAGGAAATAACGAGGAACAAGATGACAACACTGGGTCATCTAACAAACCCCGAGGTTGTCGTTTCAAGGACTTTAAAGGAAATGGGGCCGTGGAGTTTAATGGACTGGGAGATGCTGTTGCCGCACTGGAATGGATAACAGCTACTGAAAGAACATTCCGAATCAGCGATTGTGCTGAGAAGGATATGGTTCGTTATGCAACTGCTATGTTCACGAATGATGCAATCATGTGGTGGAACGCAATGGTGAATGCGTTGACGTTAGAGAAGGTTTCTAATATGACTTGGGCTGAGTTCAAGGACCTGTTCACTCAGCAGTACAGTCCGGTTGATGAGCGCCGGAGGTTGGAAGCAAAGTTTATGGCACTGGTACAGGGGACTAAGACGGTGTCCCAATATGCTGTAGAATTCACGAGGCTGAGTTTGTTTGCGCCTCATCAGGTGGATACTGAGGAAAGGAAAGTGACCAGGTTCGAGGCTGGTCTTGACATTGAGATTAGGAGGGTTATGAGCAACGTCCGCTACCCTACATTTGCTGGCTTACTTGAGGCTGCCAGAAATGTAGAATAGATCTTGATTATGTCGGGTTACTCGATCGGGTCTGCTGCTACTTCCACCAATCCAACACAGCCGTCACCGCCGAAGCGCCAACGCGAGGGAGGATATTCTGGTTCTTCCCGGTCTTCACAGTACTCACCTCAACAGTCGTATCGCCGACAATCTGGTTCATCTGATCGCGGTCGTGCGCGTGCATACTCCATCAACACTGAGCCGCAGTATTGCAATAAATGTCATCTGGAGCACTTTGGCAAATGCACTAACGGACGTGCTTGTTTTTGCTGTGGGGAGCTGGGCCATTTTCAGAATGACTGCCCAAGGAAGGGTGATGCTTGCTATAAGTGTGGGGTGTGGGGTCACTATAGCAGGAATTGTAGAAAGAATGCTCCAACGGCTGCTGTCCCATCATCAACACGATCGTCTGGAGGTTCGACTGGTGGTTCAGTTAACCGCCGGGGTCAGTCACAAAGAGCACCGGCTCGTGCCTTTCAAATCACTGCAGAGGAAGCTAGGGAAAACCCAGAGGTGGTCACGGGTATGTTTATTGTAAATTCCATGCCTGCACGAGTTCTTTTTGATTCGGGTGCCAACCGTTCTTTCGTGTCTACTACTTTTGCACAACGACTTGCCATGCCACTGTCTAAGTTGTCTGCTATACTTGATATTGAAACTGCTAGCAATACTTTAGTTAAGGTAGATCATGTATACCGAAATTGCACGTTAGTAATTGAAGATGTAGTCTTCAATTTAGATCTGATTCCGATAGAGTTCAGCGAGTTTGATGTGATAGTCGGAATGGACTGGTTGATCGAGAATGAAGCCCATATAGTGTGTAAGAGCCGAATGATAAAGATAACTACCCCGGAGGGGCGTGAGATATGTATATATGGGGATAGGAGAAGCGGAGATTTGTGTTTGCTGACTATTGCAAAAGCTCGAAAGCTTGTTGCAAAGGGATGTGATGCATACTTAGCATATGCGATTGATGCTAAGACAGAGAAGAGAACTTTGGCCGATGTGCCGGTTGTTTCACAATTCCCGGATGTGTTTCCGGAAGACTTGTCTGGCATGCCGCCTGAGAGACAAGTTGAGTTTCGAATTGATCTGATCCCCGGAGCTGCACCGGTAGCTCGTTCTCCTTATCGCCTCGCCCCAACCGAGATGAAGGAAATGATGACACAGCTGCAAGAGTTGTTGGACAAGGGCTTCATTCGACCGAGTTCGTCGCCATGGGGAGCTCCGGTATTATTTGTTAAGAAGAAAGATGGCACGATGAGGATGTGTATAGATTACCGGGAGCTGAATAAGTTAACTATTAAGAACAAATATCCGTTGCCACGGATAGATGATTTGTTTGATCAGTTACACGGGGCCTGTGTCTTTTCTAAGATCGACTTGAGGTCGGGATACCATCAATTGAAGGTTCGAGAGGAAGATGTGCCAAAGACAGCATTCAGGACTCGGTATGGGCATTACGAGTTTCTGGTGATGCCTTTTGGATTAACCAACGCCCCGGCAGTGTTTATGGATCTAATGAACCGAGTTTGTAGACCGATGTTAGATAAGTCGGTGATTGTGTTCATTGATGATATACTGGTGTACTCTAAGTCCGAGGCCGAGCATGCTGAACATCTCAAGGAGTTATTAGAGTTATTGAGGAAAGAGAAGTTGTATGCCAAGTTCCCGAAATGCGAGTTTTGGCTACAACAGATTCAGTTTTTAGGTCATGTGATTTCTGGAGCTGGGATTTCGGTAGATCCAGCTAAGGTTGAAGCAATAAAGAACTGGGAACCGCCTCGTTCAGCTACTGAAGTTAGAAGTTTCCTGGGGTTGGCAGGATATTATCGGAGGTTTATAAAGGATTTTTCTAAGATTGCAGTTCCTTTGACTGCATTAACAAAGAAGAATGCACCGTTTGTGTGGGAAACTGTGGAGCAGGAGGCATTTGAGATCCTGAAGAAAATGTTAAGCGAAGCGCCGATACTTGCCTTACCTGAAGGCAACGATGATTTCGTGGTGTATACAGATGCCTCAAGACTGGGGTTAGGCGCTGTACTGATGCAGCGTGGGAAGGTTATTGCTTATGCTTCAAGACAGCTTAAGCAACATGAGAAGAACTACTCAACTCATGATCTTGAGTTAACAGCTATTACGTTTGCATTGAAATTATGGAGGCATTATTTATATGGGACTAAGTGTCAACTCTACACAGACCATAAGAGTTTGAAATACATCTTTAGTCAGAAAGAGCTTAACATGAGACAGCGTAGATCGATGGAACTTATAAAGGATTATGATTGCGAAATCCTTTATCACCCCGGAAAAGCTAACGTGGTGGCTGATGCTTTGAGTCGCAAAGCATATGCTAAAGATTTCTGTTACATGTTGACATCTACTATGTTGACATCCACAATTATAGATGATGTCAAGGCCGCACAGGAGGAAGCCTTGAAAGACGAGAATGTTGGTGCTGAGGATATTAGGGTGCAGATAAAGAATATGGAAACAAGTGAGTCGGGTTTGAAAGGTGTATATGGGAGGATCTGGGTGCCGAAGTTTGGTGGGATGCGAAATGTGATCATCGAAGAAGCGCATCAATCAAAGTATTCTGTACATCCCGGGAGCACCAAGATGTACAATGACCTAAAAGCAGACTTTTGATGGCCCGGACTAAAGAAAGACATAGGTCAGTATGTGGAGAGATGCCGAACTTGTCGGTTAGTGAAAGCCGAACACCAGCAACCATATGGCAGTCTGCAACCGCTTCCCATTCCGGAATGGAAGTGGGAGCACATTACTATGGATTTCGTTACAAAACTGCGGAAGACTAGGCGCCAACATGATGCTGTGTGGGTAATAGTTGATAGATTGACTAAGTCGGCTCATTTTATACCGATTAGAGAAAATTACTCACTTGAGAAATTGGCTCAAATTTACATGGATGAAATTGTTTCTAGACATGGAGTACCGAAGTCTATTGTATCTGACCGTGATAGCCGGTTTACTTCAAATTTCTGGTCGGCATTACAAGCAGGGTTGGGAACGAGAATTACTATGAGTACGGCTTACCGCCCGCAAACTGATGGTCAGAGTGAGCGGACCATCTTAACGCTTGAAGATATGATGCGGTCGTGCATATTGGATCTAGGTGGTAATTGGGACGATCATTTGCCACTGATCGAGTTTTCATATAATAATAGTTACCACGCGACGATAAAGAAGGCACCGTTCGAGGCTCTATATGGAAGGAGATGTAGGACTCCTACTTGTTGGAGAGAAACGGGTGAAACACCAGTTGCTGGGCCGGCCTTGCTTCAAGAAACAAATGAGAAGATACAGTTGATCAGGCAGAACATGAAGGCGGCCCAGGATCGTCATAAAAGTTACTACGACAGGAGACATAAACCAATCAGCTTTGAGGTGGACGATTGGGTTTATCTGAAAGTATCACCGATGAGGGGTGTTACTCGCTTTGTGAAGAGGGGAAAGTTGGCTCCAAGATTTGTCGGACCATTCAGGATCGTTGAAAAAGTTGGAAACCAGTCATATCGTTTAGAGTTGCCGGAAGAAATGTCGGGCATACATCCGGTGTTCCATGTGGGGAACCTTAGAAAGTCGTTCACAACCGAAAACGAGGATTGGGCAGATCACACGGAGTTGCAAATTGATGAAAGGCTCCGGTATGTTGAAGAGCCGGAATGTGTGTTGGACACAAAAGTGAAGAAATTAAGGAGCAAAGAAATAGAAATGGTGCTTGTACGTTGGAAGCATCATAAGGGAGCAAATCATACGTGGGAGACAAAAGCAGAGATGTTGAAGAAGTATCCAAAATTGTTCGAATCCGAGTAACTTCGAGGACGAAATTGAGCGTGGTGGAGCCCATGCTGTAACATTCTCGGATTTAAATTTGTTATA
This sequence comes from Centrapalus pauciflorus, assembly GCA_020465985.1. Taxonomy (NCBI): domain Eukaryota; kingdom Viridiplantae; phylum Streptophyta; class Magnoliopsida; order Asterales; family Asteraceae; genus Centrapalus; species Centrapalus pauciflorus. The sequence continues at coordinate 59,630 of JAANYP010002413.1, read as the reverse complement.
ATTGAAGTTTATTAAGTTAAATTTGTAATTTAAGTTGAATTATGAAAGTTGGTACGGAATTTGGATTAATTATAAAGTTTGTTGTATTATTTGGAAATTTAGAAATTTCAATTTATTTAAGCGAAAATAATTATTTAAGTATTAAGGATAATAAAATAAAAGATAGAAATCTTTTATTTTATAAATCAGTATTAAATGGGATCTGATGAGTTGAGGGACTGAAGGTGTCAAAATTGGGAATTTTGAAATAAAAGACCAAAGGTCTTTTCATTTTCAACCAACACTCCCTCTCTCTAGAACTCATCTCTCGGCTCTCTCTCTCTCTCTAAAATTTGAAGATCATCAAAACTTGGATTTTTGAAGCTGGAAATTTGGATTAAGGTTGTTTGGGAGGAACTAAAACATCTGCAAGAATCGATTTAAGGTAAACATTTCACTAATTCTTTGAAATTGATGGTTTTGGTTCGAATTTGTTAAAAATCCGAAAATGAGATTTAAGGTTGCAAATGTTGTTGCATGTTTGATGTTGTTATGGATTAATGCAAATCGAGTATCTGAAATGTTATATATTAAATTTTAGCTTCTGAATCAACCTCTAAGTACGATTTTTAGAGATTTGTGTGTGTTTTTAGTGTGTGTGTTCGATGGGTGTATAAAAGTGGATGAAAAGGGTTTAATTTGATATGTAATAGTGATAATATTGGTGTTAAAATGGTTGAAAATGGATGTGTTTTAGTCTGTATAAGTTATATCATGTATCGAATTAGTACCAAAAACGATGGAATTAAATCTGAAAAAAACTGACAAAACTGCACAAGTATGAACACGGAGGAATCCGAATTCGGATCCGAGAAGAACTCGGATCAGGTCCGAATTCGGATGAGGCCCGAACTTCTGGGTATTTAATATAAAATATTTATAAGTGTTGTATTTCGGTTGTGGGTCCGAATCCGGTTGTGGACCGAAAACGTATATGGCCCGAACTTAGTATAGGTCCGAATTCGGTTGTGTCCGAATTCGGGTAAGGTTCCAACTTAAATAAGGATGTCCGAATTAGGATGTGGTCCGAAAATGTATATGATCCGAACTTGACAAGATTGTAACTTAACATGGGGACCGAATTGGGGTCCGAATTCGGGTGGGATCCGAATTCGGACATGGATCCGAATTAGGGTCGAAATTTTTGCAAAACTTATAAAAATTTGGTTTTTATGGAATCAAACAATTATTGACACGATGTGTTGTTACAACTGACTAACAGGTCCCTTGTGGTGTTGTTTAACCCACAGTGGGGTACTTTGTGGATCCGGTTGAAAGCCCGAGGAGAAATAAAATTGATTAAAGATTAATAACGCACCCACTGTGAGTACAGTAGATTTCGCATGATTATATCTGATTTATGTTAAGCTTTGCCTGCTGAGACCTGTTGTTTCATTTGTTTGGTTGGAATTCTACTAACTTGCGTAGATTTAGATGCACATTCTTACTTGTTGCATGTCCGTTCGATTGTTGTGCATCTAGTGATGGACCGGTGGGTCGCATCGTTAACTCTGATGTTACTGTGCTATATGACGCTGGAGCTGATCCCTCCAGGTCCGGTAGGCAGTATGTCATCTCCGATCGTTCGTTTGTCTCAGATGGTATGTGTAAATGCCGAGCTTTGGGCTCGAAGGGGCTGCGGCTCTGGTCCGTACTTGGTGTACGAAGAGAGTATACGACGTTTGTCGTCGGGGTTACTCTTGGGCTTCATAAATATTTATAATGTGCGCAATCTATGTATTCACTAAGCATTCGCTTACGTTTTAGTTGTTGTAATTTTTACAGGAAAAGGAAAATCAGCTGCGGGACCATCTAGCTAGGTTGTTGTTTGAAGTGAATTGAAGACTCAGTTGCTTATTTGGTAACTTAATTGTTGAGATTATTGTTGTAATAAATTTGGGATAATGTAATGTAATGGAAGTTTTTAGATATAGACATGTAACCTTTGTAGTACCGTAGAGTGATATGGAATTGTTGTAATACTTTATTTTGTACTTTAATTGCTTCCGCACTTTAATTAAGTAATCAGATCATTATGTAATTGATGTATTGGTGATTAATCCTGGGTGTCTTGTTAATGGTGGTTGTTGTGGCAAGGGTGTCACAGAAACCATCACATGTATGGTCCATTTATCGATCAGGTTAGGAACCAAATTACGTATACTACAATAACGAATGCTCATCCTTCTTCAGCTGGCACTATAACATGCAAAAAAAATAGTTATTGAACAACAAAGTAACAAAGTGTTGCGTGAAAGTTTCAACATAGTCAAATATATTTATAATAATGTATGTGTATTATATGCAAAGAACATCATAGAAGGCATACCAATTGGCAAGTTTGAAAACACCTCCTTGTAAACAACATTTTGGGTCAAGTTATTTGGACATTTTCCTCCGTTATCAATATAAAACCGAAGACCACTACGTGAAGTAACGCGCGATGCGACAACATAAAGCTGACCATGACTAAAAACCGGCTTCGTAAGATATGCACATACATGACTGAATGTCTGGCCTTGACTTTTGTTAATTGTCATCGCAAAACAAACTTTGACAGGAAACTGTCTTCGTCTAAATTGAAAAGGCCATGAAGTATCAGTAGGCGTCATATCAACACGACTTATGAATGCCTTCTGACCAACATGACTACCAGTTATTATTATACCTTCCAAAACAGAGCGACTGATTTGAGTAATGATAAGTCGCGTGCCATTACACAAACCACGTTGGAGATTCAAATTACGAAGCAAAATTATTGGTGCACCAACTTTTAAGGGTAATCTATGGTTTGGGATCCCAGAAAATCGAAGCGTATTGAGGAATTCAGGTGGATACATTAATTGCATATCCTCCAAATTATCTGTACTTACACAATCAGCGCTGAGCAGCTCATGTATTTCAGATGGCATAAGGTCAAGCACACGAATATTAATATCATCAACACCATCATTCGTTGGACACAAAATACATCGTTCTTTTAGGTAGCCATGGTCATTTATGTTATTTATAAGGTCTGGATATATATTATCTATAACAGCACTTATAGGATCATCGCTTAATGGGATAAGCAGGTCATCAGGAATAGTTACCCAAGTGGGTTCAACTTCATCATTAATAGCAACCGCACGAAGATTTCCAACTCCCATATCCAATATCCACTTTTTAAAATGAAGCATCACATCTGCGTTCAAAGAGTTATTTGTTGTTTCACAAATGCGCATGTTGCGTGACAAAATAAAAACCTTGCAAACCTGCCATATAAGTGATGATTTGTTAATAACCGCTGAAACAACATCACACCGCATTCCATGTGTAACAACTTGTAGAATTTGTCTAAAATCACCACCAAGAACAACAACCTTTCCACCAAACACCATACGTGCAGCAGCAGGCATTGAATGCTTACAAATATCACGTAATGTCCGATCGACTGCCTCAATGCCATACCGGTGTTGCAAAGGTGCCTCATCCCAAATAATCAATTCAGCTTCCCTGATCAAATCAGCAAGATCCGAAACGACATCAATTCCACAACACGAGTCGACGTCAATATCGATAGGAATACGAAAACGTGAATGTGCCGTACGCCCTCCAGGAAGCAACATTGATGCAATTCCAGACGATGCTACAGATAACACAACCTTGTTACATGAGCACATCCAAGCAATCATTGTCCTCCATAAAAATGTCTTCCCAGTACCGCCACTTCCATAGACAAGATAAACACCACCCTTATTTTCATGAACAGCACGCAAAATTGTGTCAAACACCTCTCGTTGTTCTGGATTTAACATAGGCAACGATTCTGAAAATAATACACGTTCTGCAGTGACATCATACATCCGTTCGATCGCAAGAAACCTATTTCTACCAATGTTTAGCAGTGCACGATCAATTTGTGGAAGAGTTGGAATATCATCGAGGGATCTGCCGTTTCCATTTAAAATTTTCTCAATCTCAACTAACGTGTACATTAGAATTTCATGTTCAGTAAGCTCCAATTCATAGCATTGCAACAACGTTCGTTGGTTATGTAAAACATCATCTGAGATATATGGCAATGATGATCTAAAAAAGTATGCATGGTCAACAACAGAACAAAATAATAAAATTGTGACAAATAGCTCACGAAGTTGGTTACCCATCTGCCATTGTGATGCTTCACGGACGGATTGAATCCATTCGGTATCATCCCCCAATAAGTTTAATGATTTGCACACAGAAATATATGTAGGATGTTCTATACCATCAACGGTGCGAATGTCTGCAAAACACGTAGCTCCTCTTACGACATTTAACAATAATCGTAGATAATACCTCTCACCCATCGTAGGAGGAACATAATAAATGCGGCCAATAACGTGACCATTTTTTCGTGGTCTCCACTCTTTATCTTTTTCATGCCATGTAAACCATGTAGGATATTCAACATACGTTAAATGACGGCCATCTGGATAGCGTCGATTTGCATCCATCCATGCCGTAAATTTAGTCATCACATTCGAAGCTCTTTCCATAACAGACATTGGGTCATCGTTATCTCTAAAATAAACTCCCTGACAGTCTTCCTCATGAAAAGACAGTCGCTCAACAGCAACAGATCGATAATGCATGTCAAAGTCGAATAACTTCCAACAGGCTTCTGATGCAGAGATGTATCGACAGTTGATATACCCCTCAATCTCATTGTCATTTTGGAGTATCGAGTGAAACGAAGTTCGGGTTGTTCGTTGAGTAGCAACGTGCGTACGTGGTTGCCCATCAACGACAATTGTTGCCCGATCTGGGCCTTTGTTCAAATATTTAAAAAGATATTTTACTAACTGGCCATGGTTACACCATTCAACATTTATATGACAATTGTACTTTACAAGCAAGTCAACGTTGTGTGGGACGACAAAACGATTGTCGATTAGGATATCATGACAACCAACCTTTGCTTGTCGACCATTATTCGGACGCTTATACGATGGCCACCCATCACGCCTAATTGATGTTTCCTCAAAAAACATTTTCGGGTAAGCTTTTGAACAATGACCATCCTTCATGCAGGGACTTGAATGATTCAGTTCCCCGCATGGACCATGAATCATGTGAGTACGAACTAACTCAAATGCAATCGGGTCAGTAACCTCGGATGGAAGTTCTGCAGATATGACATGGTCAATTTCTTCAGCCGACATGATCTTATCATCCTCATGCAAGACTATTATTGCATGGCAATGAGGTAACCCACGTTTCTGAAATTCAATCGTGTATATAACTGTAAACATAAAAAAGTGTAATGGTTAAAACAAAATATTGTAATCGCTAAAATTAAGATAGAATTGATGTATACATACCAGCTTTGACACGACCGAAAAAGTTTTCTTTCCTTATATCTTTCAGCAACTCATTAAGTTTCATCTTAAACACACGTGCAATAATATCTGGTCTGTCGCATGCAGGTTGACCAGGTATGTGATTTACAACATGACGCTCAATCTCCGGCCATTTTGGGTTGCATGTCATGGTAACAAACAAATCTGGTGGGCCTGCCCACCGACAAATTGCCATTGCATCATGATATTGTTGTATCATGTACCTTGGACCACCAGAGAATGACGATGGTAGAATAACTCGTCGTCCAATAGATTCAGCATTTGTCTCACCAGCATGCACATGATCGTACAACCCATTATACAAATCGGCTCGTATCTTATTTTGGTTCCGCCTATACCATTCTAAATCATGTTCCAGCACAGCAGCATATGCATCAACAATGAATGTATGAAACAATCGACCAGCTGCATGTAATGTCTTCTCTTCATTCATTCTGTGTTGCAATCTATAACAATAGTACTGACGCAAGCTTACAAACTTTCTCCTATTTGGTCCATTAACATTTAAAGGTGTCTCTAATTGAAAACCATCCTCTCCATAGGGGAATAACAATGGATACTGTAATGACATAAAGCTTGGATGCAGTTCAGATATCCTTTTGACATGTCTACTACCTTGTTCTTCAACAATCACATCACGACTGTCTGTTGGGTTACCATCACCAGGAATTAATGCAGCAACTTCAGAAACTGTTGGTAGGTTGTATTGTCGAGCATCCCTTTGCCTTGTCCCAATAAGTCGAAGGCTAACTGGACGCATCGGCGAAGACGTAACCCAATCTCTAACCATCCGAAAAAAACGCACAAGAGTGTTTGTTTGATTAAGCATCAACAATAATTGTTCAACTAACTCACGTAAAATACGTGACTCGAAATCTGAACGATCTAGTCGGTTTAATGCACGCAAACGATTATCAACTTCATGATCTGTATCATATATGTATAGCTGGGCAAACCTCGGATATTCATCATCTGGTGAGGGAAGCAACGTACCAATCCTATGATGATTGTGACCATTCAACTGATACATGTAAGGCCCACCACCAGCATGCACGTTGGTGCTAACACGACCGCCAGTCGATGTGAAAGAAAACATCGCATTAAGAACCTTTATGTTTGAACGAAAAACTTTTGATCTACGGCCACCAGCATAATCCATTAACTCCCGTAATAATTCCGGAGCATCGTCAAGTATTGGAAGTACAACCTTCCCTTCAGCACAACATAAAGAGAATTTCGGGTTACTCGTGTTACTTGATTTTTTTGTGCGTTCCCCATACCATACAATGGCAGCACAATGACGACACACGAACATTGCATCACCACAGTCCCAGTAACCAAACATCCGACCTAAAGCATCATAATCATGACACATAAGACATAAAAGGGTGATAATAATAATATAGTTAACGGAAAGAAATCTAAATGTCACTTACGATGGCGACGTCGTTCGCGGTATGTATTGTGGTCAGCCGACGTAATGGTCGACCTAGGTGATGAGCTGATATAATGATAATTTGAAGGTAATTGTTCGGCAGAGTTGGGAATAGAACTGGCACATGCATGTATTTGGCATTGAGGTACATCAACCAAAACATTTGCTACTAACACGATGACATGGCAAGAGAAAAAAATGTTTATAAACATACATGAGAATAAAAAAATGACACTAAAAAAGATAGGGTAGTCGTTTATATGGCAGAGAACACTAACTTGATGTTGTTCCATGAAAGGGTAAGGGGTTATCCATATTCACAGACGACAACGTACCATGCTGAAGGAAATCACTTGATGATGTACAACTTATAGTAGAACTATTAACAACACTGGATGATGGACGTGTATGCATCGGTGTTCCGTCGACACCAACAACAGTGCGTGACGCAATAACAGTTTGAGCTGTCCACATTGTTTAATAGCATCAATACTATGAATGTAGTATACGTATGTAGTATACGTCACTGGTTACGACCAACCAGCAAAACCTTTAAAAGGAAGATATGTATGTCTGCATGATACATCACTGACCTGACATACTCTGATGAGACATCATGGCAGCATGAATGTTGTCACTATCATTGGTGACACTGGTTGATGGATGAAATACATTCCAGGCGTTTTGTTGACCTGGAGGCCTACCACGACGACGAATGGGTGTAGATTGACTTACACCAATGTCACCGTATGAGGTAGCACAAAAGCGGCCTCTTACACGACGACGCCTATTAGGGTATGATCTAGCTGGTATCAAACTATGTAATCGATTGGCGCTTGGTTGTGGGATGAGACTTTCGTTAACATGTGTGGTGTTTGTAATGTCACCTAACACTTGTCTGTTTTGGGATGAATTTTGAATATGTTCGTTCACAGACATGAGATGACTATCCTATAACGAAAGCATCTTATAAGATCGACAACACAAATAATACAATGACAAATAATGGAATTCATTGGATAAAAAAATCAACAACGTGATGTGTCTATGTAAGATACAGACAACAAAACCGTACAAAAGAACTACTATCCAATGGTATGAAAATATCATATAATCCTTAGAAAACAGACCTAAGAAACTAAAATGTGGCATCTATAATGAGCCATAAAAAGTTTAAGCATCTAACCATTTTATCAGCACATAATTTTACATAGCACCAAAATTTACAGGGTTTGATTTTAGGTTCATAAACACACAAAAAGACTATTGATCTAAATAGCATATTGTGGACATTTGTTGCGCAATAGGTTCATTTAGGTGTGTTAAAGTTATACAATGAAATACACCAATTATAAAGGTATCCCAATGAAAGTTAAGGATAAAAAGTAAACAAAGTGATTAGGTTAAAGATTTTTAGCATTATGTAAAATTTTGTTGCCATTGCTGGAATATAAACCTAAGCGGATGGCCTTTGTAAAAGTTTAATACACTACCATACTTGCTTATTTATTTACTTACAAAGAACATTTGGTGATGCTCTTGTGGTGCACGGAAGAATATTTTTAATGCGTACACTTCGTTCGATGTATCAGAATCCTAAAGAAATGTAGCACATAATAATCATTTGATATTTGTAACATTAATACTTACAAATCATGATTATAGTTCAATATGATAACGTAATCGCCACAACAATTGTTGAAAACATTTGAGGTGGACACTAAGAAACATATAGTATGAGCAAACAATAAAACGATTCATTTAATTTGCATTTCATATTGACGGTGATATTAATTATTAATGAGGTATCCGCTTAAGTACGACATTTGGGACAAAAATTGTAGGATTACACAAATGATATTTAGAAGTGAATGTTACTTTGATGAAAAGGCCAACTTCTTTCAGCACATGGATCTTGGGAGAACTTTGTAATCAATAGCCACTTGCACACTTTCTATATTGTTTTGTAATTACGCATGACTCCTTTGTTTTTATTAGATCATACAGATTTAAAATGTATATATTTCTTGAGTGGTAATGTTAATTTAAGGGTTTAGTATGGAAAAACCCGAATATGTTTTCACGTTTGTTTTGTTTTCGTCTTGCCATGTTATTTTTTTTTTCAAAAAAGTCACAAAGTTAATTATTCCTTCTTGGTTTACTGAAATTTGAGTATTAGAACTTGGTTTTTAAGTGTTTTAAAATCTGGTTTACCAATTATAATCGGGTTCTAATAGTCAAATTTCAGTAAACCAAAAGGAAAAATTAAAGTGAGAACTTTTCTGTAAAAAAGAACATGTGTGGACGAAAACGCAAAAAATATAAAAAAAGTTGTTTTTTTTTCTAAAATAAAGGGCAAATGACAAACAATAATAACATCTGTTGTCATTTTTTATCATTAATAGTAACATTTTTCTATTTTTTATTATTAATAACATTTTTTATCGTTTATAGTAACAACTTTTTATTTTTCTATCAATAATAATAGTTGGTGACCTACAAACCTGTTTAATAGGTCACCAACAACTTTTCAGTTAATAAAAGTAGTAACATCTTTTCATATTTTTATCAATAACAGTAACATATTAACTTAAAACCCAGTTTTTTTTATTTTATTAAGTTTTCTAAGATTTTATAAACACCAAAATAAACTCAATTTATGTTTCAGATTTTGTTGTGAAATTTTATAATAAAAATTTTAGTTTTTTTTTTGTATTATTATTTATTTAATTAAAGTTTATTTAATTATATTATTACTATCGTGACAATTTGTTTAATTTATTGAATTTATTTATGTATAATTTTTATTTTTTGGTAACCTTATAAACTTTTTAATATATATTCGGAATATTTACGGTTAGATAACATCGATTACTTATTCACAATTATATATAATATGAACGGAAAAAATACTACAAAACGTTCCAATTTTCACTTTTTTCCAAACGAAAGAACTACGAAACATCATTTTATTTGTTTTTCCGAATAAAATAAAACAAATCGTTTCAATTTTTTGTTTTTCCAATTTAAATGAGTCATAGTTTTTTTTATTTAAAAAAACAAAATTCAAAATGAGTCCTAGTATTTTTCATTTAAAAAAACTATAAACCACAATTATTTATAGGTTTTCCATTCTAGAAAAACTTAAAAAAATGGACCGCAATACTTTTTCATTCGTAGTACTTTACATTTGGAGTTAAAAACTTCAAATTCTTCAGTTTTTTAATCAATCCCAAACAAAACAGATTGCAATCCATTCATGTTTTAGCTTTCCCGAATGACAAAAACTACAACCCTTTAATGTTTTAGATGTTTTTTACAAAAAGATTATGAACAACTCTGGTTTTTTTTTTGTTTTCATTTTTAGTTTTTTAAATAAAAAAATACAACCCATTTAGATTGAAAATATTAAAAAACCAAAGTGGTTTATATTTTTTGTTTGGAAAAACTAAAAAATAGTATGGTTCGTATTTTTTTGTTTGGAATTAAAAAAACTACAAATGATTCAATTTTTTGATCTTTTAAAATGAAAGTACTATGATCCATTAAGTCTTTAGATTTTCTGAATGACAAAAACTACGACACATTAATTTTTTAGATTATTGAAAACAAAAAAAATTAATGAACAACTCTGCTTTTTGATTATTGCTAACAAAAAATTGCAACCCATTCATTTTTTAGTTTTTTACAACCAAAAAAACTCTAAATAATTGTTGTTTATAGTTTTTCTGAATGAAAAATATTACAACTCATTTTGATTTATAGTTTTTTAGATAAAAATACTACAACTCATGTAGATCGAAAAAACTAAAAAATCAAAATGGTTCATATTATTATGTTCCAAAAAAAACTAAAAAAATGCTTGATAGGTTTTTTCGATGAAAACTGCAATGATTCGTAGTATTTTTCGTTCATATTATATATGTAATCGAGAAGAAATAATTGAATATATCCAACCGTAAATAAATATTCAGATAATATATTAAAATTTATAAGGTTAAAACATAAAGAATGTGAATAAATAAATTAAATGAAATTAAAAAAATAGCCACAAAATATAGTAATAATATAATTAAATAAACTTTAGTTAAATAAATAATAAATGAAATTAAAAACTAAAACTTTACTATAAAATTTCACAACAATTTATGAAACATAAATTGGGTTTATTTGTTATTTTTGAAATCTTAGAAAACTTAAAAAATAAGAAAAAGTTGGATTTATTATTTTGTTAGTAAATCTCTTTTATTATTACACAAATAGACGTAAAGCATAAGCATTTATTTTGCAATATATCTGGTAATTACTTCATTTATAATTGAACAAAATAAGTTATAGCAACAACCAAGTCTTATGATCGTGCATAAAATTGTAGGGTTGATGTTTTATTTTTAATAGGGTTGACTCGAGCAGAGAAAATCAATCAAAGGTGCATGTTGTTTTGACATATTAAAACACCATGTGAAAACTGATTTATTTGGAATATAAAATCTTTAAGAAATAATTTTGAGACTTATAGACGAAGAAACAACTAACTTAATAAATTTATATTTATAATATAAGAATTTACGAATCATTGTTCTAGGTGGGTTGTCTAATATTTCCAACGTTCCACCAACACACACTTGCAAAGGGAAATGTGTATTCCTAAACAATAGAGAAGAATGATATATACACATACACACACATATACATACATACATATGTACATATGTACATATCGGGGGTGGGATCCTCACGAACCACAAGAAAATGTATTAAGTTAATATATCCGAACAATAAAAGTAAGTCAAAAAAAAAAAGTTGAAGGGTCAAGGATAATGAAATCAAATTAATGGAAAAAGGCAAAGTTATGATAACGTATCCAAATTAAACTTGTGAAACAATAGTTTAAGAAAATTGTATATATTTAGATTGTGTTGTGTTACGAACATCTGGTTAGTCTAACACATGAGGAAAACAAAGTGAAAAATCAAAAGCAAAGTTAAATATCATAATGATACATTTTTTTGTTGCTTTAAATTTCGCAAACACGTGTTGGCAAAAGATGAGTATACTGGTATAAACGAAAAAGAAAACAATTTAAAAGATGACGCATAGGTTTTAGTATACGCATACGAAATAAAAAATATCATATTTAAAAGAAATAAGATATGGGTGTGGGCCGGCCCATGTGATTTTTTATTTGGTCTGGTACCCGGATGAACTTTGGTTAACGCGGATTCAAAATGGCACCCTAAATTCACAAAACCCTAACCCGTTTATATTCACATCCAGGCGATGACGGAGGTGGAATGGCGACGAAACACTAACATGTTTGTCGTTCAGTTACCCTCTGACCTACCTAACGATGGTGAAAGGGTTTGTAAGTGAAATCTGGATGGCGATGACGGAGATAGTGGAGTCGTTGAAGCATAACGGCGGCTGGCGACCGTTTACCCTCCGAGCTAGCGGAGGCCGCCGCAAGCAGCATTGAAACCACTTTTATGGCAGTTTCCGCTAGATAATACCTATGTTTAAGTTACTGGAGATGCACGTTCAACCAAATTTGAAAAACATTGTACCAAACATCAAAGCATATGATGTTGTGGCCATTTTAATAGTTGTTCTTTTCTGTAGGATGTACTTCCATGCCGAGCTTGGTTTCCGTTGCGTTTCTGGACGGCTATATAGATCTACATGTAGTTGCAGGTAATCTATAAAATGTCTCCAATTATTTATGGTGATTTAGTGTAATCGGCTGAAAACATGATACATTTCTTGAGGCCATGCTAGATGCATAAGGTTTTTTTTTATATGTTTCGTATATTTAAGATTATCGAATGAATTATTGCACACGGACTGACAGTACAGTGTGCGTTGATGCAATAATGTTTTTCAATCACTTGTCTGTCGTTGCAATTGCGCCTACTGTTTGTTCAACTACATATTCGAGTTGCCTTTAGTATACCCTGTTTACAGTGCCCGTTAGCAACCACCCATATCTAGCAGTTGCATAGTCGGTAAGTGACGAATTGTAGACAATCTACTTGCCGGTGATGATGATGTTGCCAGATGCCATAGATATTAGTAGGTGGTGTACACCGCTAGCGTCAATCATATCACTGGACATATGTTTTTTTTTACCCCACAAAACAATAACGTCATGGTAAAGTAAATGCAATAGGCTTACGTGACTTCTACCGTCATCTGTGTTGTGCGTGCATTGTTTGATGGCTACTTACATCTGTGTGTTCATGTTTTTTGTATTGCATAACCTTCATGGTTTATTGCAATCTGAGTAACATTTTAGATAGTATTGCATTGTTTATGTGTAAGTAAATTAGTTTCTTATGTATGCTCAGTTACACATTGATTAAATTTCTATTCTACTTATATAAACGATGAATATAAGATAAAAAAATATGATTGTTTTAGTATTTCTGATACTGAATAGGAATGATTTCATTGACATATGTACTAAAATGTAACCTGCTTGAAAAATATACAAGTACTTGAAGAGGCAGAAACTCTAACCTTATCAATATCAATAAATCAGGCTGCGTTTGAGTTGAATGTGATGAACAGCGACGTAATTTCGTTAGTTGTCGGAGATGGCTCTGTTGCCGATTAAAGTCGTTAGCGTAAACATTTTTTTGAACGTAAAGAGGGTGTATTAAATTAAATATGTCGCTTACCAGCGGAACGACTTCTGACTTTTCGATTTTGTTGCTCGTAATCATCGATTCAATAAAGGTGAATGAGGCAAAACAAATTACATTTACGCTGGAATATATATAGGTTACGCTCCAGGTGGTTTTTTAACTGCATTTGCAGGGTTGGGTGGTTGCAGTGAGATGGTGGGCAGTTACCGACTGCATTGTAGCTACAATCATGGGTTAGTGGGGGTTGATGGTTGTTACAACTTACAATTAGATGACATTTGTACAAATATGCCCTTGTGTTTACTTTGATAGCAAATGTAAAAGCAGTTATGGTAGGGAGATATAAGTAATTATGTAAATATGTAGGTGTGGATGGTGGGATGGAAAGCAAAGACGATCGAACGGACATGATTGAACGGTAGTGTTATAGACCGCCAGCAATTAATATATTGAATTTAAACATTAATTAATTGCCAAGAGTAGTTTTAACGTTTCAAAATTACAAACATAGGAAAGTGTACGTTCCATTCCACTTCATTTATTGGTCTTTTTTTTCTTTTTTGATAAATCGTTAGATTTTTTATGTATAAACTTTGTTATTATATTATAACTAGTCATGACGGGCCGTGCGATGCACCGGGCTACTTGATTTTTATTTAAAATATTATGTAATTATCAAAATGTATGTTTGTTAAGGCCATTATATAAACTCTAGATTGACAAATATCATATCAAATTGTATCGTCAAACAAATTTGTGTGCATAATCAACTACATTAAGACCATACAAAAGGTGTCATGATAGTAATGAAAGAAAATTGTTAAATGACATTAGAAAACTTAGATTATTGAATGTGAAAGATGTCTGAAAATAATACTTGTAAAAAGTTAAAAAAAAAGTTTTTAGGCGAGGTCATTTAACTTACAACTTGCTATCTCGGTATTATGATAATATAAAACAAATATACTAAATTAATAATCTTACAGATAAGAAGTTAAAATATTAAATTATAAGTTCAATGAAAATTCTTCATAGATTATTGGTATGAGAGTACATTGACAGATAGACATACGTATTAAAAGTCATTTTATAGACTGTATTTTGTATGTAATGCTTCACTATGTTAGTATATTTACATATTTAACAAAAATTAATTAAATGATTACTACTATTGTTAGTTAATAAGTTATTATTAATTCAAGTAACTAATACTTTTATTATTTATCTCATATAACTCAACTTTTATGTCAATAAATTTAAAAATACAATACACACATGTTTTTTTTCCAATATTTATGTTACAATATGATTTTGTACATCGTGGTATTTTTTGTATTTGAGATTTCATTTTGCTTTGATGTTTTAGACATTTCTTACGTGTAGTTTATCATCTATTTTAAAGTCTTTGTATATAAAAAAATATAGAGTTAAGAATTCATATATACATAAACAAATAATTATCGCGTTATGATTCATTCTTTTATAAAATATGCAATGAAAATTACGTGCAAATTATAAGTAATATTTAATTTTTTTATCTTTTTTTGTTATTATTCTTTAGTGATACAAAATACAAAAGTTGATGTCATTAATTATGAAACTACAAAAGTTGATGTTATTAATGATAAAAAAATAAATACTGTTGCCACAAATGATAAAAATGTAAAAAATTGTTATTATTTTTAGCAGCTAACGTTTAATATTTACTTAAATTAATAGCTAAAATGTTATTTAAAACCGTCATAAATTAGACTTTATCTTTATTTGACTATTTGATGATTGAAATATTAGTTAAATGAGGTTATACTATCTAAAACTTTAATTATTAATTTAATTAATATTAAAAATTAATTAGTTAAGTTTCTTAAATAATCATATATTAATTAAATATAAGATCAATGTAATTTATTGTTAAATATTCAAGTAATCTTAAATAAATTATTATTAGTAATTTATTTCATATTTATGTTTTTATTGGGTAATTATGCTAGATGATAATTTTGTTAAAGATCTAGTATGATGATTTATTTTAGAGTAAATTACACGGATGGTCCCTGTGGTTTGGGGGTTTTCGTCCCTCAAAGCTTTTTTTTACACCATTGGTCCAAAATATGCAAACCTTTCACACAAATGATCCCTCTGACTAACATCCATTAACTTTAACGTTAAAGATGAGGGCATTTTCGTCTTTTTGCTTCTGAGGGACCAGTTGCGTAAGTTTTTAATAGGTTGTCTTTTTTTTTTTTTTTTAATTTATAGAAGAAAAAACAAACGTCTTCATCCTCTTCCTCCTCTTCTTAGCTACCGGGGTGTTGGCCTAAACCTTAGGCGGGCGGCCTCGCTTCCTCTTTGCCACTTGAGCTCCTCCACTGGCATTACTTACCTCCAACTTGAGTCCAGCATCGGCAGCAACTCCCAGTTGTATATTGGCATTGATTTTGTGAATCGGTTGACTCCGGTCAAGGCTTTGACTCTCAACTCCCAGATTTCGAAGTTCCATGAAATGACCTAAGCTTAAAATCAGTAGATAGGTTGACCATTAACAGAAATGAGGAAACCCTAATCGCGAAGTGGTGGTGCCGTAGGAGGTGTTGTTGCGTAGACCAGTGAAAAATTGATTGGGGGAAGTACGTGATTAGTGGGTCGTTTTCGGTGGGAGGAGGAGCATTGTCAATAGCTTTCTTTAGCAAATGTATTGGATTTTTCTCCTTCATCTGGGAAACCTGTACTCGAAAGGACCAACATACTGCAATGGAGGTCCGGTCGGTGGTCGCCTTCTTATCCGAATGCCTTGAGTAGCAGCCAATTCATCTTTTAAAGCCTCAATTTCCCACTCTTTACTTTCGAGTTCATCAGCTACTGGATCATTGGATCTATCTATTAAAGACCCGTCCTTTGTCCCGCTCTTTACATGATTCTGGGATCGAATGCAAGTAAGATTGTCTCTGCGTCTGTTGATTAGGGCTGATTGAGAGTTTAGCTTTAAAACTAGGGTTCGATTCATACTTGCTGTAAAGTAAAGAATGAACAGAATCATAGCAGACCCTAAATAAACCCTCCATTTCTTGTCACCGCTCCGCCGACAATAGTATTCTGAAAAATAATCGGATTGAAGAAGGTGGTGGACAGGTACAAAGTCAAAGATGGCAACAGAGAGAATTCAGCGAGAGAGAGACAGAGATTTAGAAAATAAAAAAAATTAAAAAAATTTATTAAAAAATTACGTAAATAGTCCCTGGGATGAAAATGACAAATATGCCCCTGTGAGTTAACTGGCCTAACGGCTCAAGTTAACGGCAGGGACCATTTGCGTGAGAAATAACTATTTCAGGGACCATCCGTGTAATTTTAAAGTTTTAGGGACCAAAACCGCAAAAACCCCCAAACCACAGGGACCATCCGTGTAATATGATAATTATATAAAGACTCAATAGTAAAATAAAAATAATTAAGTAATCGAACAACATAACTTATAATGCTTAACTTTCTAATGACAACTGGAATTTAAATTTTAAAATTACATATACATCATGTATTTTATAGAAACCAATAATCTTTTATAACATAAGTTAATATATGAATTTATTAACTTAGTTATGATACATGTTAATTATTGTCTTAAGAAATATTATCTAATTAATAGTCATACCTTAATCATTAGAATTATGTGCATATTAAATTTATTTATTGGCTAATTAATTGATATTATATTAGCTTTTTAGTTGTGACTAACAAAATCAAAATCATATGCCAAGAAACTATAACAACTTTCATAAACCATTTTAGATTTCATAAATTTATAACTTTAATGGAACAATTAGTAAAAAATATTTGATTTTCGTTTATATGGCCTAGGATGTAGGCTCATAAATTTTTTTTTAATGAGAATAATAACAAATTCACAAACAATGTTACAAATTCTTACATAATTACAAATGAAATAATATTACAAATTCATGAAAATCGTTACATGGATTTATGCAAAACTAAAATTTTGATTGTGAGCTTTATGATTTATGTACTTTTCAATATGAAATTTTATAACACTATATATTTGTGAGATAAATAACATTGACTTCTATAAGATAAAACCTATATCCTAAATGGTGAATAACAAATAAGTATTTAAGATCTTGGGTGTAGGAGTGTTGTAAATTACATAATAAGAAATGCTACACATATTCATACACATCGAGTTTGTACTTGTAATCTCAATAATTTTTTATTTTTATTTCCATACAATCCTCAAATTAATTCTGTTACTATTCTTTTTTCACATGTGTCAATTGTGGTTTATACAAAAATATACTCACGATTATGATATTTAACATTTATATATGTAAAAATAAAGACAAAATAATTAAAATATTATGAGATAAATAAAATGTATCAACGAATATTGAGTTTGAAGTGTAGTAGAATTACAGTAAATTACACGAAAAAAAAATGCATGCACATAAGAAACGAATTTATGTTCGTCATAAGTTCGTATTCATATTTGCTCGTTGTCATTTTTATCCTACAATACTCGAACACCAATTGAATACTATTCCTATATAATGATCTATTTATATTTACATTTTTCAATATGTTTGAGACTTATTATTTTCCGATGATATATTTGCCTACATTGAATGAGATATAAATATATAATTGATTTCAATGTCAATTGAAAGCTTAATGAATTAAAAAATAAATTGAATTCAATGGTCATGTAAGTTATTTTTTGAATTAACTATTGCATTGATTTTGATGGTGAAAAAGTTTAAAAGTTTTATAAATTATAAATACTTTAAATGAATGTTGAGTATTAAATAATAGGGAGAATTTCATATATGTCCCTCTAAAACTGCATAATATCATATATACCCAAGCCAAAAAAAGAATTTCATATATATTCTTCTAAAACTTCATAATATCATATTTACCCAATTTAAAACTTTAATATCATATATACCCTTTCAAACTTTTAAATATATCAAATATATCCAAATTATTTATTTATTATTTATTTATTACTTTAAAAGTCATAATAAATATTCATTAATAAAGAAATGATCAATCTACCCTTTTTAGTTCTTAAACTTCATAATATCATATTTACCCAATTAAAAACTTTAATATCATATATACCCTTTTAAACTTTTAAATATATCAAATATATCCAAATTATCTATTTATGATCTTTTATTACTTTAAGATATTAAATCTTTTATTTCTTGACGGAATTCGGTGATTCAAATTTCATTTGTTCGTTAAGTAGAAGCCTACCACGAGCACATGGACCTGTAAAATCAAGGGATTTAAAAGTTAATTACCTTGATTAAGTCTTCAATTCTTGTAGGCTTCGACTTAACGAACAAATTGAAATTTGAATCACCGAATTCCGTCAAGAAATAAAAGATTTGATATCTTAAAGTAATAAAAGATCATTAATAAATAATTTGGATATATATGATATATTTAAAAATTTAAAAGGTTATATATGATATTAAAGTTTTCAATTGGGTAAATATGATATTATGAAGTTTAAGAAATAAAAAGGGTAGATTAGTCATTTCTTTATTAATGAATATTTATTATGAGTTTTAAAGTAATAAAAAAGAATAAATAAATAATTTGGATATATATGATATATTTAAAAGTTTGAAAGGGTATATATGATATTAAAGTTTTAAATTGGGTAAATATAATATTATGAAGTTTTAGAAAGATATATATGAAATTCTTTTTTTGGCTTGGGTATATATGATATTATGCCGTTTTAGAGGGACATATATGAAATTCTCCCTAAATAATAATATTTTAATTGCTTATGACTTATGAGTGATGAAAAGTTTCATTTAAGTTTAATCATAAATATTTTGAAGATTCATGCATCAATATTATGTTGTAGTTAATGTTTTCACATAATTATTTAGTAGACTTAAAAGACCAAACATAAGTTTCAATTAAGCTCAATTTATTTAATTATTTTGAAGCCTCCAAAGGACTGCATTAATATTATGTTGTTATTCATGCATTGCCAACTTTTATTTTAGAATTTATTAGAAAATGAAAATGAAAAAAAAGAAGAATACTTATTTTTAATAGACTAACATGCTTTATAATTTTATATAGAAAAAAATGAATAAATATACGAATGGATATTACAATTTATTATATGAAGACTTGAATTTTATAGGTAGATTTTAACTGGCAATCAATCTATGTAAAATAGCCTAAAAACCTTCATAACCAATTTAAAGTAAAATAAATATAATCAATATTAAAATTTTAAAATGTTATTAGAGTGCACAAATTAATAGATTAATCAATCATTTATTACATAGGATTCAAAATTTAATTAAACAATAAAATATGAAGGAACTAAATATTATTTTACATGTTTTTTACATTAAACTAATTATATCTTTAATATTGATTACTTTTTTGTTAATAGTAGTAAAAATGTATTTCACTTCTCCCAGTCTTATAATATTTTTTCCATGTTAAGTAATTTCATGTTAATAGTGGTAGAAACCTTTCATGTCTACTAGCCTTAATATTTCTTAATTATTTTTAATATATTTTAAAATTTCTATTGATGTCATAAATATATGTCAAAATTGTTTATGGAACCAAAAATTGGTTTAATGTATTTTATTATGCTAAGTTACTTTGAAAATAAAAGTTTATGGAACAAAATTCAGTGTATCGAGTCAAAAGTAGTGCATGTGAATATAACAAGAAAAATATTTAATCCAAACCTTACATGAACTTTTTCTTCAACTGATTAGATCTTGTAGATGTTGTTTCAATTTGCTACATTTTTCACACATATTCTCGAGTTGTAACCAATTTTTCATTCTCCTCCTTCTTTAATCCTCATCATATACATAAGCCACTTAAATCATGGATATATTTTAAATATATGAATACATATAAAAGTAACAATTTTGAATAGAAATATTAGATCAATATTTGTTAATACATAATTACATGTAGAAATAATAAAATACCTGAATTTCAATTCCATCATCTTCCCTCTTAAAATGATCCATAAGATTAGGATCGAATGACTTTGCAGTTACATGTTTGAAACCATAATTTTTCTTGTTTTTTCATTTCAGTTTTAAAATCCATGATTGCGTAGCTACCGATTCAAAAACCATAATCTGTCACCATTTGATACCATAGACTTTATTCATTGTATCGAGTAAAAAATAATGCATGTAAACATAGTAGACCAAGAAAATATTTAATCCAAACCTTACATTGATTTTTCCTTCAAGTGATTAGATCTTGTAGATGTTGTTTCAACTTGCTACATTTTTCACACATATTTTTGAGTTGTATCCAATTTTCCATTTGCCTCCTTTAATCCTTCATCATCTCTGAAAAACCAAAAGAATGTATTAATGAAAAATTTTAGCATGATAAGATCCCATTTGGTAGAAACCAAAAGAAAAAAATAGACAAACTATTGATGGTTGATAATTGAATAGAGTGATTTTATCAATATTCTCATGTAACTTATTTTTTAATTAAATGCAAATTTGATTAGATTATTAATGATCAATAAAGAATAAATTTATTTCATTGTTAAGTAACCGATCATTGATTAGACAACTATTAATGAATTGGTTTCAAATGAGTAAAAGTCATAACTCCTTCACAAACACCATCTATTGATATTTCCTCTATTTTTTATTAAAACAAACATTGAAAAATTAATCAAATAAAAAAATTCTTTTGCCACATGTCATTCACTAATATCTAATTTAAATTTAAATCAATTAAAATCAAATCAAATCTATTCTCACATACTCTAATCCCACTAAGTATATTCAGTTTGTCACATATCGATAACTTCTTTTGCCACATGTCATTCACTAATATTTATTTCAAATTTAAATAAATCAATTCAAATAAAATCAAAATTCTCACCTATTCTAACTTAACTAATCTAATAAACAATTAACTAAAATCTTATTAACTATAATATTCTAAAATTAATTTATATATCTTAATTAATTTATTTTTTTATAAACCAACCCATGTAATACATGAGTATTTAACCTAGTATAATAATGTACATATTAGTTACACAATTTATGAATGCTAATATAAAATTTTAAATCATATTTTAACCGATAAATGTAAACACTCAAATATTCTTTAGAAAAAACTTTATTTACCATACTAAAAGAAAAATACTATAATTTAGAGTTTAAAAAATGATTTATAGTGTAACCAATTAAATTAATTATTTTAATGCAAAATTTATTATTAGTATGATCATACATAAACCAACTCAATTTACATAAATATCTATTTGTTTCATGGAGTCAACTATTATACATTAATTTTAACTTGTATTTCAATATAATTACGTAAATCGTATTTAGAAAATTAATTTAATCACCAAATTAAAAACAAAAAAATCTTCAAATTGATTAGTTGGTTAAATAATATAAGAGTTTATTATAACTATTATGTTTATGGAATAGTTAAGACATCATTATTTTTTATTATATTCATTTATTACTAATGAATGATTACTATCATCTTTTAGTTTAGAAAAATTAAAATTGAATCACATAATTAATACCCTTATTTATTTCATGAGACTCAACTTAAATCGTATTTAGAAAATAAATTTAATCACCAAATTAAAAACAAAAAAATCTTCAAATTGATTAGTCGGTTAAATAATGTAAGAGTTTATTATAAGTATTATGTTTATGGAATAGTTAAGACATCATTTTTTTATTATATTCATTTATTACTAATGAATGATTACTATCATCTTTTAGTTTAGAAAAATTAAAATTGAATCACATAGTTAATACCCTTATTTATTTCATGGGACTCAACTTATATATATATATATATATATATATATATATATATATATATATATATATATATATATATATATATATATATATATATATATATATATATATATATATATATATATATATATATATATATATATATATATATATATATATAGGGTTAGGTTCTATGGGGCACCTGTGTGCATCGTGCAACTTAGGAACCTATATACACCGTTAGATCTAGAAAATGAATGGCTAAGATTACAATGGCAAAAGGGTAATAAAGATGAAATTTGTGAACGCATTATGATGCACGATTTACATATTAGGTGTTCATAAGGGTATTTTCGAAAAAAATAATATATCAAGTCAACTCAAAATTAAATTTATATTGATTGAATATTTAATTCAATAATCAAGTATTAAATGCTAATAAATTTATAAAATGCACTTCTAAAATTAAAAAATTCCAATTGAACAAAAATCCAACATGATGCTTCATCATCTTCATTGACTGTGCATCTTCGTATTTATCTTTCCCGGGTTATGCATCATCGTGTTCATATGGAGCACCAGGTTATGCATCATCGTGTTCATACTGTGCATCTTCGTATTCGTCTTCTTCACATCGTATACGTTCATAGGTTCATGAGTTCAACGTGATGCATCATTTTCATCTTCATCTCATCATCGTCTTCTCAAACTCGTCGGTCGATTGTGTGTGTGTGTGTGAGAGAGAGGGAATAATATATGGAGAATGGTTAATGAGATTGATTTAGTTTCCTATTTTAATCCTAATCTATTAATTAAAAGAATAATTAATTTTTTCAAATAAAGTATTCCAATATTACCCTTATTGCATCATTTGTAAACAAGCAATGCATTTTTGGTTCCCATTTGGTTCCCGATGCATATGGTGCCCCATAGAACCTCAATATATATATATATATATATATATATATATCGTGTTTATACATACATGAGATTTTTTGTTTATATATGTGTAAAGATAGATGGACATAAAAATGAAGTGGAATTTTTATATTATGAAGGTTGGATCGATAATTTTGAAGCATGAATTTCCTCGTCTGTATGCTTTGGAGGTGGATAAAAAGGCTACGTTTAAAGATAGATGTACATTAGATGGCAACTCTTAGATGGGAAATTGGTGCTGGAGGGCGCGGGTTAGGGGGCGTGCATGTACGGAATTAGCGTCTATGGAGTCAAGATTGCGGCATATGAACTTTCGGATGTCGGGTCCTGATTTAGTAATATGGAGCCTGGTTCCGAATGGAGTTTTTACGGTGAGTAGAATGACTTCTTTTCTTCAAAATTTCTTGGCTTGGAATGGTGGATATAGCACCCGTTCTTTTTGGTCGCAATTGCTCCCCTCAAAGGTAAATGTCTTTCTTTGGAGAGTTTTTAATAATTCCCTGCCTACCCGTATCAATCTACAATGCAGAAACATTGTCCTATCTTCGTGCCGTTGTGTTTTTTGCGGGTTAGTTGATGAAGACTTGGATCACTGCTTAATTAATTGTAGTTTAGTGGATTCTCTTTGGAAAAAAGTTGCTAGTTGGTGGAGTATTAGAGGTAAACCTATTATGTCGATCGATGAGTTTTGGGAAAAATGTTTCTTTCCGGGTTCATTTGTGAAAGGCCGAAATGCTTTGTTTCGTGGGGTTATTGCTATTACTTTATGACTAATTTGGAAGTGGAGAAACAAGGCACTACATGCATCGGATGATATTGTGGAGGATATCTTAAAGGAGGACCTCTTTCCTTCGGTTCAAAATTTATCATGTTTGTGGTTTAGTAATAGGAAACCAGGGGCAAAACTTGATTGGTCAAACTGGATTTCTAATCCCTATGGGTAAGGGGAATGTCATAGTTGTGGGGGCATTTTAGTTTGCTAAGCGGTAGTTTAGTAAGTCCAAGTGAATTAAGGTTTTGTTTTTTTTTTGGTTTATACGTTGTAAAAGAACCTGTTGATTAATAAAGGTGGGCGTTTTTTGTGGGCGGGTTCGGGGTGATGGCATTACCGAAGCTCCGTTTCCTGGTCCCTTTTCTGCCTTTTCGAAAAAAAAATATCTATGGATAAATCGCGAGATCTTTTATTTATATAGATATATAATTAAATTTATGCATAAATATTATACTATGTTTTATGCATCAATAAAATAACATTTTTTATAAAAAAGAAATACTTATAAAAGTTTGAAATTATTAAAAATAAATTTTTTATCAGAAAATAAAATTTAAAATTCTTCCCCGATTCTTTATAAAAGTTAGGTTTTTATTTGAATTGAACTATTTTCTAAAAATATATATATTTAGATTTTTATTACCTTCTTCCTAAAAAAAATCTTAATTGACGATCACTTAGATGTTAGAAAAAAATGTAAATTTTTTTAGAAAAAAATGTATTTTTCATATTTTTGGACCAAATATAATTATATATAATTGTGAGGTATATAATTAATTTTTGGAAGAATTTCATATATACCCCTCCAAAACTTCATAATATCATATATACCCAACTTAAAATTTTAATATCATATATATCCCTCCTAAACATCATAATATCATATATACCCAATTTTAATAATTAATATCACATATATCTATCTTAAACACCATTAATATCATATATACCCAAATTCATTAATTTAATTATTTTTAGAATATTTAAAACTCATATTTAATATTGATTATTAATTCATGATCAGTATACCCTTATTTATATCTTCTTTCAACTAAACATTCAAAATATCATATTTACCTAATTTAAATTAAAATATCATATCTCTTTAAATAATTTTATATAATTTATTTTTGTAAACTTTACTATGTAAATTCTTCATAGCAAAACAAATTAACATTAATAATAAAAAAATTGTATTATATTTTTGTTCGTTTGTGATAAAATCGTATCGACTTATTATATTCTCTTATTTGTTTTTTTCTTTCATTTTTCTATATACAATTAACTGATTATATTATTTTCTTTCTTTCTTTTTTTTTTTTGAATTTATAGTTGTTTTGCAATTTTTTATTTAGTATATATCTTTTGTTTTCTATATACATTAATTTCTATTTTTTTTCAAGTTTGCTTTCGTTTTATAATTATTGTTTTTTCTAATTTTTTTTACCTTTTTATATTAAATCTAGTATTTGAATTAAAAAATTTTATCCAATTTTATTAGTTGTGTATATTTTTTGTTAACAATAAGATTATATATATTTTATCCTATATATTCAAACATATAAAATGACATTGGAAGTTAATATAATAATCTTAACAATAAAATTATATATAATTTATCCTATATATTATACACAAAATATAGACAACTAATAAAATTGGATAACAAGTTATAATTCAAATCCTAGATTATATATAAAAAAATTTTAAAAGTAAACTAGAAAAAAAACAATAACTATAAAACGAAAGCAAACTTGAAAAAAAAATAGAAATTAATGTATTTAGAAAACAAAAGATATATACCAAATTAAAAAATATGCAATACAACTATAAATTCAAAAAGAAACGGAAAAGAAAGAACATAATACATTATCAGTTAATTGTATATAGAAAACTGTAGGAAAAAAAACAAATAAGAAAATATAACAAGTCGATACGATTTGATTACAAACGAACAAAATTATAATACAATTTTATTAATTTTAATGTTAATTTGTTTTACTATGAATAATTTACAAAATAAAGTTTACAAAAATTATTTATATAAAATTAGTTAAAAGGATAGAATATTTTAATTTAATTTGGATAAATATGATATTTTGAAGGTTTAGTTGAAAAAAGAAATAAGTAAGGGTATAATGGTCATTAATTAATGATCAATATTAAATATAAGTTTTAAATATTTTAAAAATAATTAAATTAATGAATTTGGGTATATACGATATTAATGATGTTTAAGAGGGATATATGTGATATTAATTATTAAAATTGGGTATATATGATATTATGATGATTAGGAGGGATATATATGATATTAAAATTTTAAGTTGGGTATATATGATATTATGAAGTTTTGGAGGGGTATATGTGAAATTCTCCCTTAATATTTTGTAGGTTTGTGTTCTCCTTGAAGAGAGGATACTAAACGATATAAAGAACGTCCAAAACGGAACTAAAATTAATGAGATATCGATGCTCAAAGATTGGTGTTTGGAATGAATGAAACTCCTTCTGGTGGGTGAACTTGTGTCCCACATAGGAAGGAAGATGGAAACCAAAGTGGGTTTATAAGTAGAAGTGTTCAAAGCTATGGCAAGTTTGTTTGTGGTTTTACTCTAATGCCTACCCGCGTGCAGGGGTGTGCAAATCTTGGACCCCGAAGGCTTAAATCCACTGAAAATCCATGCGAGACAATTTTTTTACTCCAAGTGAGAGTTGGACAGGTTTGCCAAGCCTGTTTCTCCAACCTGTCCTTGGGCAGGTTTCGTGAGGCACCAAGCTGCTCAGGGGGGATGCAAATCTTGGACCGGACTCGTGCGATACAACTTTTTCACTCCAGGTGAGAGTTGGACAGGTTTGCCAAGCCTGTTCCTCCAAGCTTAAATCCACTGAAAATCAGCTCTGAAAATCAGGGCTCGGGCGAGACAATTTTTTTACTCCAGGTGAGAGTGAGACAATTTTTTTTTTTACTCCAGGTGAGAGTTGGACAGGTTTGCCAAGCATGTTCCTCCAAGCTGTCCTTGGGCAGGTTTCGTGAGGCACCAAGCTGCCCGGGGGGGATGCAAATCTTGGACCGGACTCGTGCGATGCAACTTTTTCACTCCAGGTGAGAGTTGGACAGGTTTGCCAAGCCTGTTCCTCCAAGCTTAAATCCACTGAAAATCAGCTCTAAAAATCAGGGCTCGTGCGAGATAATTTTTTTACTCCAGGTGAGAGTGAGACCATTTTTTTACTCCAGGTGAGAGTTGGACAAGTAAGCTGTCCTTGGGCAGGTTTCGTGAGGTACCAAGCTGCTCAAGGGGGGACGCAAATCTTGGACCGGACTCATGCGATGCAACTTTTTCACTCCAGGTGAGAGTTGGACAGGTTTGCCAAGCGTGTTCCTCCAAGTTGTCCTTGGGCAGGTTTGGTGAGGCACCAACAGGTTTAAACCAAAGCTGCTCAAGCTGTCCTTCGGCAGGTTTCGTGAGGCACCAACAGGGTTGAGGCTCAAAGTTGGTCACCAGGTTGTGTACCAAAGCTGTCCTTGACCAGGCTTCGTCATACCTGTTTACGCACTTTTAATTAAATCATTTAATTAACTGGTACGGTTTGGTTTTCAGCACATAATTACTCATGTTAATTAACAATAAACCTTGTAATAATGGAGTATTACAAAACGGTTTTTGTAATTAAAAAGATCATTAATTTTTATTGTTTCAATTCCAATTTCCTATAAAAGAATAGGAGATACAACACACCAAACACACTTGAAAGACTTGGAAACACCTGAATACTTGAAACACTTTGCACTTTAACAGCAAGACATTGCTGCTTCCAAGAACGAAAAACACGTCGCATTCACGTGAATTTTCAGGCAAGTTGGTTACCTCCGACAGTACATACTGCTTTGGTTGTTGTACCCTGGGAAACAGACTTCCTGTGAAGACCTCCCCTTCCGGGTCAGTCCTCAGAGTCTAGGTCCCACAAATAGCAATACGATATCAACCATACTAAGATAGGGTAATTAAATTGCGGAATAATAAAATTACATGTACATACAAGATTAGGATTAAGTTTACATATTTCAAAATTAAGTTATAAAAGGGCAACATCTAATCTAATCATAATATCATACATTACATCATATCTACCCAGAACCACCACAATTGTTGTCTTCCAATCAGTACCAGAAAGATTTGTTGAGTAGTGGTCTAGAAAATCTTCAAAACTTGGATCTTGAATGACCTAAGTACTAGGTCCTGCAGGTGATTTTCCTTTGGCTTTTCCTGTAAAATATTAATGCAACATCTGTAAGCAAAGCTTAGTGAGTATATAGATTTTCAATATCAACATGCGTGTCAAGCGGAGTCATTAGTCTTAGCGTGATATGTCTTGGCTGCCGCTACAGCCCTCATGATTGAGATATAGTATCATAAGATCGGATGATGTTCAAGCCACACTCACGCTTAAATCGTGGGGATCAGCCACATACTGGGCTAGCTACCAGTAAGTCAATATGGCGGAACATCGGAGGTCATTACCAAGTTCATAAGAACTGGTGAAATAGCCGGGTCTAGAACAATAGACCATAAGGGCTAGTCAAGCTGAATCAATTCTATCAAATGTCTGATCAATAATGGAAGCATATGTCTTAGAAGTCATGATAGCAATGAATCATAAGGCAAAGTCTGAAACAATATTAAATGCAATATGAAAAGATAATCAAATAGCTATCATGATTCACTGGGCAACACCCATCCATGGTGTGCACAGGTCTCAATCCAGCTGATAAATGAATGTCAATAAATCTAACAGCAGCAATATATCTCAACCGGATCTATGCATGTTCAATCTGAATATCTATAACTCACAGGTCTGGGTCTTGGTCAAACAGATATATGAATCTGCCACCTGAGTTATCTCAGGATTTTGTCAATCTGTAATCTGTCAATTCTTTTTGAATCAGAGACCCGCTTTCAAGTCTTTAAGTCTTTAAATCTTTGTTCAGAATATACTGAACCTGTTCAAATTCATTCATGATAATATCATATCAATTTCATCATCTTTATCATCATCATTTTAGTCTTTAAATTCTTTGTGTAAATGTTCAGATATCAACTGAACCTGTCCAGAATTATTATTGTCAAATCATATCAATTTCATGTCTTTCTCTTTATTTTATCTGATTCTGATAACTGATAACTCTGTTAATCATTTGATTCATTTTTCTTTAATTTTTGTAAAAAAAAATCAAAATAGGATATCCAATTTCGGATCATCCGGATTCGGACCAATCCGGATCTGGCATCCGGATTCGGACCAGTCTGAAATGTCATCCGGATTGGTTCATCCGAAATAAAAATCGAATTCGGACCAAACAATCCGGACCAAATCATCCGAAACAGTCCATCCGAATTAGTACCATCCGAACTCGGATCATCCGAGTTCGGACCATCACTTAACAAAACAATAATTTTATTATCCGAAGTATGGGAACCGAAGTGGCCTTATCCGAATTCAGGGTCCGAAGTGGGACACCATCCGAATTCGGGTCATCCGAATTCGGATCCTACACTTGTTATTTTTTTCCCAGAAACTGTTCTTGGTGTTCTTGAATATCTTCATACGGATTTTATCAAATAATTCACAAAACCCATTTTTAGTAACATGCAACTTAATATTATGATTTATTATCATATTTGGGTTGTTTTTATACTAATTTCCCTATCAAAAACACACTA
The DNA here is from genome assembly GCA_020465985.1 of Centrapalus pauciflorus. Lineage (NCBI taxonomy): Eukaryota > Viridiplantae > Streptophyta > Magnoliopsida > Asterales > Asteraceae > Centrapalus > Centrapalus pauciflorus. The sequence continues at coordinate 29,875 of JAANYP010002413.1, read as the reverse complement.
AATTAATCAAGATCATTCAAAAATGATAATTTTTGTCAAGAACACAAATTTTTATAAAAATTCTGATTTCATCATTTTTGGACAATCTATTCACAAATTCTTGTTTTCTATCACATTTATTTACTTCAATACATAATTATCTAACAATTACATACACATGCAATACATATTTTTGTTAAATCACGAATTATCAATTCGGTTTCTTATGAAACCGAACCAAACCCATAAGATTTCAAGAATATAAATAAATTTTACCTTGAGTTGTTGTCGATTGATGATGTTTGATGATCTTTATAACCTTCACTTGTATTTAATTCCTCAATTGATTTCAAATTTATGGATTTTCTTGATAATTTTGTGAGGTTGCCGTGAGGTAGAGAGAGATTAGAGAGAGAGAGTGATTTCTATTAAATGATGATTTAATGATCATTAATCTAGTATATATATTTCATTTATTTATTTGTGTATTTAACCCACTAAACTTCTGTATTTTATATCTCTTTATTTTAATAATTTTTAATAATTCATATCATAATATTATTATTATCTTAAATAATAATTTCATAACTTAAAATAATATTACAAAACAAATAATGTAATAAAATTTACATTATTAACCTCAAAAATCAAATAAGTAAAGCTGAACAAAAATTAGGTTGTTACAGAATGGGCTCCACCACGCACAAACTTCGTCCCCGAAGTTAGTTATGTTCGAACAGACTGGGATAAATTGCTTTCATAACATCTTCAGATTCCCAAGACTGATGCGAACCTTTGTGGTGTTTCCACTGGATGAGCACCATCTGTATATCTTTATTTCTAAGTTTCTTAAGCTTCGAGTCCAAAATACGTTCTGGTTCTTCAACCATTCGAAGCTTTTCATCTATCTGCAGGTTAACGTGTGGTATCTGTACTTCTCTTTCGTCAGCTAAGCTTTTTCTCAAATGACTAACATGGAATACAGGGTGTATTCCAGCTAAGTCCGCTGGTAGATCAAGACGATAAGACTGATTTCCAATCTTTTCAATGATCTTGAACGGTCCGATAAATCTCGGAGCTAGCTTGTTTCTTTTAATGAACCGTACCACATTCTTCATTGGGGATACTTTTAACATCACCCAATCGTTAACTGCAAAACTGATGGATCTATGCCGATTGTCATAATATGACTTCTGCCTGCTTTGAGCTTCAAGAATATTTCTTCGAACAAGTTGAATCTTCTCGTGAGTCAACTGTAGAAGGGCAGGTCCTGCTATTGGCGATTTGCCTGTTTCACGCCAACAGGTGGGAGTTCTGCACTTTCTTCCGTATAGAGCTTCAAAAGGGGCCATCTTGATCGTAGAATGATAACTGTTATTGTAAGAGAATTCGACCAACGGTAAATGGTCATCCCAGTTACCACCTAGATCAAGAACGCAGGCACGAAGCATATCTTCCAGGGTTAGGATAGTACGCTCACTCTGACCATCTGCATTTGGATGATAAGCAGTACTCATAGAAATCCGAGTACCCATCCCATCTTGTAGTGCTTGCCAGAATTTGGATGTGAAACGACTATCACGATCAGAAACAATAGACTTTGGCACACCGTGACGAGAAATTATTTCAGTGATGTACAGCTGTGCCAATCTATCGAGTGAATACGTTTCTTTCATTGGAATGAAATGTGCTGATTTCGTTAAACGATCAACGACTACCCAGATAGAGTCGTGTTGTCTTTTGGTCTTTGGCAGCTTCGTAATGAAGTCCATTGTTATATGCTCCCACTTCCATTCAGGAACTGGCAGTGGTTGCATATCCCCGAAGGGTTTCTGGTGTTCTGCCTTAACCATCTGACATACTTTGCAGCTTTCAACACATTTTCCGATGTCTTTCTTCATTCCTGGCCACCAGTAATCAGCTTTCAGATCAAAATACATCTTTGAGCTGCCAGGATGAATAGATAACTTGGACTGATGAGCTTCGGATAGAAGAGTGCTGCGGATTGAACCATACTTAGGAACCCAGATTCGGTTTCCCTTGAGACAGTGAAGTCCCAAATGGTTCAGAGTTAGAAATTGTAACTGCACTTTAAGATTTTCAGAATCAATATTCTCTTCTTTCAGTGCTTCAGTTTGAGCAACTCGAATATCTTCAATAAGATCAGAAGAGAATATAACTGGAGTTAGGGCATAACAGCACTTTTCTGGATATACTTTTCTACTCAACGCATCCGCGACAACATTTGCTTTGTCGGGATGATATAAGATCTCGCAATCATAATCCTTGATAAGCTCCAAGGATCGACACTGTTTCATGTTCAGATCTTTTTGAGTGAAAAGGTATTTGAGACTCTTATGATCGGTGTAGAGCTGACACCGAGTCCCATATAGATAGTGACGCCAGATCTTCAGCGCAAAGGTAACAGCAGCCAACTCAAGATCATGAGTTGGTGCACTTTTCTCATAGTCTTTTAATTGCCTTGAAGCGTAGGCAATTACTTTTCCCCTTTGCATAAGAACACATCCTAAGCCAGTACCAGATGCATCGCTGTAAACAACGAAATCGTCATTGCCTTCTGGCAAGGCTAGAATCGGCGCTTGAATCAACTTTTGCTTCAGAATATCGAATGCCTCTTGCTGTTTATTGGTCCAAACGAAAGGAGTATTCTTTCGTGTTAGCATTGTAAGCGGCACAGCAATCTTTGAGAAGTCCTTTATGAATCGCCGATAATAACCGGCCAATCCAAGGAAACTTCGGATTTCAGAGGCATTACGAGGCGTTTGCCATTTCTGAACGGCCTCGACTTTCGAAGGATCAACTGAAATTCCTTCGCCAGAAACAACATGGCCAAGGAACTGGATCTATAAGAATCAAAATAGAAATTCAAATTCTGATGTGAATCATAGAATAGTTAAGGAAAACAGCTCAAGACATATATAATAGAGATTATACCTGTCTGAGCCAAAATTCACATTTAGAAAACTTTGCGTAGAGTCTTTCTTTTCTTAATAACTCTAGCAATTGCCGCAGATGAACGGAATGATCAGCCTCCGTTTTGGAGTAAATCAGAATATCGTCTATGAACACGATAACTGATTTATCCAACATTGGTCTGCACACACGATTCATGAGATCTATGAATGCCGCTGGTGCATTTGTTAAGCCGAACGGCATCACGAGAAATTCGTAATGACCGTATCTTGTACGGAAGGCTGTCTTCGGAATATCCTCATTTCTTACTTTCAGTTGATGATACCCAGAACGGAGATCTATTTTTGAGAAATAACTAGCTCCTTGCAGTTGATCAAACAGATCATCAATCCTGGGCAGAGGATATTTATTCTTTATGGTGACTTTGTTCAACTCGCGGTAGTCGATGCACATACGGAAGGTTCCGTCTTTCTTTTTGACAAATAAGACTGGTGCACCCCACGGAGACGAACTTGGTCGAATAAATCCTTTTTCCAACAGTTCTTGCAGCTGTTTTGACATTTCCTGCATTTCCGCAGGTGCAAGTCTGTAAGGAGTTTTTGCGATAGGAGCCGCACCAGGAACCAAGTCAATACTGAACTCGACTTGACGTTCCGGTGGCACTCCCGAAATGTCATCGGGAAATACGTCTGGGAACTCACAGACGATAGGAATATCAGATAATGATTTCTTTTGGGCTTCAGAGATAGATTCAGATGAGACATAGCATACGTAGGATTCATGACCCTTAGATAAGTACTTATGCGCTTTTCAACAGATATGAAACAATGTGCACCTTTCCGCTTCTCGCCCTTGATCTCTAATACTCGGCCGTCTGAAGACTTGATTCTAATGATTCGCCGGTTGCAGATAATTGTAGCCTCATTATTCGTTAACCAGTCCATGTCGATGATGACGTCAAACTCTTTTAATGGAATCGGGATGAGATCGAGGTTGAATACGATGTTATTTACGAGCAGAGTGCAGTTTCGGTAGACAGATTCAGCCATAACGAAATTGTTACTGGCTGTCTCAATATCAAGTATTATGGGAAGCTTTGATGGAGCTTTATGTAGCCTTTGTGCAAAAGATGTGGATATAAAAGAACGACTGGCGCCGGAATCGAATAATACTCTAGCAGGAATGGAGTTAAGTAAGAACATACCGGTAACCACATCAGGTGTTTCTTTCGCTTCTTCTGCTGTTATCTGAAAGGCTCGAGTTCTTGCAGTCGGCGTTGCAGCAGAACTTTTCCCTGTAGAACCTCCTGCTGATGATTGTGATGGATAATGTGGCCCGCTACGACACTGGTACATGAAGTGTCCCCTTTTTCCGCATTTCGCACATCCTCGTCCCTGCTGTGGACATTCCTCGCTGCTATGACCAATCGTGTTGCACGCAAAACAAGTTACGTCATCTGGATTGCACAACCCCATATGAGACTTTCTACACCGTTTGCAAAATCGCGGCTCGTTCGTTAGGGAATATGCTTGTACTTTCGACTGAGAACTATACTGACGGGATTGCTGGGGCTGAGATTTACTTGGCTTGAAAAATCTACCGAATCTCTGTTTCTTCGGAGGAGACGGATTCATTGGGTTAGTCGCTGGAGCGTATAGCTGATCACCATACTCTAAGTACCCTCGCTCAATCTGTCTCGCTGCTTCTACCATTTCCAGATAGCTCTTATATTTGATCGCACTCATGGGATGTCGATATCTGGGATTGAGTCCTACTCGGAACCTATTCATTTTCCTTTCCTCTGTTGCCACTTGGTAAGAAGAGTAGCCACATAATCTCGAAAATTCGTGTTTGTATTCCCCTTCCGGGTCAGTCCTCAGAGTCTAGGTCCCACAAATAGCAATACGATATCAACCATACTAAGATAGGGTAATTAAATTGCGGAATAATAAAATTACATGTACATACAAGATTAGGATTAAGTTTACATATTTCAAAATTAAGTTATAAAAGGGCAACATCTAATCTAATCATAATATCATACATTACATCATATCTACCCAGAACCACCACAATTGTTGTCTTCCAATCAGTACCAGAAAGATTTGTTGAGTAGTGGTCTAGAAAATCTTCAAAACTTGGATCTTGAATGACCTAAGTACTAGGTCCTGCAGGTGATTTTCCTTTGGCTTTTCCTGAAAAATATTAATGCAACATCTGTAAGCAAAGCTTAGTGAGTATATAGATTTTCAATATCAACATGCGTGTCAAGCGGAGTCATTAGTCTTAGCGTGATATGTCTTGGCTGCCGCTACAGCCCTCATGATTGAGATATAGTATCATAAGATCGGATGATGTTCAAGCCACACTCACGCTTAAATCGTGGGGATCAGCCACATACTGGGCTATCTACCAGTAAGTCAATATGGCGGAACATCGGAGGTCATTACCAAGTTCATAAGAACTGGTGAAATAGCCGGGTCTAGAACAATAGACCATAAGGGCTAGTCAAGCTGAATCAATTCTATCAAATGTCTGATCAATAATGGAAACATATGTCTTAGAAGTCATGATAGCAATGAATCATAAGGCAAAGTCTGAAACAATATTAAATGCAATATGAAAAGATAATCAAATAGCTATCATGATTCACTGGGCAACACCCATCCATGGTGTGCACAGGTCTCAATCCAGCTGATAAATGAATGTCAATAAATCTAACAGCAGCAATATATCTCAACCGGATCTATGCATGTTCAATCTGAATATCTATAACTCACAGGTCTGGGTCTTGGTCAAATAGATATATGAATCTGCCACCTGAGTTATCTCAGGATTTTGTCAATCTGTAATCTGTCAATTCTTTTTGAATCAGAGACCCGCTTTCAAGTCTTTAAGTCTTTAAATCTTTGTTCAGAATATACTGAACCTGTTCAAATTCATTCATGATAATATCATATCAATTTCATCATCTTTATCATCATCATTTTAGTCTTTAAATTCTTTGTGTAAATGTTCAGATATCAACTGAACCTGTCCAGAATTATTATTGTCAAATCATATCAATTTCATGTCTTTCTCTTTATTTTATCTGATTCTGATAACTGATAACTCTGTTAATCGTTTGATTCATTTTTCTTTAATTTTTGTAAAAAAATATCAAAATAGGATATCCAATTTCGGATCATCCGGATTCGGACCATCCGGATTCGGACCAATCCGGATCTGGCATCCGGATTCGGACCAGTCTGAAATGTCATCCGGATTGGTTCATCCGAAATAAAAATCGAATTCGGACCAAACAATCCGGACCAAATCATCCGAAACAGTCCATCCGAAACAATCCATCCGAATTAGTACCATCCGAACTCGGATCATCCGAGTTCGGACCATCACTTAACAAAACAATAATTTTATTATCCGAAGTATGGGAACCGAAGTGGCCTTATCCGAATTCAGGGTCCGAAGTGGGACACCATCCGAATTCGGGTCATCCGAATTCAGATCCTACACTTGTTATTTTTTTCCCAGAAACTGTTCTTGGTGTTCTTGAATATCTTCATACGGATTTTATCAAATAATTCACAAAACCCATTTTTAGTAACATGCAACTTAATATTATGATTTATTATCATATTTGGGTTGTTTTTATACTAATTTCCCTATCAAAAACACACTAAATTAATCAAGATCATTCAAAAATGATAATTTTTGTCAAGAACACAAATTTTTATAAAAATTCCGATTTCATCATTTTTGGACAATCTATTCACAAATTCTTGTTTTCTATCACATTTATTTACTTCAATACATAATTATCTAACAATTACATACACATGCAATACATATTTTTGTTAAATCACGAATTATCAATTCGGTTTCTTATGAAACCGAACCAAACCCATAAGATTTCAAGAATATAAATAAATTTTACCTTGAGTTGTTGTCGATTGATGATGTTTGATGATCTTTATAACCTTCACTTGTATTTAATTCCTCAATTGATTTCAAATTTATGGATTTTCTTGATAATTTTGTGAGGTTGCCGTGAGGAAGAGAGAGATTAGAGAGAGAGAGAGAGTGATTTCTATTAAATGATGATTTAATGATCATTAATCTAGTATATATACTTCATTTATTTATTTGTGTATTTAACCCACTAAACTTCTGTATTTTATATCTCTTTATTTTAATAATTTTTAATAATTCATATCATAATATTATTATTATCTTAAATAATAATTTCATAACTTAAAATAATATTACAAAACAAATAATGTAATAAAAATTACATTATTAACCTCAAAAATCAAATAAGTAAAGCTGAACAAAAATTAGGTTGTTACACTTCGAATCTCTTTTAAGGGAATCGTGTCAAACACGAGACTCAGCCTTTCTTTTTCCGTATTGTAATTTACTTTTCAGTATTGTTATTTCTTTTGCTTGTAATTTTAATTTCCGTATTTTTATTTATTTTTGTGTATTGTAATTTCATTTCAGAATTGTAATTCGTAAAACATTTCTAATATTTTATTATTGATATCGAGCACATAATTTCTACATTAGATTCATGGACACACTTGTATAACGAAAATTTAGTTTGTCAATAACCAAAACCCATCCTTTGAAGTATCAATTTTTATGGATGTGTTTCCTAATAACTAGATAGAGCTTATCTTGAAACTGGTAGCTTGTAGCGGGAGTTTTTAATAATATCATGTTTTAATTTGATAAAATAGTTACTAGTTGGCTCTCCATATTTATTAAAGCAAAGTGTGCATGATTCTTTTCTTCATCTTCCGTATAATTTAGGACTAGACAATGATCGTCCTCTGCCATGAGATCGTTGCCAGATTCTTTCTACAAGTGAAACCAAAGAAGAGACTTGAAACACGGTAGTAAAATGAGCTACACCTACACATCGTTAATTTTTTCAGAATATCCAGAAACATATTATACTCACAATCTCCTAAATCAAATTTTCTTAAGGTTTTGACTTCTCCATATGTATAACCTAATGGATTTCTAACAAATACACCACGAAATATACTTCAAGTGTTATTGAATAACCACAAGATGATGTCATTTGTTAAGAGAATGAAAAAAAATGTACATTAAATTGGATGAATCGAATACATAATGGCATATCCATTTGACAAGGAAATAACAAAAAAAAAAAAGTTTGCAATGTAAAGTCGACTTTCAAGTTTACAATGTAGCAAAAATGATCAATCTAAAAACCCATGAATGTTACAAAAACCGATCACATGGCCCTCCTGAGATCTTGGATGCCGTAAGGATGGTTGTAACATCCCTTAATTTGGATTAACGTTATTTAGCTTAATAATATAACTTTTACTCAAAGTATAATCAATGTACTTGATTATATGTTAATAAAAGTTATATTAAGGGGCTAAGGTGTTAATTATTATAAGTTATGATCAATGGTGTAAACCGTAACTTAACCAAACTTCTATGATTATTTCTCAAAACATACATAAACACATAGTTTCTTTTAACGACAAACCAACCTACTCCTAATTCCTAAATTATTCATTTGTCCTAAATGGGAACCTTAGACTTACATAAACACATAGTTAATTAAGTCATCTCTCTATTAGATCTCTCTCTAAATTCTACAAGAATTGATGCAAGATATCATGATATTTGTGTACGTTGTTGTTCAACAAACAGCATCAACTAACAACAATCTAGCAAGAAATTACAAGAATTATAAGGTAATTTATATCTTAAATTCATCATTTTGTGTGTATGATCGAGATGTGCTACGGACTGGACTTGTTCCAGGAACCATATTCGCATAGCTTTAGGACTTCAATTTAAAGCTTAAACTTACTTGCAAAGCACCAAATAAACATGTAGAAACATTCAATTAGTGTTTAATTGAATTTTATGTTGAGATTTAAATTAAAAAATAAATGTGAGGGTGTTGGGTCGAGACATTAAGTCTCGGACTGGTCAAGTGATGAATGAACTACAACTTTGGACCCTTAGACTTTGTGTTTCGGTGTGTGTGCATGTGAAGAGTATGGACACCAAGATTTTGATTCTCAGAGTGGGTTGGTAATATGTGAAAGCTCGAGTCTATATTTCTCGGTGCGGCTGCAACAAGGTGAGACCCCGAGTCCTAAAGACTCGGGGTGAGGATGATGAAGGTGGTTGAAGTGGTACCAGAAGTACCAATATCGACCATCGACCATAGGATCTGTAAATCTAATGGTTTAAATTGAATGTGATATTTTTATAATTATTTTTTTAAATCAATGAATTTTAAACCATTAATATTATTCATTCAACGGTCAAACTTGATACTTAATTCTAGTATCCTGTAATATATATATATATATATATATATATATATATATATATATATATATATATATATATATATATATATATATATATATATATATATATATATATCTGTGTGTGTGTGTGTGTGTGTGTGTATATAGAGTCAGGTTCTATAGGGCACCATATGCATCGGGAACCAAAAAATTGGATTAAATGATCATTGGTGCAGCCGTGATGCACATAATTGTTATGCATAGGGTATTTTAGGAAAAATAATATATCTAATTAAATAAAATTTAATATTAATTGTATATTCAATCAAATAACCAAACAATAAATGCTAAATTAAATTAATTAATACACTTTCAAAAAATCTAAACAAATTCAAAAAAGATGATTTGATGTGGATGCATCTAATGTTAATCTTTCAATTCGTTGCATCTTCATCGAAATTTCATCCACATCTTCGGCCATATTCATCATCTTCTTCGTCCCACCATCATGCATCATCAAAATAGTGATGCAAATTCATCGGGATTCATCTTTAAACATGATGAATCTTCATCGGATTCATCAAAAATCATGATGCATCTTCATCGAAATTCATCTAAAAACACGATTCGTCTTCATAAACACGATGCATTTTCATTTTCATAAACACGATTCATCTTCATCTAAAAACACGATTCATTTTCATCTTCATCGAAATTCATCATGATGCATTTTCATCAAAATTTATCTAAAAACACGATTAATCTTCATAAACACGATGCATCTGCATCTTCATATTCATATTTAATCGGATTAATCTTCAAACACGATGTCTTCATCTTTAATCGGATTCATGTTCAAACACGATGCACCTTCATCTTCATCTTTTGCATCTTCATCGTTTGCATGTTCATCTACATCGTTTGCATCATCTTGTTCGTCCTCGGCTTCATTTGCATCACCTTGTGTTCGCCGGCCAAGAGAGAGGGGGTGGTCGCCGACCATGTGAGAGGGAGAGAGTGGGCGGCGGGGTGGTCGCCAACCATGGGAGAGGAAGAGAGGGGCCGACCGGCCGGTGTGTGTGTGTGTGTGTGTGAGTGATAGAGAGAGAGAGAGAGAGAAAAAAAAACAAAAGAGAAAGAGAAAGAAAGAGGTTGAGAGAAAGGGGGAGATTTAATGGGGTAATAGTTAATTTAGCGATTTTATTTCCTAAATTAATTACTCTTAATTATGGAGGTTATTAAAAAAAATTTAAATTCTAATTAATTATGAATTAATAATAAATTTATTTATCATTCCTAAATTGTCATTTATGCATTTTTAGTTCTCAATGGTTCCCAATGCATCAAGTGTCCCATTGAACCTTAATATATATATATATATATATATATATATATATATATATATATATATATATATATATATATAGAGAGAGAGAGAGAGAGAGAGAGAGAGAGACACACACACGTACATACACACATACATACATATTCTTCGGTTTGGTTTGACCATAAATCAATCCAAATACTGAGTTTCATAATCGGTTTGGTTTAAAACCAAACGGAATTTTAAAAATGAGTTCCATCATCTCCACCGATGTCACCACGGGCTGTGCCGCCACCGCCGCTACCTGCACCGCCACCATCGCCTGCATCGCCGCCGCCCCCCGGCTGTGCCGCCGCCTCCGCCACCTACATCGCCACCACCACCGCATGCATCGCCACCACCACCTGCACCGTCATTTTGTGATGAATGTTTGTGACTTTTAATCGGGTTTGAGTACAAACTGTCGTGATGCATCGTTATTTTATAAGTATTAATTAATTGGTTTTAAAGATTTGAAGTTATTAAAGGTTGTGATGCATCATCATTTTGTACCACCACCACCACTGACTGCACTGTCATTTTGTGATGAAAGTTTGTGAGTATTAAATCATTTTTAGTATTAAAGGTCTTGGTGTATCGTCATTTTGTGAATATTAATCGCTTTTGAAAAGTTTGAAATTATTGAAGGTCGTGATACATCGCCATTTTGTGGGTATTAATCTGTTCGAATGATGCATGAACGCGAAAGATATCAGACTTTAAGTCAAACAATGCCTAACTTTTATCTTTTTGGTTATTTGTTTCAAGTTATAGACGATGTAGAACATTATTGGGGTGTTTGGATTTGCTGTTGAAAAGCTACCGTGTTCTAGGAATTAATAATCAGATAATAGCTATCACAAAGAAATGATCCCAAAGATTTCAATGTTTTGTTTAATTAGTTCTGTTGTTTGTTATCAAAATTATCAAATAACCAGTTTTTAAAATATTTAGATTTGTGTTTTTAACTTGTAGAATGCCCAAATAATCACTTTTTAAACAAAATAAGCTATTTTTTCAACTTGTGAAAATTATGGTAGGATCAATTTTATACACACTTAATCACTTGTTAATGAATGAAATCCAAACACTATAAACCAATTATTTACGTACCTGGACCGAGACCGGTACCGAACCGGGACCGGTACCGAACCGGACCGGTACCTCCGGTACTCTGCAAAACTAACGGTACTCATTTGAATATATATATATATATATATATATATATATATATATATGTGTGTGTATATATATATATATGTATGTATATATATATACAGGTTCAAGTAATTACCACCCATTATGCAGCGCACCAGAAGTTAACAATCTTAAAAGTAATTTTTTTGAAATTTTTTAATGCAAATGTTTTAATTAACATTAAATAGATAATATATGAATTTCACGCAAATTCGAATATTTTAAGTGCATAAAATCACGAATCACATAAATGCACGTCGACATATATTCAAAATTATGTAAGTGTACGTTCACATCACTTTTTAGAAGATAGGAGATGTGAATGTATGTGAAATTTACATATGATCTTCATAATGCTAATTAAAAACATGTTTTTGAAAAAAAAAAATTAAAAAGTTTTTTTAAAGGTGGTACCTTGCATAATGGATGATACTCTCTCAAACCATATTATATATATATATATATATATATATATATATATATATATATATTTATATATATATATATATATATATATATATATATATATGTGTGTGTGTGTGTGTGTGTGTGTGTGTGTGTGTGTGTGTGTGTGTGTGTGTGTGTATGTGTGTGTGTAGATTTAGGTTCAAGTGAGTATCACATGTTATACAGCGCACCCGAAAGTACCACTTTTAAAATTATTTTTTGAATTTTTTTTAATAAACATCTTTTAATTAATATTACACAAATAATATATAAATTTCACTCAAATTCGAAGACTCTAAGTGCATGAAATCACACATCACATAAATAGACGTTCACATATATTCAAAATTATCTAAGTGTACGTTCACATCATTTTTTAGGAGTTAGGGGATGTTAATGTATGTGAAATTTACATACTATCTTCATAATGTTAAACATGTTTATGAAAAAAAATTAAATTTTTTTAAAAGTGGTACCTTATGGTACGTTGAATAATGAGTAGTACTCTCCCGAACCATATATATATATATATATATATATATATATATATATATATATATATATATATATATATATATATATATATATATATATATATATATATATATATAGGGTCAGGTTCTATGAGGTACACTTTGGGAACCTGTATGCACCATTAGATCTTGAATTTTAATGGTTCAGATTGCAGTGGCAAAAGGGTAATTAACTTGAAAATGGGTGCACGAGTGCATAACTTCTCGTGCGCGGAAGGGAAAAATCGGAATATACTTGAATTCAGAAAATATTCTATCCGAATCTAAACAAACATGATGCATCTTCATCCAATTTATTGGATTCGTCTTCAAACACGATGCATCTTCATCCAATTCAATTTCAAACATGATGCATTTCGACCATATTCATCCTCGTCTTTGTTCCATCATTATGCATCACCAAATCGTGATGCATTTCTGCCATATTCATCCTCGTCTTTGTTCCATCATTATGCATCACCAAAATCGTTATGCATTTCGACATTTAAATGTGTTAATTTCGTGATGCATCTCTGAAATTTAAACGTGTTCATCAACGTCTTCAATGTGTTCATCATTGTCGTGATGCATTCCTGTTGTGCATCATGTTTGAAACAACCAATACCATATGCTCCAACTATTTCTTGGAAGCAATAACCACCAACATTAATAAAGAATCTTAGAATTCTTTGACTAGCCATAAGCATGATACAGATCGTAGAGTGAACTATTTGTGAAAAAACTAATACTCGAAAACCATGATCAACAGACGCAAGCAAATTCTCGTCAACATCGATGCACATGTATACTGTAGAGTTGCATACTGACGGTGGACAGCGATAGTGGTGCTGGGTCTGGCGTAGGGGTGAGCTCGGTACCTTACCGAACCGAACCGGTACCGATCCCGAAAATACCGAAACCGAATTATTAGTTTTGGAAGAACCGAATACCGAACCGTATAATTTTATATGGTGCCGGTTCGGTACCGAATACCGAATTCTAGCTACTTTAAGAACCGAATACCGAACCGAAAGTACCGAATACCGAATTTTAGCTAATTTAAAAACCAAATACCGAACCGAATATATTAATTCGGTATCGGTCGGTACCGGTACCGGTTCGGGTTCGGGAAATGGTACCCGTCGCTCACCCCTAGTCTGGCGGTAGTAATAGTGGTTGTCTTGTGAAAACTGGTTGAGAGAAAGAGAGATGGAGAGAGGCTAACCATGAAAGAGAAAGGGAAAGAGAGAGAAAAGGGAATGGATTTATGGAAAGGTGGTTGATCATTTTATTTAGTTTCCTAAATAAATGATAAATATTAAATTAAATCTTATGATTTAATAATATATTGTTAAGCATTCCCAAAATGCCCTTAATGCACCCTTTGTAAACAAGCAATGCATTTTTGGTTCCCATTTGGTTCCCGATGCATATGGTGCCCCATAGAACCTCAATATATATATATATATATATATATATATATATATATATATATATATATATATATATATATATATATATATATATATATATATATATATATATATATATATATATATATATATATATCGGGGTTCAATTGAGAACTTTTATGCACCAAGAAACCGGAGAGAACTTTTATGCATCGGATGGTAGATCAATGATGCAATAAAGGACATTTAGGTAATACTAAGGGGGTGTTTGATAGCACTTATCAGACTCTCATAAGAGGTAACCTCTTATTCGGTAAGAGGAAAATATTGAAAAGTGTGTTTGATATGCAGAAGACATAAGAGTCAAAATTCTGTAATCATGTCTTATCACAGACTTTGATATGTGTCACTATATCTAGTGGATGGTAGTTTGCGAAAAAAATAAATCTAGTTTAATCAATTTTATATTTATATTAATTGAATATTTCATCAAATAATAAATACTAATAAAAAATTTTTTAATACACATACAAATTTAACAAAATATATACAAATTCAAAAAATATGGAGAATATATTTATAGTAATGGAAACCAGAGATGCATCACGTAAAAGCAGAGATGCATGAACACGTCAGGTGGCAATCATAAACACGATGAATACCTTGGAACCCCATAGATGCATGAAGTATATTAACCAAGATGATCAAACACAATGTATTAACGTAGTTGAACAAGATACACATCATGATGTACCAGGATGAACAAAGATGTATTAACATATTCTCCATATTTTTTGAATTTGTATATATTTTGTTAAATTTGTAAAGTGTATTAAAAAATTTTTTATTAGTATTTATTATTTGATGAAATATTCAATTAATATAAATATAAAATTGATTAAACTAGATTTATTTTTTTCGCAAACTACCATCCCTAGATATAGTGACACTTTTTTTGTGTCACCAAATGCATGCGTCACTAAATAACACTTTTCTTGTAGTGATATATATTTAGACTTATATAAAATTAATAGGTCATAATAAATAATAATATCATTCTTATATACTTTCGTTTAAAAAAAATAATATTTATACATTTACCTTTTAATTTATTATATATATATATATACACATATACATATATATATATATATATACATATATATATATATATATATATATATATATATATATATATATATATATATATATATATATATATATATATATATATATATATATATATATATATATATATATATATATATATATATATATAGACACACACGCGTGCGCACGTAATACCCGGGTAATAACTAGTAAATCAATAAATTTAAAAAGCAAATTGACCGTGAAACAAATTCGATGTGCATAATTTTTTGATTTTGACCCTTTAAAACTAGATATGCATAACTGAGTTTTGAATAATGACATGGAATATATTTTAAAATAAAAAATATGTCATGTCATGTGTATGTTACCGGATTTTACAAGTAAAATCACATAAATGGAACAAAAGGTAGTTGTTTTGGAATAAAAATAGAAAAACAAAATTGAAGAGTGGGCAAAAATGCACATAAATGATAGTTGGTTACCAAAAATCAATAAAAACCCTCATTTTTATAACAATGTTAGTTTAGTTTCACTGATTTGGATGCACAACATGCGTTGTGATTCTTATCCTTTGTGCCACTATTTAAACTCTAATATATGTTCTTTCTCATATGCTTTTTGAACGTATGTAACACTAAATCCGACCACCAACTAATCGACTACTTATATTGATTCCCTGTGTTTCATGCCTACGTACATCGATCCTACACCCCTTCATATATGCTCATCTCCAAGGGTGATTAACAGTTTGGTTTATGGGTTCGTTGGTTTCTTCCGGTCTGGTATCCTTGCTTTGAAATTTTTTATGAACCAAGCCAAACCAAACCAAAACCAAATTTGAATTTGGTTTGGTTTGGTTTATAAACCAAACTACAAACTGTTCAAAAATGATTTATAATGTATAGTGTAGGGGTCTCTTATGTAAATATTGGTTCTATATATTCTGTGAGGTGAATGCATACACCCTTGACGGGTTTCCACAGATTATAACATGGTATCGAGCCTAACCTAATCCTTGATATCAGATTTTTTTTCCGATCCACTGATCGTCGGCCGCCGCCCGTCGCCGGTCACGCTTCCGTCACCTGCACCGCTCTTTCCTTTCTGTTCAGCCTCTAGTTCACAGCCGCCGCAAAACCCTAGGGTTTCGATCCTCTGACCGCCGCCGTCACTGAGCCTCTTCATTTGCTCCACGGCCGCCGCTCGTCTAACCCTAGGCCGTCAACTGCGTCGCTCACCGTCACCCTCCTAACCCTAGGGCGTCGCCTGTTCTTCTGGCTGATCTCCTGCGCCGCTACACATCTGCCAGCGTCGAATGGTTTATTCTGTCCGTCGCTCGCCTAAATCCTAGGCAGTCACCTGCGCCGGTCACCGCCACTCACCGCCCCTGCGTGTCGGCCCCTCATCTTCGCCCTTTATCTGCGCCGACTGCTCTTCTGCCGTCACCTGCACCTGCGTTTCGGCCCTTCATCTTCGCGTTTGCTTTGGTGAGCACATTCATGTTCTTTGTTTCGTTCCTGTTGCATTTATGTTTCGTAAGTAACATTATTATTAGTCATGACAGGAAATATTCCACCACCACCCAACCCAACCGCTTCCCAACTTGTTTTTGCTATCGGTAATGTCTACCATCGGTTCAGTTTCAAATTAACAACTGACGGGTCTCACTATAAATTGTGGTGTCGTATTTTTACTGATGTGTGTAAAAGGGCAAAAGTCATGGGTCACATGATTGGGAAATCCCAACCTAAAAGTGTTGATGATGAGGATTGGGAGGCCATTGACTCTCGTATTAAATCCTAGTTTTACTCTACATGTGAACCTAATTTACTTAATCTTATCACAAAAGATAATTGCACCGCACACGACCTTTGGGAAGCCTTGGATGCTCATTTTTTGAATAATAAATTATCTCGTAGCCTTCAACTTCAAACTCTCTTTCGAAACACCAAATAGGGTGATCTACCTATTACTGATTACTGTCATACTTTAAAAGATATTGTTGATTCCCTAGTTGATGTTGACACTAAAATTACTGATCAGGATCTTGTCTTGCAAATTCTACAGGATTTACCCTCATCCTATCAAAGCTTAATTGATGTTATCACACATACCAAACCTTTTCCCTCCTTTCTTGAAGCCAAGAACATGTTACTTTTGCATGAGTCACGTGAAGACCGACCCGAACCTACCCTTGAACACCAACCTTCCCTTACCACTGCCCTTTATTCCTCGTCTGGTACTAATAATAATGGAAAAAGGAAAAATAAAAATAATCGGGGAAACAGAAACATGGGACGGGTTGCATCTAAGGGTAACACGGGAGGGGGGGGGGGGTCCCTTAATGGTACTGCTTCTTTTACAGGTAATTCTCGTGATGCAGGTCAGTCAAGTGCTCCACCGGCTTTCAATAATCAGCTCCTTCAGAATGCCTTGCATAAGCAATCTCAGGCTTCTCAGCATGGGGGCAACTATCGTCAGCATGTGCCTCCCACATACCATCATACAGGGACTCACACATGATCTGCACTATACGTTGCGCCTCCTCTAGTCTCTCCCGCTCCTGCAGCTCCGCCTCGGTTCACAGATTTAGCATCTCTCTTCAGCTCGATGTCTATTCAGCAGCCTCAACAGAATCGGGATAACAACAACTACATGGACACTGGTGCAAGCTCCCACATGTCATTCAACCAAGGTAACCTACTTTCTCTTAAACCTTGTGGCAAGTCAAAAGTAATCATGGTTGGTAATGGTGCTTTACTTCCGGTTTCCTGTACTGGTGATACATTTCTTCCCTTATCACAAAACAAATTGGCACTGAAAAATGTACTTGTTTCTGATCATATGGTTAAAAATCTAATTTCTGTGCGCAAGTTCACTCTTGATAACTAGGTTTCTGTTGAATTTGATCCTTTTGGTTTCTCCATAAAGGATCTTAATACAGGTTGTCTCCTTCATCGTTCTGACAGTACTTGTGATCTCTACCCTGTTCTTCAGCCCTCTCAGCCAGCTGTGTCATCTGCCACCGCTATGGTCACCGTGTCTCATCATGTGTGGCATCGCCGTCTTGGTCATCCGGGCAGTTCTACTTTTAATTTTTTACGTTCTCGTAAATTTATTTCTTGTTCCAATGCAATGTTACCTACGTGTCACGCCTGTCAATTAAGTAAACATTGCCGCTTGTTTTTTTCAAAGTCTACAACTAAGACTTCACGGATTTTTGAGCTGGTTCATTCTGATTTGTGGACATCTCCTGTACCCAGTTTGAGTGGTTTTAAATACTATATACTTATTTTGGATGATTATTCTAACTTTTTATGGGTGTTCCCTCTGCGTGTGAAATCTGACGTGTTCCAGGTGTTTACTACTTTTCGTGCTTATGTTGTAAATCAGTTTAAAACAGATATACAATCATTTCAGTGTGATAATGGACATGAATTCAATAATACTAAATTACTTGAACTTTTTCAAAAACATGGAATTAAAGTTCGCTTCTCTTGTCCTTACACATCACAACAAAATGGCAAAGCTGAACATGTCATTCGCATAATTAACAATGTGGTACGCACCCTTCTGTTTCAAGCATCTCTTCCACCAAAATTTTGGGTTGAAGCTCTCAACATGTCAGTTCATCTTCTGAATATTCTTCCCACCACCACTCTGGACTCTAAAACCCCTTGTGAGATCTTATACGACACTTTCTCGATATTCACACCCTTACGTGTTTTTGGTTGCCTCTGCTATCCAAATCTCTCTTCTACAGCCCCCAATAAGCTTTCCCCTCGCTCTACCTCTTGTGTATACCTGGGTCCTTCCTCTTGTCATCGGGGTCATCGATGCTATGATCTAGTCACTCACCGTATTCTTATCTCTCGCCATGTGGTTTTTGATGAAGATCATTTCCCGTATGCATCCTTCAACGTCCCTCCCTCTCTCTCTGAGTATGATGCGTTCTTTGATGATGTCACCACGCCTACTCTGATGACTAATGAACCTGCTGCATCTCCATCCACTACTCCCTCTGTTCCTACTTCTGATTCGCTCACCTCTGGTGACTCGAACATCTCCACTGGCCACTCTCCTACAGACGATGATCACAATCATTCGTCTATCGCACCTCACTCTCCACGCAGCAATTCTGTGCAAACTGCTCCTGTAGCTACCACTTCTTCCCTAACACCGGATCCTACCTCCACTCATCCCATGACTACTCGCTCGCATACTGGCAGTCTCAAAGCTCGACAAATTTTAAATCTCTCCGCAGTTAAATCTCTTTCTCCAATTCCTAAATCGTCTGCTCAGGCCATTCGTGATCCAAATTGGAAGGCAGCCATGGACGAAGAAATGTCTGCCCTGCTTTCCAATCACACGTGGGATCTGGTTCCTTCTCCAGTGCAAGTCAACATTGTTGGTTGTCGTTGGTTATACCGTCACAAGTTCGATAGTCAGGGTCGTCTTGAGCGTTACAAGGGTCGTCTAGTTGCTCAAGGGTTCTCTCAAATGCCTGGTTTTGACTACGACGAAACTTTCAGCCCAGTTGTCAAGCCAGTCACTGTCAGGATGGTCCTAAGCATTGCCATCTCTCTCAACTGGCCTATTCATAAGCTTGATGTCAAAAATGCCTTTTTAAATGGCGAATTATCCGAGGAAGTCTATATGAAACAACCACCTGGTTATGTTCATCCTTCCTTCCCACAACATGTCTGTCGCCTACGAAAGGCACTCTATGGCCTCAAAAAAGCTCCCCGTGCTTGGTTTCACCGCTTCGTAGCCTTCATTACCTCTCTTGGTTTTTATCCAAGCAAATCTGACAGTTCTCTCTTCGTCTATCATCACGGTCATGATATAATCTACCTATTATGATATGTTGATGATATCATTCTGACGGCCTCCTCCCAATCTCTGGTCACCAATGTCATCTCTCGTCTCTCATCTGAATTCAAAATGAATGACCTTGGCGCTCTCTCCTTTTTCCTAGGGGTCTCCGCCAAACGCTCCTCTTCGGGCCTTTTTCTGTCTCAATCAGTTTTTGCCCAAGAAATCATCTCTCGTGCTGGCTTGGATACTTGTCATCCTTGCTCATCACCAGCTGAGACCAAGTCTAAGCTACCCTCCTCTGGCAAACCGGTCGATGATCCGACTCTTTATCGGAGTCTTGCAGGTGCTTTGCAGTACCTCACGATAACTCGTCCGGAAATCTCATATGCTGTACAGCAAATATGTCTGTATATGCATGATCCTCGCCAACCACATATGAATGCCCTCAAACGCATTCTTCGTTATGTGTAGGGTACTATTTCTCATGGACTTTTTCTACGCCCATCTTCTGTAAATCGTTTGATCTGTTACACTGATGCTGATTGGGCCGGTTGTCCTGAAACACGCCGGTCCACCTCTGGGTTTTGCATTCTCCTATGTGACAATCTTGTTTCTTGGTCTTCTAAACGCCAACATGTTGTGTCCCGTTCTAGTGCGGAAGCTGAATACCGTGGTATTGCTAACGCTGTTGCCGAGTCTGTCTGGCTTCGTAATCTTTTGATTGAGTTACATCTACCTCTTTCGCGTGCCACAGTTGTTTTTTGTAATAATGTAAGTGTTATGTATTTAGCTAATAACCCAGTTTAGCATCAACGTACCGAACATGTGGAAATTGACTTACATTTTGCTTTGGGGCAAGTGCGTGTGTTGCATGTGCCCTCATCTTATCAGTTAGCAGATATTTTTACTAAAGGTCTTCCTACACAGTTGTTTTTAAATTTTAAGTCCGGTCTTAGCATTCGTCCTCCTTCAGCTCCGACTGAGGGGGTGTGTGTTAAATTATGATTTATAATGTATAGTGTAGGGGTCTCTTATGTAAATATTGGTTCTATATATTCTGTGAGATGAATGCATAAGGGATTCCACATATTATAACATAAACAATCAAAAACCAAACGACAAAGATAAAACTTTAAAGTATCTCATATAGCCAAAAATTAAATATGCAATCCCAAAATATAAAGTTAAACAAACATACAATATTTTATATCATAAAAACTAATCCTAAAATTTATAAATATATTAAGTACATATATAATTTTGTATTCAAATTAATATCACATATGGTCAAATGTTCAGGGTACCAGAAGTACCAATATTGACCATAGGATCTATAAAATTAAGGGATCATTGCGTAAAAATAGTCAACTTGTCGTTTTTTGTGATTAAAACCTCAAATCATTTTTCGTTGCATAGAAAACCCCGAACTAACGAAAAATCAGTAAATCAAGGTTTTATCAATGGGTAACTAGTTGAAACCGGTTATTAATCTACGTGGACCGGTAAATAACCTACGTGGAATAAATTTTAATTGTTGAAACCGGTTGCCAAGTATTACACATCATTTAAACACCTGTTAATAATTTTTAATTGTAATTTTTAAACGAGATTACATTAGAATCCATTTATAGTTTTTGGATCAACTAAATCTATGGATAAAATATTGGATGGTTTTTTTTGTATATTTAAAAAAGTAGGGCATGATAAAACTAAAGAAAACACGGGTTAGGAAATGTTCAGAAATCATATCTTCAATTAAAGAGGCCTGCACAGGCTTCCCTTCATCATTTCAACTTCTCGTAAATTCTGCCTTATACAACGCTCGACGTTAATGGTATCTTCATCGTCGTTGACGGAAGAAACGTTGAAGAGATGTAACGGTAAGTCGTAAAATTGATGTTTGGTACATTGTATGATTCTATGTTATTAGTATAGTGACAAATATGTACTATGCATACAAAATCATCCTGCAATGAAAGATAATCAGAAAGACAAACCAAATGTCAACACAAATTTTGTGGTGTTTGTTGTGAGAAACACTCTATCTAAATCTTTAAAAAAAGAAACTGGTATATGTCCTTTATTGTGCAAAAATATCCTTGCATAAATGCCATTACGAGTGTTGATTTTTTCTCAAAAAAAGAAAACACTAAGAGAGCGTTTGGTTCGCAGATTTTTTTATCTGGGATTTGCATTTTGTTAATTTTTTTTTTCTGAAGAGCAAATGGAAAACGAGCCAAGGAGCTACGGCATTGCCATCACCCCCAAAAAACTTGGAATCCGAATATTATTAAAGATAAAATACAGCAGCAAGATTTACATCAAAGAAAGAGGAAAAGAAACCCAAAGGGACCAAATCAAAGATTTGCAATCCGCCCTCAATTTTAACCACCAGAATAATGAAGCTTGGAATACATCTATTATCATTGATGCCGACGATCTAACTCCATTGAATATCAAATCATTCCTAGCCTTCCAAATAAACCATAATATTCCTCCTATCGGAGTTTCAAAGAATTTTTTCCTCCTCACCGAATTGCCTTGGATCAGAATTGCTTCCAACAAACTATCTAGACTATAGTAGTCAATATTGTTAATATCATACCAAGATAAAAACCGTCTCCAAATCTCCTTGCTCACAGAGCAAGAATAAAAATAAATGATCCTCCGACTCCACTTCCAACGAGTATAAGGGACACATCAAAATAGGAAGATTAATACCCCTTGCAACCAAATTTTTCGAGTAGGAAGCCTTCTTAGAAATAATTTCCAGAGAAAACAATTAATCTTAGGCGGAAGCCATTTATTCGAGAAACATTTATTTACCTCACCCTCATAATCAGCTCTGTCAATTAATTTCCTACAAGAAGAAACTGAAAAAATTCCAGAGGGGTCCCCTTTTCATTTCCAGTCATCTGTCCCAGAAGCCAACTTTACTTCTCCAATAAACGATTCTAAATCTGCTACTAGACATCCCAAACCTTCCTCAACCAGATTTATATTCCATTCCAACCTAAACCCCCCCCCCCCCCCCCCAATTACTGGAAAATGTCACTCTTGACTTAATGGTACAATCCTTATTTACTTCATATTCATAAAGATCTGGATAAAGGCAGCAAAGAGGGGCAAAACCCCACCATTTATCCTTCCAGAATTTAATAATTCCACCATCTCCAACAACTCTAGAAAAGAGCTCATCACAATTAGAATCTATAACAGAAGAGGACATACCTGCCTTCACGATGTTAAGCCAAGTTCCCGATATTCTTTTATTCGCCAATAGCAAAGCTTCCTCACATTGGATTGAATGTATTGTTGTGATTACCTTATTCCACAACGCTTCTTTTTCATGACGAAATCTCCACCACCATTTTACTAGCAATGCCAAATTCATAGTAGAAAGAGAACCTAAACCCAAACCCCCAAATTCCTTGGTGGCAATAGTTTCTTTCCGGTTGACCCATGCAATTTTGGTGTTCCCAGAAATAAAAGTGCCCCAAACAAATTGCCTTCTGATTTTGTCAATCAGATTAATTACTTTCGCCGGGGCTTTGAAAATGGATAGGAAATACAACGGCAGACGTCCTAAGATTGATTTGCAAAGCGTGATTCTCCCCCCTTCCACATTGATAACTTGGCTGAAACTTTATCAATGATAGGCTTCCAAGATTTCACCAGATTCATATTTGCTCCAATTGGAACTCCAAGATAAGAAAATGGAATTTTAGCCACCCCACACTTTGCCATCGCAACATATCGAGATACTTCACCATTTGTGACTCCAATACCCTAAACTTTGCTTTTATCGTAATTTACTTTGAGACCCGAAGCCAAGTGAAAACAATTTAAAATACTTTTAATGTTCAGAATATTGGATGGATCCCATTTACCAACAAAAAGCACATCATCAGCAAAAATTAAATGAGATAACACACGACCCTCATTAGGGAGATTCATACCCAAAAACATATTATTTCTGACAGCCTACTCCATTGCAATATGCAGACCTTCCATAGCAATAATGAATAAAAAAGGAGATAAGGGATCCCCTTGCCTTAAGCCCCGAGTAATTGCGAATTCTTTTGATGGAGATCCATTGATTAACACTGAAGCTCTAGCCGACTTGAGACAACCTTTTATCCATTTCCTCCATTTAGGATCAAAATTCATTTGCTCCATATTTGCATCCAGATAATTCCAGATTACAGAATCAAATGCCTTCTCAAAATCCACTTTGAATAACCTCAATTTTTCTTTACTTCTTTTCACCAAACTGCACACTTCATTAAGGATTAAAGGACTATCAAGAATTTTCCTTCCTTCTATATAAGCCGATGTTCACAACTGATCACATTACCCACCACCTTTTTCAACCTTTCCTGCTAATAATTTACCAATGATATTGTGAAGACAACCAATCAAACTAATGGTACGAAAATCTTTCAGAGAAAGAGGGTCTTTCACCTTGGGAAACAGAGAAATAAAAGAAGCATTACAGCCTGCCGAGAGCCTCCCATTATGACACCCTTGCCACATTAACCACCAATTACAAATCACCCAGGATTAATCACCAACATACAGTTATATAATGATCTGATAACTTAATTTAAGTGCGGAAGCATAAAATACGAAATAAAATAATACAAACTTGTGCCCAACACACTACGGTGCTACATAGGTTACAATTCTAAGTCTACAATCTCAAAAGCATTACATCATCCCAAATTATTGTTACATCAATAATTCCATAAACCAAATACCAAGATAGACAGTAGCAATCTTCAAATACTTCAACAAACGCCCTAGCTAGATGGTCCCGCAGCGGATTTCCCTTTTCCTGTAAAAATGTGACAACTGAAGGGGTAAGCGAATTGCTTACTGAATACCATAAGATTTTACACATTCCACAAATCTTTATGATGCCACCCAGAGTAACCGCGGTAACACATACCGTATACTCCACACGTACTCAAAGTACGCGAACCCGAGCCGCAGCTCCTTCGAGCTGACACTCGGCATAAGAAAACCAACCATCTGAGGCAGACATTACATCGGGGATGACTTACTGTCTATCCTGACCACAGAGGTGTCAAACTCTTGGTCATATAGCACAGTATCATCAGAGTTCAGATGCGACCACGCAGGTCCATCAAAAGGATGCACAACAAATGAACGGACATGCAACAAGTATGAATGTGCATCAACATATACGCATGTTAGTAGAGTGCCAAACGAATATGAAACAACATGCCTCAGCAGGCAATGCAAACATAAAGCAGATGCAGCAATGTTAAAATCAAAGGTACTCACAGTGGGTGCGTTATTAACTTTATCCAAATTTTATTTCTCCTCGGGCTTTCAACCGGATCCACAAAGTACCCCACGGTGGGTTAAACAACACCACAAGGGACCTGTTAAGTCAGTTGCAACAATATCTCGCGTCAAAAACTGTTTAATTTCGTAAAACCTTAAATTTGTAAGTTTTGCAATATTTGATCCCCATTTCGGATCAAAGATAATTTCGAATCCCATTTCGGACCATAACTAAGTTCAAACTTCAACTAAGTTTGAACCCATCTCAGGTTCGAACCTAATCCTTTGAGTAACTTTTGTTATTTTATGCGATGTCTATGTGTTTCATTCAATATATTCGAGATTGTGGACAATTATATGCATCAAATTTGAATTTGGGGGGTTAAAGTCGAACCCCAGGGTTAAAGTCGAACCCCATTCTCGACTTTAGGGTTAAAGTCGAATCCTATCTCGAATTTAGGGACTAAATTCGAACCGTATGTTGTTAAACTCAAATACATACTCGTATTTAGTACAAAAATCGAGTTTGTTCTTGCATTTTGACTTTGTTCTTGGCATTCTCGAATTTGTTCATATATACAGCTTAAATCATACATTTCTAAGTCCAAAAACACAAATATGATACGTATTAAGCCTAGTTTCAATTCCATTATACATACTCTATCATATATAAGTTAAAACTCAAGCTAAATTAGCTCTAAATCACATAAAAATGATAAACTCGAATGCATATCTTCAAAACCGAAAATGTAAGAGCCTAAAAGGGTCGATTCTTACCTCAATTCGTACGAAATCACGAATGCAACCGTAGATTGTTGTAATACTCCTCAAGATCTTTCCGATGACGTATAGAACTCGATAATCGGCCGGTCGGTTTGGGAAAAAATCTAGAGAGAAGGTAGAGAGAATTCTAGAGAGAGAAAGTAGAGAGAGAGAGAGTAAATGTGGAATGAATGACTTTTTGGCCTTTTTATTCAACTTTCATCATTTTTGCACATTTCACTCCTCAACTTATCCAGTTCCATATAATACTAATTTATGCTTAGTTTTATCATCACTAACTTTTATAATTCATAATACTCCATAATAATAATTATTAATCCTCAAACTTCATAGCTTCTTAAAATAGCAACCAACTTTGATCAAAATACAATTTAACTTAAATTACAAATTTTAAACTAATAAACCTCAAATACGGAAATTTTAACATCAGGATGTTACAGCATGGGCTCCACCACGCTCAAACTTCGTCCTCGAAGTTTTACTTGGGTTCAAATAATTGGGGATACTTCTTCATCATTTCCGACTTAGTCTCCCATGTATGATTTGCTCCCTTATGATGCTTCCAACGTACAAGCACCATTTCAATCTCCTTGCTTCTCAATTTCTTTACTTTAGTATCTAAAACACTTTCCGGCTCCTCCACATAACGAAGTCTTTCATCAATTTGTAACTCGGTGTGATCAGCCCAATCTTCGTTTTCGGTTGTGAACGACTTTCTAAGGTTCCCCACATGGAACACCGGGTGTATGCTCGACATTTCTTCAGGCAACTCCAAACGATACGACTGATTATCCACCTTCTCTATTACTTTGAATGGTCCGACGAATCTCGGAGCCAACTTTCCCCTCTTCACGAAACGAGTAACACCTCTCATAGGTGATACTTTCAGATACACCCAATGTTAGGCACAAAAAGGCCTCAGTCAAACCTGTTCTACATCTGAGGGGGAGATTTATAATCAAACCTGTTGATGCATTTGAAGGTTAAATTTAAGGCCTGTTATATGCCTTATTAAAGCCTAAAGATGATTTGCAATATTAGTCTAAAGCTGTTCTATGTGTTGCATATGTTGCAACTAAGACAGTTGTCCAAGCTGTTCTGTCTGTTGAACAGGCTGGACATAAACTGTCTACGCTGCTCTACACTGGTGAGCAGCTTGGGCACTTTTAAAGTGTTCTGTTCTTTGTGAACAGAACCTGTTCTTTGTGAACAGGCTAAACACTTCATGGAATATGTTTCAAGTCATCATGTATTGTTTTTGACTACAAGATCAGTTTACAAAGTCGAAGACAAAGTGGAAAACAGAACTGCTCAGCCTGCCCAAGCTGTTCTGTAACATGAAGACAAAAGGTTATTTGAAAAAGGGTGACAGACCTTTTTCTTATATCAAAATAGGCCTTTACAAGGAAGAAAGACGCAAAGTTGACATTCCTAAATTAGTTAAAGGCAATGCAACAGTAGACAAAGTAAAAAAACAAAAGTTCTGCACATGTGAAGACAAGTCTGCTTTTCAGAAAAGTGCAGAAAAGGTTATGTTGTCTTTTCAACAAGACTTCTCCTTTTTCATTCCATCCAATGAAGATGTTTCTCTTAGATCCTCTGAGTGAGTATAAAAGGAAGCTTCTAAGGACAGAAAGAAGTGTGAAAAAAGCTAAGTGCTGAAACCAAGAGTGAACGTGCAAGTGTGTTTTTCATGCATGCAAGCCTGCTGTGTAAACCAGTATCTGTGTGTCTAAGCTGTTTACATAAGCTGTTCCCTTAAGTCTTGTAAACACAGTGAGTGCTTCTTAGTGAGTGTATTCATTGTATTCTAGTTTGAGTTTGTCTTAGACTAGTAAACATACTGTTGTATCTGTCATCTCAGCTTGAACTATTCCGCATTCAAGCTTGTTTGTAATTAACAAATTGTTGATAATACATACAAACATTGAGAAAATAGTGTGTAGTTTTTAAATAGCTGTATTCACCCCCCCTCTACAGCTTAAAGCTATATACTTTGGGAACCTATCGGGACCTACAACTGGTATCAAAGCAGTTTAGAGTGTGTGTCATTCTAGATCTCTTATTCTCCCTAGTTTCCATGGACAACAGTGCTGCAAATTCTTCTTACTATGACAATGGCTCTATGGGCAAACCTCCAAAATTTATCATCAATACTTCTCTGGTTGGAAGTGCAGAATGATGCTCTATTTAGAGAATCTGGATGTGCAACTACCAGAGATAGTGATGGAGGGTCCCTATGTGCCAACCTCTGTTACTACCATAACTCCAGCGGTTGAAGGAGCTGCTCCTGAAATCAGGACCTTTGAGAAAGCTAAAGCTCAATGGTCTGATGAAGACAAGAGACTGGTGGCTCTGGATGCAAAGGCCAGGAACAACCTGGTCATTTCTCTTCCTGATGATGTGTTCAAACAGGTTGAGAAAATGAAGACAGCAAAAGAGATGTGGGATACTTTGTGTACCTTCTATGATGGACCCACAATCACACTGGACAACAGGATCAACAATCTTGTTAGACAGTATGAACTCTTCTTTGCTAAACCAAAGGAGACTCTCACTGAAACCTACACCAGGTTTACTGCCCTAGTGAATGATCTCAAGGCTGTTGGGATCACTAAGGATAGTCTTACCCTGGTGAATAAATTTATGGACATTCTACCTGAAGAGTGGAATTACTTCTCAACAATTCTAAGGAACTCAGGTACTATCAGAAGTATGATCTGGTCAATCTGTATGGATCCTTACTAAATGATGAACAGTCAAGGCAACAAAAGAGAAATGCCTTAGAAATGTCCAAAAGAGGTGCAGCCTTTGTGGCTAATGTGAGACAGCCTGTAAATCAGGTGAGTGATGTGTTCACTCAAACTGATCAATAGGATGATGACAAGGAGGAGGTGTCAGATGAAGAAGATACTGCAGATCTTGCTGAACAAGATGATGAGCAAATGATAGCTATGCTTGTCAAAAGGTTCAACAAGAAAAGGTTTGGAAGAAACATGCTGCAAGGAAGTTCAGGTGCTGGCAAACAGAAGGCATTTGATAAATCGAAGGCTGAGTGTTTCAAATGTGGCAAAACTAGCCATATAGCTACTGACTGTGTGTCAAAAGCTGTGGGTCAGTCATCCAAACCATACAAGACATACAAGGATGATGGTTATAGGGTTAAGTACCTTATGGCCATGGCTAAGCTGAGGAAGTTGGAAAACTCAGTGGGTTCCAACCGCCAAAAGGGACTTATGGCAGAGACTTGTGATTGGGAGGAATCTGATTCATCATCTGATGAAGAAGACAATCAATGTCTGATGGCAAACACTGATGTCCCATCAACAAGCAGTTTCAAACAGGATAATGGCGGAGCTGAAGGCTTTCAGCGCTTAGAGAAACGTGGATCCTACTATGAGTGTTAAGGAAAGATTTTATTATGGCTTACAGTTCTAAAGAAAAAGTGTTAAAATGTTTGGAATATAAGGCTTGTTGATCTAAAAGCTGCTGTTGAGAAGCATGTTGTTTTATTATCCAAAATCTCTAAGCTTAAAACTGATATTGAAACAAAGTCTAGTAAACTGGACAGCTTCCATAAGTTGGAAGCTGAGCTTGATGAATTAAAACACATCAATTCCATTTTACTGGAAGAAAAGAGAGAAACATATATAAAACATGCTAAGCTTCAAAAGATAGTTGACTCTTGGTGCCAAT